>CM053792.1:955705775-956000775 GCA_028749045.1 Cupressus sempervirens | reverse complement strand
GTCAAAACTTTTGAAGTGTCTTGTGAACATTAGGAAGAGAGTATGTTTTTACTGCTTAGGCTTTCTGAAAATTTGTCATTCCTCATGAAAAAACCCTAGAAAATAGTCATGTCCTATGTTCTAATAAATTGTCCATGAAATGAATTGCAAGTATGCAATAGGGATACATTAGAACCATGGTTATTCATTTAATCGTTCATATCCCTAGGTTCCTTGGCCATTTTTCATATTATAATGTCATGCTTGTGATGTTGCAAAGTTGATTTGGCTGCAACATCACCCCATTTTGAATTCAAAATGTTTTAGCAACTGTGAGGTTTTGAAACAATCATTAATAAGTTAGTGTGACTTCACATTTGTTAGGGATAACTGTCAAGTTAAGGTTGCGAAGGAGCGATTCAATAGAAATAGCATGATTGCAACATATTTCTGGCTAAAATGTTTTAAGTTGCAAAGATGCAAAAGGCAGTAGCAATAGTTAAGTTTATAATTATCACTCCATCGCACATGGTTAAGGGTTACCCAAAGTTAAGGTAGAAAAGCAGTGAGAGCATGTTTTCACATCTTTGCAAGGTTAAGTGTTGAGTTAAGAATTCAAGTTGCGAGGATGTGATTAGTATCTGGCAATTGAAGGAAACAATCATTACACTGTCCCAAGAGTCTTAGTTATAATGAAAGCTTAAGTTGTGAAGGTGAAAAAAGTGACCATGATAGTTAAGGTTTAGGTAGTCACAACATCACATAGGGTTATGGTTAACATGAGATCAAAATTGCAAAGTGGCAAAATACTTTGATTGCATCTTCGTAGGGTTAAAGTTGGGACTTAGATTGGAGGTTTTGAGACTATGAACAAAGAGAATAGAACAATTGAGTTAAAGGTTAGTACAACATTGCAAGGTTTCATTAGAAATTAAAGTCTTTGGTTGCAAATCTATGAAGAGAGGTGACAGTTAGTAAAAATAGTGTTCCCAACATCGTACAGCTACAAAGAGCTTTATGTATGGTGGTTGCAAAGAGGTGACAAGGTAGATTTTTGAGTTATCACAATTTCACAAGTATGAGATGTGTTAAGTTCTAAATTTCTGCGAAGATGTGAAATGGTAAAACTGATGGTAATCGCTCAGTCACAATGGTTAGTAAATTGAAATGGTGAATAGTTGCAAGGAAGCAATAAAGGTTAAAATTAAGGGTTCACTATCTCATAGGTCAACATGGTCAACATGATAATATAGTTGCAAGGTGGTGAATGAGAGGAGGTGCATCATCACAAGCTTAACATGGTAGTTAGAAAAATAAGATGATGAGTCCAACATATCAAATGGTGACATATGGCATCCTCCAAAGGGCGGTCATAAGTTTAGAAATGCTATGAATTGAAGTTTCAGTGCTACAAAATTTTGTATGGTTGAAGGAGGAAGAAAATAGAGACTTACGATGCTACACCAAGTGTGAGATCAAAGACGTAAAATTGCATAGTTACGATGCTACACCCAATTCATAACATTTGTAAATTTGGATGGTCAAGATGTAGAAAATTGGAGAGTTACAATTTTATGCTCATTGTAAGATAGGGAGGAGGAAAAATGAAGAGCTAAGAAGATATGAGAATGGGTAGGATCGAGAGCCTCCAATTTCAGAGTTAAGATGCTACACTGGATCATAAGCTCATACAATCGTAAGATTTTAAGAAAGGAAATGTTAAAGCTGAGTGGGGCCAAGTGCATAACCACATGTCAATAAAGTCTTTTGATGTATGGAGGACAGAGGATCGTAAGATCATGAGGGCAAATCATGAGGTTTTTGATGTCATGAAATAATACTAAGTGTATGATCATAAAGGCAAGAATAAAGGCTTTTGAAGCTATGATGAAGAAAGGCTACAACCAGGCATATGATCAAGAGTTAAAAGTAGTGGTTAAGAGATAACTTCTAAAGTTATGAGAAGAGTTAGTTGACTATGATCAAGAGATCATAAGGCAAGAAAAAGAGAGGCCTGATGCTATGCAAAGTTGTGATCACAAGATCATAAAAGGTTCATGTGGTGGAGCCTTGTGGTAATGCCAATGTAGAAGTGGGAAAATCAAATAGTGATGCATGTCACAAAAGGTTGACCATGTTTGACCTAGATGCAGAAATAGAAGGAAAAAATGTAAAGTGATAAAAAATAATTTTTATTACTTTTCCTTTAGATGTACATGCACCTTTAGTTTTAAGAGGTTGAAAATAAATTTGAAATAAAATTTACTGTGAAGCAAATAGAGGAGTTTGTTAGCTCCAGATTTGGGGGAAAATGTTTTTTAAGAGTTACATTTTGCCTGTAAAGTCATTTGGCAGATGTTTTGGCTCTTTTTTTAGTATTAGATTCAACATCTTTTGTAGATTGGTTATGTTTCCGTCATTTTGAAGATATTTCAAGCATTCTTCAACAACACTGATGAATATCTGATTTTAGTTATAGGAAGAGAGTAGAGAGATGTTTTTCATCATAAGATGGAGGTTTTTCAAGTGGAAAAATGGCATAACAGATCTGAGATTTATTCTATTTTTTATAGTCTCTTCTCTTCTCTTTCTTGAGGGTTGTTGATGGTTGGTTGTTTCCAAACTATTGAGCAAAGCTCTAGTTGTGATCCCACCATTCATACCCAAAATTTCTCTCTATATATGGAAAACAATTGATAAATTTTTATAGATAGACCTAGTATATTTAGCTATTTTATAAGTTAATTTCATGAATTCTTGTGTATTTATTTCAATGAAATAAATAAAATGCAGCAATTGAGTTTTATCTTCAGTCTGATTTCTTGTCTCCTATCTAGCTTGTCTATAATGTTTTGTGGTTAATGAACAAAGAGCTTAAAGCCAGTTTAAACTCCTTTTAAGTTGTATGTCTCAGTATGTTTTTCTATTGGAACAAAGAGCTAAGTAAATACTTGATATATTTGACAGGGTTGCGGATTTCAAAGAAGGATAGGTCAAGTATGAGGTTCAGAATTGATGTAAATGTCTAATTCACAAGGTGAATGGATAGATCTGGAGTCTTGATATATGTGATGTATCAATGATTTCCAAGGATGTGTATTAGTGATTTGTGGAATTTCCCAATAGATAAGGCACTGATCAACTATAGGATCTATGTGTTTTATTGTTCATGTCTTGGTTATGCTGAAATGAATTTTATAATCAACATCTTTTCCCTTTTTGTTGAAGAGCTAAAAAGAGTTTTCCTCACTTAGTTTATCAAGTTCACGAGTCATGTTATTAACTATTTCATGTCCATGATTGTTTTCATAAGCAATAGAAGATTTGGGGTTTTATTTACTTTGTATCGATTTAGATTGTATGCTTTTGGAACTGGTATCATATCAAAGAATCTATAGGTTTACCTGCCTAAGTTTTGCAGAGCTTGAAGAAAGAGTTTAAACTTATAGTTGGCCTTGATGTCTAAATGGATATGTTAAACATGGAAATTTGTTGTCCCTAGATGTATTTTGTTCTCATCATTGGGTTTTTGAAACTAGTAGTTTTGAAACACCAACAAAATGATGAATTTGCTAGGGAGTATGTGAAGTAATTCATTGTTAAAAGTACTGGAATCTCTAGTATAAATTGCATATTTTTGTCATGTATCTCAGCTATATTTTTTCCATCTGAGTCACCAACAAAATGGTGACTCTATTGGGGAGTTGTATTGAATTTGAATAATAGACAAACCTTGCGAATTTGAAAAAGAAGATTCAATACAATAGGAAAAATTTGTTACACTAGAAAGGTTGTGAAGTGTTTTCCCTTTATTTGCTGGAGATTCATGTTTGCCAGTGGTTACCTTATTCAAGTTAACAATAGCTTTGAAATTTGAATGTAAAATACATTGTTACTAGTGAATTCATCATCAATTAGTTCAACTAGGTAATGTATTCAAAGTGTTGTTGTAAAAGTGCAGAGTCAAGAATGATCAGATATGCTGTTCTCTTTTCCAAGTTTGTAAATCTCCAAGAGTGGTTTGATGATTTGCACGTTTTTCCTACAAATAGAAAATCTAGTTTAGATTTTTCAAGTGACAATTTATGTTTTAATCATTCTCAAAAGTGTGAGTGGTGACTCTAAATCTATGTACCAATTTTCCTGGTTGATTTTATATTAAATACTTTGAGGGAATTTTAGTTTGCATGGGAAGATCTAAAGCTTTTGACAGTCATTCTTGGAAAAGAAGTTCTCAAATCTTGATTTAAGTTTAAGTGTTGCGTGCATCTACTATTTTAGGAAATTGAATGTTAGGAAGTGAATCAAAACATTGATTTCATTATCCTCTTTGAGGAGGTGGTGGCTCTATATGATTTTGATAAATGGTGTGAAGAAGTAGAGATTTACACTCGTGCCAAATCAGTAGACCCAATTTCAACATCAACACTTAAGTTATCTTTCTTTTCATGAGTTTTCCTTTCATGAAAGTCAAGTGTTAGAAATCAATGCCTCTATGTAGTGATATCATCACCAAGGGGTAGTTAGAAGTTTGTGTTTCAAAATAGAATTAGATCTCAGATCTAAAGTTAGTTTACCAAGTAATGAAAGTGATGGAATATATTGTAGAGATAAAAAAGGAACTCTGCAATCAGATTATTAGATTCATAAAAAATATGACAGGAAGTATTCAATGTCTAGGAGATGATCAATTTTATATGAAGTTCAAATCAGCACTCATGGAGCTGCATTTTTCTTTAAGACCTAAGGGATATTCTTTACCTATTGTTTTCCTAAAAGTCTTTGTGCCTGATTTAGTTGGTTGGCCAACATATTTGAAATTACAAAATCTTTTACAAGTTGAAGAATACATCAAGAAGATGGAAAGTAATTTGTATAACAATAGAATTCATGTTGAATCTCCTAATGATGATAGTGAATGTGATGAAAGTCAAGATGAATGTAATGAATTCGAAGATTATGATAATTTGTCTTCTAATTGTGAAGAGGAGGATTCAAGAATCAGTAAGTTAGATGTTTTTAGTCAGTATGAAGAAGATGGATATGTAACTAGAGATGAATTAGGTGACATTATGTATAAGAGTGAAGAAATGTATAACAACAGTAGAAGTAATTCTTATTGTGTTTGAAATGAGTGTAGTGAGGCTTCCAATTTTTCAGATTTTACTGCTAATGATTCTTCTAGAGTAAGTTCTTCATATCATCTAGATAATAATCACAACCAAGAGGAAAAGATTTGTGAGGAAGTCTTTTTGAACCCTGATGAAATTTCAGCTTTGTTAGCTCATGATTTTGAAAGGTATGTAAGTTTTTCTAAGGATGCTCATATTTTCCCTTATGATATTTCTTCATTAATGAAATCACTTCCCCAAAGTTTGACGTGGAAAAATATATAGAATCAGAACTATCTTTGTCAAGCTTTGGAGGTGTATATGATAGTACCTCAAATGTTTGTGCACATGACAACTTGCTAGATGTAAGGACTGTTATTGAAGGGAAATTTGGTATTGATTCAAATTATTTTCATGTTGATGATATTGAAGTTGGTTTTGATTGTGTATATGACAAAGAAGAAAAGACTGAAAGTTATAAGTCTGATTCTAAGTTTCCTATCTATGTTGATAAATCTTATGATGATAAGATTGATGAGTTCAAAGTTCAATCTAACAAGTTGTTTGATGAAGATTACAATTATGATCAACATATTGTATGTTAGCACTTTCATGATAGTTTTTCAAACTTGGTGACTAATCAATTGTTTGAGTGTGAAGAAGTTTCAACATATGACAAATATGATTGGATGAGTATCAAGAATGTAAATAAGAAGAAATCAGATTTTATGTACTCTTCACACCTAGTTACACAGGGTGAGTTGCAAGCTCTTGACTTGTGCAACTTTGTGAACAAAGTAGAGTATGAAGCCTTCATATTTCCATTTGATAGCATGCATCCCACCATATGTTCGTGGTGGTTTTTCCAATTTGATTTATATGATCATGTTGATTCACTTTCTCATAGTGAGCATGATGTAGAAGTAAATTTTGATTGGTATAAGCACCTTGAGAGTGAAGAGGGTAATTTTATTTTACCAATTGAGCTAATTGAAAATTTTTATGTTATTGGTGAAACTAACGGAGGTGATTTTTTGAGCTTAACTTAGGAAGATGTAAATGAAAATCATGTGTTTGACAGAGGTAAGAAGTTTTGGTGGCCTAGGGCCATCATCTTGTATAGTTAGAGTAGATTTCATGTTTTCAATAAAGTTGTTCAAGAGATTTGTTGGAGTGGTCTACTTTTTCTAGAGATTTGAACCTTTTTCATGCCCACAAGGAACATGCATCCCTAGACAGAGCCACTATTGGCTTGATTTTTCACCCAGCCAAAATTTTTGAAGTGCCTTGTGAAAATCAGGAAGAGATATGTTTTCATTGCTTAGGGTTTCTGAAATTTTTTTATTCCTCATGTGAAAACCTTAGAAAATAGTCATGTCCTATGTTTTAATGAATTGTCCATGAAATGAATTGCAAGTATGAAAAAGGGATACATGAAAACCATTGTTATTCATTTAATCTTTCATATCCCTAGGTTCTTGGCTATTTTTCATATTATAATGTTGTGCCTCTATGATGTTTTAAGTTGCAGTGTTGAGAAGCTTCTTTGGTCATAACATCACTCTATTTTGAATTCTAATTGTTTTAGCACCTACGAGGTTACAAAATAGTCATTAATAGGTCAACACGACTTCACAAGTATTAGGGCTAATTGTCAAGTTAAGGTCACGAAGGAGAAATTCAATGGAAACCACATGATCATAATAGATTTCTAGCTAAAATGTTTTAAGTTGTAAAGGTGCAAAAGGTAGCAACATATCATTCCATCGCACATGGTTAAGTGTTACCCAGTGTTAAGGTAGTGAAATAATGAGAGCATGTTTTGGTATCTTCATAGGGTTAAGTGTTGATTTAAGAATTCAAGTTGCGAGGGGGCAATTAGTATCTGGCAGTTGAAGGAAATGGTAATTGCATCGCCACAAGAGTTTTAGTTACAATGAAAGCTTAAGTTGCAAAGGTACAAAAAGTGATGATGATAGTTAAGGTTTAAGTACTTGCAACATCATATGGGATTATGGTTAACATGAGATCAAAATTGCGAAGCAACGAAATGCTTTGATCATATCTTCATAGGATTAAAGCTTGGGTTAAGATTTGAGGTTGCAAGACTGAGAACAAAGAGAACACAACAATTGAGTTAAAGGTTAACACAACATCGCAAGGTTTCATTAGATGATAAAATCTTTGTTTACAAAGCTACAAGGAGAGGTGGTGATTAGTTAGAATAATGTTCACAACATCACACGGTTACGAAGAGCTTTATATTTGGCAGTTACAAAGAGGCAACAAGGTAGATTTTTAAGTTATTTGATCACATTAGTATGAGAAATGTTAAGTTATAAACCACTATGAAGATGTGAAATGGTAAAATTGATGGTAATCACTCAGTCACAATAGTTAGTAAATTGAAATGGTGAACAGTTGTGAGGAAGTGATAAAGGTTAAAATGAAGGGTTCATTGTCTCACAGGTCAACATGATAATACAATTGTGAGGTGGAAAATGAGAGGAGGCATATCATCATAAGATTAACATGGCCATTAGAAAAACAAGATGATGAGTCCATCCTATCAGATAGTGATATATGAAATCCTTTAGAGGGTAGTTGTATGTTTGGAAATGCTATGAATTGAAGTTTTGATGCTAGAAAATTTCATATGGTCAAAGGAGGAAGAGAATGGAGACTTATGATGCTACACCAAGCATGAGATCAAAGATGTAAAAGTGCACAGTTATGATGCTACAACTAGTTCATAAGATCTTAAATTTTCATGGTTGGGATGCAAAAAATTAGAGAGTTACAATCTAACACTCATCGTAAGATTGGGAGGAGGAAAGATGAAGAGCTAAGAGGATATGAGAATTCGTAGGATCAAAATCCTTGAATTTCATACTTAAGATGCTACACTTGATCATAAGCTTGTATGATAATAAGATCATAAGAAAAGAAATGTTAAAATTGAGTGCCAAATGCATAAGAACATGTCAATAAAGTCTTTTAATGTTATGAAGGATAGAGGATCTAAGATCACAAGGGTAGATCATGAGGTTTATGATGTCATGAAGAAATGCTAAGTGTATGATTGTAAAGGAAAAATAAAGGCTTCTAAAGGTATGATGAAGAAAGGCTATAGGCAAGCATATGATCAGGAGGTAAAAGGAGTGGTTAAGAGACAACTTCAATAGTTACAACAAGAGTTAGTTGACTGTGATCTAGAGATCGTAAGGTAAGAAAAGGAGAGGCCTAATGCTACAAAAAGTTGCGATCATAATATTGTAAAGGTTCATGTGGTGGAGCCTTGTAGCAATGATAGAGTAGAACAGAAAAAATTAAATAGTGACATGTGTCACAGGAGGTTGACTAGGTTTGACCTAGATGTAGAAATTGAAGGAAAAATGTAAAGTCATAAAAATTAATTTTTATTACTTTTCCTTTAGATGTACATGCTCCTTCAGTTTTAAGAGGTTGAAAATAAATTTGAAATAAAATTGACTATTTGTATAGTTTTGACTATATGAATTTTAAAAAATTTCAAATTTTAAATGCCCTTTCATGGCTAAAGGCCTAAAAACTTCAAATGCATGCCAAAGGGGCCATTTTTATCTAAAAAATAGAGTATAATATACCATTGGAAAGAGAAGAGGATTAATTTTTTAAATATGTGGTCAGAATGTGTGTAGGTCTTCAATGGTACAAGTTATAAGTAGCTTTGTAAATTCTAGGGCATTCTTAGCAGAATGAGTGTTTTTCATCATTGAGCATTAGAATCAGTTGAGAAGCAAACATAGAAGTTTGTTAGTTCTAGATTACAGAGAAAATATTTTTACAAGTTTCATTTTGCCTCTAAAGTCATTTGACAGATGCTTTGGCTCTCGTTTTTGTATTAGATTCAACATATTTTGTAGATTGGTTATGTGTCCATCATTTTCTAGATATTTTAAGCATTCTTCAACAACACTGATGAAGATCTGATTTCAATTATAGGAAGAGAGTGGAGAGATTTTTTTCGTTGGTAGATTGAGGTTTTTCAAGTGAAAAAATGGTAGCAAGATAGAAAATCTTAGGTTTCTTTTATTCTTTATAGTCTCTTCTCTTCTCTTTCTTGAGGGTTATTGATGGTTGGTTGTTTCTAGACTATTGAGAACATCTCTAGCTATGATCCCATAATTCATGCCTAGCATTTCTCTCTGTATATGAACAAAAATTAATGGGAGTTTAGGTTTCCAGGTTTATCCTCAATCATATCATATGGTGCTTTAGCATCTTGGCTACCATTTTTATTGACCATGGAGATAAATTTGAAAACCTCAATATGAAAGAGTTGTGCACATCCTTTCATATCCATCACTATTTTTTTGGTGCCTACTTCCCACAAAGTAATAGTCAAGATAAGGCAACTAACAAAACCTTACTCAAAATCCTAAAGAAAGTTGTCAAAGATTTTGATCATGATTGGAATTTGTAAATCAACCCCGCCCTATGGACTTATCATAGTTAATTACATACATCCATAGGAACAACTCCACACTCCTTGGTCTATGGTGCCAATGTAGTACTGCCTATTGAGGTTGAACTCCCATCCTTGCATATTACTTTACGAGGACAAATATCAGATGAGGATTACAAAGTTGCTAGAATCACACAACTCAATCTACTTGATGAAAAAAGGAAATAGGCCTATGACCATCTCATGGTCTATCAAAATTTCTTAAAGTGCAACTTCAATAGGAAGGTTCATCCATGCCAATTTCAAATAGGCAACGTGGTTCTCAAGGAAAACATGAAGGTCCAAGTAGATCGAGAAAAGAAGGGAAAATTTGAGTCCACATGTCTTGGTCCATATGCTATCACAACATCTTTTGGCTCAAGGGTGTATCAACTATCAAAACTTTAGGGAGAAACATTGAATGATCCCACCAACGTCATTCACCTCAAGAAATTCTATGCCTAAAGAACTCCTTAGTATATCCTACTAATTCTGTGGAAAAAATAAAAAAATAAAAAAAGGTCCTTAAGAAATAAACAAGAGAACATAATAAAGGAAGGTACCCATCCAATGGTGAAAACTTTGCAATTCAAGCACCTTGGATAGGTACCTTGGTGAAAACCTAGCAAATAGGCACCATGTGTACTTGGCTTGTTCATTATCTATCATCAATCTACACGTTCCACACCATCCTCCACATCTCAGCACCCATCTTCCCATTTTCCAATGGTCTTTCATGGATTCCATCATCACACTATCATAAATCATGACATATTATCCTTATCCCTTAGCTTGGAAAAACTATTAGAATAGTATATTCCACCATGGTTTGTATGTCTATCATACCCCTTTACCTTACCAGATGTATTGTATCCATTGTATTTTATCTCATGTACCATATCCATGTATCACACCCTTGTAAAAATAATGTACTATATGCATCATGCTACTCCTCATCCTCAACTTTTCCCAGCATATACAAACCCACTCGCATATCACACCATAATATCTAAAATGTCAAAAAGTTTTTATAGTGACACTTGTACATTCTCGGTGTTCCCCCTTTTTAGATCATAAGTCATGTTTCTCCTCAAAACATGTCACTTTTTTGAACCCTATAGTGAAATCCCATGTCATCAAAGAGTTGTCTTAAGAAAGTTATAGTTTCCAACTTTTTCATAGTCCTAGAATACTACTGATAGATTCTTACAAGATGCATCTGTCTTTATATCTCCTCCTTGGTGTGTTAGTATCTAGTCCTACCAATCTCTTTGGCAAAAGGTTACTTTTTTATGGATTTACTCTTTTTTGGTTGTTAACATGTATCTTTTCCAGGTAATTTGGTTGTTCCCTCCTCAAGGTCACCATGATTTTTTATATCATGGTGCACTATGAATGGGGCAATGGGAGAGCACATTTTTGATCAAGTATTTTTATGCTTGTGAGTCAGTTGGATATGACCCTTGTATGTTCCAAACATTTGTTCATTCATTGATCACATGATGCAGTTGGGAAATATCATTTTCTTGTGGATCACCTAGTATTGCTTCCACTTTGATTCCTCTGGGACTCATGTGTGATGTTGGGGTAATTCTTGTGTGCTTGTTTGAGTCAGTCCTATGTAATATTGGGGTAAAGACCTTGATGTTCTTAGTAACCTTGGCATATACCTAGTATTCCTATATCAAATTAAAATCTCAAAACTACATGGTGGTACGTCTTTACGAAGTACCCAACCTTCAAGCTTCAAGCATAATTCCATAATCCCATCACCTTGTTCCATGAAAAGAAGAAACAAAAAATCTCATTCATTTCCCTTCTACAACATCTATATTATCACATCTTCCATGTTCTTACCATAAACATCTATCCTACCTATCTTCACACTTTCTATCCCTAAGAACCATCCCTACATCTCCTATCATCTTTTCCACATTTCATCCCATTAGCTCAAAAAATCCCTAACAACCATCACCTCTCCCTAAACCCCTACCTCACAACCTATATGACTAAAGTTATGCACAGTGTTGCCCCTCACCCCCAACCAAAGGCTATAGTTGATCAATGATATGTTACAAATGTTAAAAATGTTAGCTATGTGAGAAATTGAAATTAAATTTTGTGCCTATAGATCTATACTCTATTTCAGTATGACATGATTGATTCATTAATTATATATATTGATGAGGCTAATTATTTCCTCTATTTTATAATAATATTATAACTTTATGTTAATACCAACAAGACATTTGTGAATTTATGTTTACCTAAACTAATGATTAAAGTCTAGAATAGAACCATTAACCAATGGGTAGATAGTATGCCATATTTTGCCAATATTATATATATAATGCAGTATTTCATATAACCATCAGAATGTGTATTCTAATATTTGGATTTAATTTGATTATTATTATTTGCAAATATCTTTTCATTATAACTAACTTGTTAGCAAAGGAAGTTGAGGATGGTCAGAAGCATTCAAGAGGGAATGTCGAAGATGGCCAATGAAATTCAAGGAGAAAACATTAAGGTTCAACTATGGTGGAAGAAGTCATAAGGGTACCAAGAGACATGGTAGCTACCATGAAGGAGCTATGAAGAATTGCTATATTTTCTCTACATTTACTATTGTTTCAAATCAGTTGTCCAGACTTTATTACTCACACCATGAACTATTATCTTTCCTTCTTTTTCTCTGACAGATTCGTAGTTAGTTAGTTTGCTTTCCTATTTTAGAATATGTGTCGATCCTATATTTAGAGGGATTAGATCAATAGTGTTAGGAGGTTAGAAGAAAGTTTATGAAAATAAACTATTGACTCTTGCAGTGAGTTATTTTTACAATTTTATGTATCGTTATCATGTAACAAATTTTCAAAACATAATGAAATAGCTCTTGGTTTACATTCTGTGTTAGTAGATTAGTAGAAGCCAACCAAGGGGGCTCACTTGGGAGGTGGATTATATTAGATTAGTATAGATTTGTTCTCAATATTTCTAGTATTGCAAGTAGAATTTATAAGTTCCTTCCTATAGCATCATACTCTGTGACTATTCTTACAACATTTGTAAAAATAATTATAGTAGATGAATTGAGTTGGAATATAAGTTAGTATTTAATTGTATTTCTAGCATTTGTTTTAGTGAAGAGTTAAGTGTGTTAGTTTCCTACAACACTAGTGTAGGTTCTTTCCTTTCATTTTACTTTCCTGTAGCATAAGCATAATGACTCATTAAGAAACCTAGTGCACATACATTGCCAACCATTTCAAGTATACATCTCTAGGTTGACAAATTAAATGCACCTCATGGTGGGGAAAATAGTCCTTCGATTGAATATACTATTCCTAAGTACGACATTGGGCATGATTATTATACACCTATTGTGAGGCAGATCATTTTTGGTGTCATTGCTAGGTATGGTGTCAAGCTAGGAGCTTTCTTGAGTCATAGTTCTTAGTTCAATTTTTTAGAAATTTGTAGTCTTAAAACTTTCTTCACTAATGTGAAGAATTCAATTGCATGCTTCAAAGAGGAAGACAACGAGATGAGTATGGAAAATTTCTTCCACGAGAGTCTGTTAATTTGAACAAAAAAATTGAAGAAGAAGAAGTTCAGTTTCCTTTTGAGGAAATAAGCCCTATTTTTCCTACAAAATCATCCTCAAGAGCAGAACCTATAAATATGAGTGGTCTTCAACCTTTTGTAGAAATTTTGGCCAGTTTCCTTGATAGTATTTCTCCAAATTCACTAGTTGTTAACAATCTAGTACCCAATGTTCCTTTTCAACAATGACCTTATAATCTAATACCTCTAGTAATGACACAATCTACTTTTCCATTTCCTCTTCCAAGCCTCATAAATAATGCTAATCTCAAGAATATACCCACAGTTGCTCTTCCAAAGTTCTATGGCCTTGCAACTAAAGACCTTGATACTTTCTTGTTTGAGTTTGACATACTTTTTTGTAGCTTTGACTACAACACTAATGTCCATAAGCTCAAGTTGTTCCCAAAAACACTAAAAGAATCAATTTTATGATGGTTCATGGGCTTAGGAGCCAATGCGATAGGAACTTGGGATGAAATGCAAACTCTGTTTCTGGATAAATACAAAGAGTATTGCAAAGCATTTGGTTCAAGAGGAGATGACATCTTTAGGATATTACAAAAGGAGGAAGAAACATTGGAAGAATATGTTTCACATTTCTTGTATACACTGTAGAAGAACCCTTAGGATGTGTTGTCTGAGGATTCACAAAAGCTAGTCTTTTTGAGAGGTGTGCATGATAATTGTCTAAAAGCACTAGACCTGATGGTTGGTGGTGATGTATATCAATCTTCCTAGGATGACCTCAAGAAAATTTGTCAAAACTATTCAAGGTCAACTATGAAGAAAGGCCAAGGACCTTGTTCCACAGTCACTAAAGGAATCAGTTAGGGTATTTCAAAGCTTGAGATATCTAACCTGCTGATAGATTTTAAGCAAGACACCATAAATGATGTTGCTATACATTTTGACACAATGAATACAAAGAAGAAGCATGCAAAATATGAATCATGATTGGCTGAGTACTATCCTCATTACCATAAATAGAAGTAAGACTACACATGTAAATTGGTAACCAACCTGGAGAACCAGAATTTTTTGACTGAGTACATGAAGATAGACAAGGAAAATGATCAGGTGTTATTCATTGCTCAACATTGACCATGGGCCTCGAGAAAAGGTATGCCTCAAGATCCTCTACAATTTTCAAATCCTTATAATAATCAATGGAAAAACCAAAGCTATAAGAATCCCTCCCAGTACTCCCAACTTTCTTGGCCAAACTAGTACAATAACTAGTGGCCAAACTAGTACAATCACTAGTGGCATAACTAGCAAAACAATCAATGGAAAAATTAATAGAACAACTGTCAACCACTGTAGGAAAATTGGCAGCCTAATAATCAATAAGAGGGACCTTCACAATGGCCTAACCAAAATCCTTGTAACCTGCAACTACCACCTCTAGTTCAACAACCTACAATAATGCAACCCTCTATAGCAACTAATGTTAACCCTAAGCTAACATAGTTGCCTACTCATCCTCAGCCAAACCCAAACAACAAGCAACCACAATAACAAATGTACACTATAGATACTCAGCAATTCCCTACATATTCCTTAGAAGTATCTGATATACATGTAAGGTTGAGTAAAACTTTGCCTACACTAGAATACCCTATTATAATGAAAGTTGCAGATACTCCTGCAACACCCCTTCTAGAAGTGATATTGCTAGATATCTACCTACCAACTGATTTATCTAGCAAGACTACTAACCATACCATAGTGAATCCTCCTTTTCCACATAGGCTAGATAAAGAAAAATCTATACCCCAAAAGGAGGAGACATTTGACATTATTGAGCAGTTGAAAAACATGCACATTCAAATTTCTCTATTTCAAGCTATCAAGGATGTACCTCTTTATGGAAAGGCTATTAAGGAAGCATGTCTTAAGAAGCCATGGTGGAAGTAGAAAGAACCTCAAATAGTTCATGTTGTCAGGCAACTAGAAAATATCATGTTAGGAAAGGTAGTAACACCAAAGTATTCAGATCTTGTTAGTCTAGTGGTTAACTTGACCATAAATCAAAGGTTGTGAAAAATGCTTTAGTTGATCTTGGAGAAGCAATCAATGTAATGAGCAAAGATACAATACATAGGTTATGCATGGAGGGCTTAAGGACAACTCCCACAATGTTACAATTTGTAGATGGTTCAAGTATCACTCTAGATGGTCTCATAGAAGATGTGATAGTGACTTTAGATTCATGGGAGTACCCTACTAATTTTCTTATCCTAGCACCCAAAGTTAAACTTGCTGGCTATCCTATCATATTAGGAAGACCTTGGTTAGCCACTACTGATGCTAAAATTAGTTGTAGATTAGACAATATGACAATTTCAAATGGTTAAAACATAAGGAAGGTAGAGCTATATCCACCTACCTAACCCCAACCAGATTTGGGAGAACCTATTTGGCCAATTTTAGGAGATGAAGATGAAGAACTGAATTTTGTAGCTCAGCTCATGATATTGCATAAACAATCTTTTCTAAAAATACAAGAAGATGATATAGTACAAAACATTCTCACCAATGAGTGTATAGTGGCCAAAGATATTGGTGAAAGTTTTGTCTTACAACTATGTACCTATGAAGACTATGTTTATCCAACAACTCCTAAAATAATTGACCAACTATTGCCAAGAGAAGTATCTACAAGACTAGTACCAAAAGTGTCAATGGTATAATAAACAACTACTGTGGAACTTTCCCTGGTCATAATCTTCATGTAAACAATAAGTTGTCCATATCCCAATTGGAACTATTAACCAAGCTCCTCAATCAGCATGCTAAAGAATTTTCTTGGGATTATAAGGATATGATAGGATTCAGTTCTAAACTCTGCACCCACAAGATATACATCAATGAAGAAATCTTGTCACTCCAACAGCCTCAAAGGAGAATAAACCTAGGATTGTGTGAAATAGTTAAGATAGACTTGCAAACGTTGTTGGATGCTAATTTATCTATCCAATCTTTGATAGTAAATGGGTATCACCCTTAGTTATTGTACCTAATAAAGGAGGGAAGTGGTGGATTTGTGTAGACTACAAAGAATTAAATAATGCCACAAAGAAGGATCACTTTCCTTTACCTTTTATTGATAAGGTTTTGGATACTTTGGTTGGAAAGAAATACTTTTCATTTCTAGATGGATACAGTGGATACAACCAAATGAGCATTTTTCCAAAAGATTAGGAGAAGACAACATTTACATGTCCTTGCGGTACTTATGCTTATTCTATATTACTATTTGGTTTATATAATGCACCTGCTACTTTCCAAAGAGTTGTAACCAATATCTTCGTTGATATATCACATGACTGCATGGAGATATACATGGATGAATTCACTACATTTGGTGTCACATTTGAGGAATCTTTGAAGAACCTGTAGAAGGTACTCATCCAATGTGAAGAGCACAATCTATCTCTCAACAGTGAGAAATGCTTCCTAAGGATGTAGGAAGGAGTAGTATTGGGACATTTTATCTCTAAAGTTGGAATCCAAGTAGACCCTACAAAAGTAGAGGTAATTCTCACACTCCCCACTCTTACAAAATAGAAAGAAGTTAGATCTTTTTTAGGACATTCTAGTTATGATAGAAGATTCATTAAGGATTTTAGCCAGATAGCTAGTCCTCTTTATACCCTACTTACCAAAGAGGTTGAATTTACTTGGACAAAGGAATATGACAACTCCTTTCAAAATCTTAAATCAATGTTGACCACTACACCAAAACTTAGGGGTCTTGATTGGACTTCACCTTTTCACATACATACAGATGTTTCTGACTATGCCATAGGTGTAGTTCTAGGACAAAAATCTCAACATCTTGAAAATGCAATCTACTATATTAGCAAGAGCCTTCATGGACCAGAATTAAATTACATGTACACTAACTAAAAAAGAACTATTAGCAGTAGTTTATGCTCTGAACAAATTCTAACATTACATAACTAGCTATCCCATATTTGTTCATACTAATCATGCAACAATTAAATACCTCATGAACATACTTGCTATTATAGGAAAGTTAGCAAGATGGCTACTGTTGTTATAGGAATTTGATATCACCATCATTGATAAGCCTCAGAGAGCCAATGTGGTAGCTGATTATCTATAAAGAATACACCATAATGAGAATGACACTACTCTAATAGATGATGCATTTCTAGATGAGCATTTATTTTGTATTATTGTCCAAACTTCATGGTATGTAGACATTGCTAACTACATTATAGCTAATAAAATGCTAGCACATTTCTCTTACAAGGAAAAGAAGCTACTTGTAGAGAAAAGTTTCCATTTCTGTTGGATTGATAATATCTTATTTTACACTGGACCTATTCAAGTTATGAGGAGATGTGTAAGAGAGGATGAGACATATGACATTCTACATGCATGTCATAATGAACCATGTGGAGGACACTTTGCAGCAAAAAGAACAACATTGAAGATTTTAACAACTAGTTACTATTGGCCTACGCTTCACAAAGATGCAACCAACTATACATGGAAGTGTGATAATTGTCAAAGCATGGGCAGACCAACAAGAATAGATGAAATGCCTCTCAATCCACAACTGGTGTTAACACCATTTGACAAATGGGGCATGGACTTCATTGGTCCAATTGATCCTCCATCTAATGGGAAATAATGTATCCTTGTGTGCACTGACTACCTAAAAAAATGGGTTGAAGTCAAAGCCATGAAGCATGCTCGTGATCACAAAGTTGCAAAATTTTTGTATGAAGAAATCTTTACTCACTATGGTGTACCCAAAGAACTTGTCACTAACCAAGGTGCTCAATTCACTTCTAATCTAATCACAGAATTCATGAAACAATATAATATCAAACACTAGAAATCAAGCCCCTATCACCTTCAAACTAATGGACAAGAAGAAGTCACAAATTAGGAGATAGTGGTCATCTTAACAAAAATAGTTCATTTGCACTGAAGGGATTGGAATAGTAGACTACCAAAAGCTGTTTGGGCCTACAAAACAACATGGAAGACTGCAACAGGGTTCACACCATTTGAGCTACTGTATAGGAAAGTAACAATGCTCTCATTGAATTTGAACATAAAACTTTAAGAAAAACATTGGAGTTGAACATTGAACTTCCTGCAACACAGAGAGAATGTCTTCTACATCTTAATTCTTTGGATGAAAAGCACAAGGTTGCTCTAGAATGCACCGAAATCATATAGAAGTAAAGAAAACAATGGTATGATTCCCACATTAAGAATAAAAAATTTCAAATTGGTGACTGGGCATTGATATATGATTCTAAATTTAAAGATATGTTAGGCAAGCTGTAGACACGATGATTGGGTCCCTATGAAATAAGCCATTTATTTGCAAATGGAGCCATCCAGTTAACTACCATTGATCCAATGTCTTTTAAGTTCTTAGTTAATGGTCATAGACTCAAATTATATAAATGGCCCCAAATAAAAGAGGACTTCCTGTAACAATTTCAATGGCCAACTTCAAATGAACAATAGGTAACCCTTCCTGCAGTAGAAGGTTCTGACCTCTTGCCTGCAACTCTTCAATACTAATTTCTTCGTGCATGCCCATAATAAAAACTTTATGTCCACATGAATTTCAAAAATTATCCATTAACTTTCTAATTTCTTCTTTTCCAACTCATCTCATTTCTTTACCTACCACCCACCCACCTTCCATGTCATCATTTAAAAATCCTTTCAATAAACACTACCAGTTTGCTGACGTATGCTATCACTATTGTTGTATTTTCGACCACCTTTTAATGCATGCAATGATCAACTAACATGTATAAGATTTTCAAATATTTATTCATTTATAGTACATAGATTTCGTTACTTATATCTAGTACTGCATTATTTATATTATTGCAACATTATGCCAGTTCCATACCCCATGTTAAGTATGACAAGTGTGGACACTTGTCCATGTTTTGTAGGGGATAAGGAAGGTTAGTAATTCCTAACAACATTCCTATTTATTCATTAAGATTTTTGAAATCTTTATACTCCCTTTTATTGATTAAAACTCAGTTGCTATAAGTACACAAGTGTCTAGGTGTCGTACCCTTATTCTTGAATGATTCCTTACTGTCAAGCTATGATATGACCCAAATTTAATTTTCAAGTGATCCAAATTCAATTCTTAGACAATTTTCACATATCTATGATTTACTCTTATTAAACTACATTATTACTACTCATGACAAATTGTTATGACATTAATTAGCTAAAAGAGTGTGAAATGTAAAAATGGGTCTGTAAAAAAAACAAAAGAAAGCTTGAATTCATAGGAGGGAAGAGGGAAATAGTGCAAGTAGAGCAGAGAGTGAAATTATCAAGCAGAAATGGGTGGACAATTATAGCAACGAGAACTAGTGGAGCATATTTTTTTACTCTCAAATGTAGAGGCAGTGAGAAGATTTAATGTGTGTGGCTAGTTAGGGTATTTCTTAAGTCTAACACCACTTGATGAAGAAGCATCCATAAAATTTACAAGAACATTTAATGAGGGAGAAGCTCCTGTATAGGGATTGATAGTTGTTGCTACAAAAGAGTGAATAGCAGAAGTAACTGGGTTACCAATAGTAGGAGAATATTACCCTAATATGCATGATGTAAGATCAGTTAGGGCTCAGTTTAGCATTACTATATGATTCTAAATTTAAAGATATGCTAGGCAAGCTGTAGACATGATGACTGGGTCCCTATGAAATAAACCATGTATTTGCAAATGGAGCCATCCAGTTTGTGATATCCCCATTTTTGGACATATATAATTAAATAATAAATAGGTCCAATATATAAAGTTTATAATATTAAAATGATTAATAAAGTATATAAATTAAAAATATAAATTATTATATATTATCATACATATATATACACATTTAAAATAATATATTATTGAATATAAATAATATATATATATCAATACTATGATTAATAATATTTATAACACTAACATGATTGATAACGATATCACTATATATATATATATATATATATATATATATATATATATATATATATATATATATATATATATATATATATATATATATATATATATATATAATGTATATATTAATGATATTAGATTTATATTAATAATATATGTTGTTAGACTTATATATTGATATATTTTAATATACAAATGCTATATTAATAAATGTATTATATAATATATACTTGATATATTAATAATATAATTATTAATAAACTTTATGACATTAATATAACTAATCTTATTAATTAATATAATTATATCATTATTAATTATTAATGAAAGGACGTGACCCTTATATATATATATAAACTATGGAGGAAAATCATCAGATAGGAATTATCATGAAAACTTATAGGAAGGAAGAAGCAAATCAGAAAGTGTCCTAAAAGGGGACATTACAAGTGATATCAGAGCACATATCCTGCCAGCCTGGGATATAGCTTTTTAAACTACAAAATTTGTGACAAAATGAAGTCATTTAGATAAATCGGAAATAAACAAATATTTGTAGCAGAACATTAATGATTGAACTGACAAGAAGGAGGTGGATGTGAGATGCACGAAAATAAGGAGACTGAATGCTTGATAGTATCAACAAAAGTTGAATCTGAAAAACCTTTATCACACAAATCTGATTGCGACTTTTTGTGGGTGCTTTAAACATCAAATTACTTTGATTCACAAATAGAGGACAAAAGCTCCATATTAGAACAATTCTCAAGCAACACAATCCAAGAAGATAACGGATTCTTGCCTTTATGTCTCCAAGAAAATGTCTAAGAAAGAGAGGGATTTTTTGTAAGACAATGGACAACTGCTGCTAAAACCAAAGTTGATTATCATTATGTTGAAAAGTATGTGGATGATGACTATGTTGAAAACAATGTAGATTATCCTAATGATAGTGATTTTCTTTCTTGAAGAAGCAACCGTGAAGGAAGAAGTGATTCACAAGTCAATCAAACAATGTCTGATGGAAAGGAAAGGCAGCCTTGCAAGGACATCAAGCTACTCTCCAATATACATATAGAGAGGGGAACTCTAATTTGGATAATACAGTTGTTAACTCAAAGTTTTTGGAGGACCATCTCCATTTGAACCGATAGAAAGGCCAACCAAGAAGATAGATAAATTTATTCTTCTATTCCTTTAATGGAGGTATCTAATAGATGGTGTAGTAATTATTTTTGACATCTCGAGTGTGTGAAATATTTCTTATTACTTGGTGAAACTTTCTACACTCCCTTATTTTAAGGGATGCTCTATCAAATTGATGAACCAGTTACAATCTTGTACCTCTTGTCGTTCTCAATTTGCCTTCAAATTTTTTTAATGGGTATCAGAGGATATAAGATCTGAGGAGAGTAGGGTAGATGAAATGACATACATAATTAAGAATCACCTAAGTCAAGAAGAAAGACACCCTAGAAAGGATTCGACAATTGTTGAGGGAGTTGAATAAGAATTAAAATTGTGACTCGAGAGAAGGATTATCATTAATGTAACTCAAATTGAAGAGGATTATCTTTCGTGTAAGGAGGTTGTTGAGGAGGAGTCACGACAAAAAAGACTGTTCTCGTAAACATGGTTCATTTTTGTGAGAGAGCTCCTGTGAAATGCTTGGCTTGTGGGAGTTGTGTGAGGGTGAAGTAGGTGGTAATAATTCTATGACGAGGCTGTGGAGGGACCCTAATTTGGAGCATAGGCCTGATAGCTATAAGTCAGATTACCATCCTGCTCTCTTTAGCGCTTTGGAGTGCCATCTTCTTGGGCACCTATTGGACGCGACCCGGGATGAAAAGTTTCAAGTTTTGGGCAAAGTCGTATCTAGATATGTACCCCGAGGAGAGAGGAAATGGAAATATTGCTATGGGCCATCACATAGTTTGAAACATAAATGATGACATCATTGATGATCGAAGATAATTATATGCGAGTTACTTCCATAATCAATATACATAAACTTCACCAAAGTAGGACATGAGTACCACTAAGCATGACAGGTAAAAAAGGTAAGTAAAGTAGGCCATGGATACAACATGAACCCACCTACTAAGGTAAGCTATTTTTTTTAAAAAATAAAAATAAAAAATGTAAATAATGTTTAATGTGATTATGAATAAAGTGAATATTAAGGATATAGAAGTATCATAAAAAATTATAAGCTTCTATTTAATTGTTTAAATATTAGAAATAGAGGTATTGCATACATCACATAAGAGTAAGATTTGTGTATTGCAAATAATTATATATGACTATTGTCAAAATTATCATTATTCAATGTGTGATCGAAAGAATGTCTTATTAGAGATAGAATTATAAATGACACTTGTAAATTATTGAAGAAAAGAAAAGAAAAGAAAGACTCACAACATAATCTAAATAATTTGGTCGATCTCAATTGTTAGTCATATATATTGAATCCATACAGTGATCATGTGTAAAGATTCTAAGGGAAGATATTGGGATAACAATTGAATAAAGGGAATGTGTTAAGGTAGTAATTGAATAAAACTTAAATCTAATAAGATCATAATTCTTCAAGATGAGATAAGGCCTGTGGTGGAATGGGCTGGGTGACATCACTCGGGGCACCAGATAAAGCCTACGGGTACCGGGTAAGGCCTATGGTGATGAGATATCCCAGGGTACATCATACAAAGGCACCATCTTGGGAATGATGATCAGAGAGAGGTAACGATAATGAGGGTGAACTGTGAGGCCCACTAATTGGGTAACAGGGCATCCCATTATGGTTTCTCCTCCTATAATTGAATGATAAGATTAACTATATGATATTTCAAAGATTATGCTTTAAAAGACTTCTTATTGGAAAATAGTTGATAGAATCACCTTAAGATCATGATTCTCCAAGTTGAGATAAGGCCTATGGTGGAATGGGCTGGGTGACATCACTCGGGGTACCAAATAAAGCCTACGGGTACCAGGTAAGGCCTATGGTGACGGGATATCCCAGGGTACATCATACAAGGGCACCTTCTTGGAAATAATGATCGGAGAGAGGTAATGATAATGAGGGCGAATGGTGAGGCCCACTGGTTGGGTAACATGGCACCCTATTATGGTTCCTCCTCCCATATTTAGAAAATGATGAGTTAAAAAATAGATTAACACTATAAACACCCTGTCAGGAGATTGATTTATATATATAATGTGTACTAATGATTTTTTGGTTGCAGGTTCACAATTAAGGAAATGCATAATGTGTGTCTTATGTGTTTGCATCATGTTTGCTTCGTGTCTTCATCTATCTGCATCATGTCTACTCTATGTTTTCATGATCTGTCTACATCATGTATGCTTCATGTTTTCATTCAATGTATATTTCATAAATCTTTTTGGTCTTTTGAATGCAAATATATTTTGTGTAAATGATAAGATTGTGTATGAAAGATATTGCTTGAGGGCAAGCAAATTCGAGGGGGGAGGACTGTGATATCCCCATTTTTGGACATGTATAATTAAATAATAAATAGGTCCAATATATAAAGTTTATAATATTAAAATGATTAATAAAGTATATAAATTAAAAATATAAATTATTATATATTATCATACATATATATACACATTTAAAATAATATATTATTGAATATAA
Organism: Cupressus sempervirens; assembly: GCA_028749045.1. Lineage (NCBI taxonomy): Eukaryota > Viridiplantae > Streptophyta > Pinopsida > Cupressales > Cupressaceae > Cupressus > Cupressus sempervirens. Next base: position 955,976,935 of record CM053792.1, on the reverse strand, counting down.
ATAATATATATATATCAATACTATGATTAATAATATTTATAATACTAACATGATTGATAACGATATCACTATATATATATATATATATATATATATATAATGTATATATTACTGATATTTGATTTATATTAATAATATATGTTATTAGACTTATATATTGATACATTTTAATATACAAATGCTATATTAATAAATGTATTATATAATATATACTTGATATATTAATAATATAATTGTTAATATACTTTATGACATTAATATAACTAACCTTATTAATTAATATAATTATATCATTATTAATTATTAATGAAAGGATGTGACCCTTATATATATATATATATATATATATATATATATATATATATATATATATATATATATATATATATATATATATATATATATATATATATATATATATATATATAAAATAAACTATGGAGGAAAATCATCAGATAAGAATTATCATGAAAACCTATTGGAAGGAAGAAGCAAATCAGAAAATGTCCTAAAAGGGGACATTACACAGTTAACTACCATTGATCCAATTTCTTTTAAGTTCTTAGTCAATGGCCATAGACTCAAGTTATATAAACGACCCCAAATAAAAGAGGACTTCCTGCAGCAATTTCAATGGCCAACTTCAAATAAACAACAGGTAACCCTTCATGTAGTAGAAGGTTCTGACCTCCTGCCTATAGCTCTTCAATACTAATTTCTTCATGCATGCCCATAATAAAAACTTTATGTCCACATGAAGTTCAAAAATTCTCCATTCACTTTCTAATTTCTTCTTTTCCAGCTCATCTCATTTCTTTACCTACCACCTACCCACCTTCCATGTCATCATTTTACAATGCTTTCAATAAACACCACCAGTTTGCTAATGTATGCTGTCACTGCTGATGTATTTTCCACCACCTTTTAATATGTGCAATGATCAACTAATAGGTATAAGCTTTTCAAATCTTTATTCATTTATAGTACATAAATTTTGTCACTTATATCTAGTACTACATTATTTATATTATTGCAACATTATGCCAATCTCATACCCCATGTTAAGTATGAAAATTGTGGAGACATGTCCATGTTTCATAGGGGGCAGGGAAGGTTAGTAATTCCTATTTATTCATTAAGATTTTTTAAATCTTTATACTCCCTTGTATTGATTAAAACTCAATTGCTATAAGTACGCAAGTATCTAGGTGTCGTACCCTTATTCTTGAATGATTCCTTACTATCAAGCTATGATATAACCCAAATTTAATTTTCAAGTGATCCAAATTCAATTCTTAGACAATTTTCACATATCTATGATTTACTCTTATTAAACTACATTAGTACTACTCATGATGAATTGTTATGGCATTAATTAGCTAAAAGAGTGTGAAATGTGAAAATGGGTCTATAAAAATAAAATAAAAGAAAGCTTGAATTCATAGGAGGGAAGAGGAAACTAGTGCAAGCAGAACACAGAGTGAAATTATCAAGCAAAAATGGGTGGACAATTGTAGCAACGAGAACCAATGGAGCATATTGTTTTACTCTAAGATGTAGAGGCAGTGAGAAGATTTATTGTGTGTGGCTAGTTAGGGTATTTCTTAAGTGTAACACTACTTGATGAAGAAGCATCCATAAAATTTACAAGAACATTTAATAAGGGAGAAGCTACTATATGGGGATTGATGGTTGTTGCTACAGAAGAGCGAATAGAAGAATTAATTGGGTTATCAATAGTAGAAGAATATTACCCTAATACACATGATGCAAGATCAGCCAAAGCTTAGTTTATCATGCCAACTGATCCTCAACTAGATATAACCAAGAAGGGTTGTAAAAGGACATCTCTTCTGCCGCCATACAACAAGCTGGTTATGCACATTATTATGTACCTCACCTGTGAAGGAAGATTTTCATATTTGCATGCACATCATTTTAAAATACTCAATTACATAAGGCACAATTATCTAGTAAATGTTCCCAATTTCTTGTATAACATGTTATGTATTAGTGCTAAAGAAACCCAAAAGGGAAAGGACAACTTTGTACCCCATCATTCCCTAATCAAATTGCTCATAGAGAGATCACTTAGGGATGCCTCTCCCATGTCATGGGTAGAATTTTTCCAAGTTAAAACCCTACAACCCCATGCTATCGTTAATAAATAGCCCAATGAAGAAAATGTGGCTCCCATTAATGAACCTACTGGGAAAAGCACTCAAGATACTGAAGCTGGCAATGTGTAAGAGAATGTGCAAGAAAATGTTCCCTTACCTATTCAAGAGATTAAAATACATACCTTTGTCCAAGCAAAGAGAAAACATAAATTACAAGAAGAGACCTTCGCTCCTATAGTAGAAAAATCAAACTTTGCAGTCGCAAAGAAAAAGAAAACTAAGATAGGTCCTACAGTAGTCACTCTGTAGTAAAGACACTAAAATTAAGTAGTAGGAAGAAGGTTGTGATACCTGAGGAGACCCCTATGAGAAGAAGTCCTAGAACGAGGGGAAAAACTTCTAAAGTGTTAGTAGAAGCTCAGTCTAGTTCATTTAAACCATCCACTAAAGAATCCCCAATACAAATTGTTCTAGATGACTCTCCTCCTCACCCTAAAATTTCAAACACTCCTAAAAACCCTAATGAGGAATGTAAGGTTGAAGTAAATGAAAATCAAAATGATTCCCCAATATGCCAACAAGGTACTCCAAGCTGTAAAGATGAAACAGTTCCTATAATGCATGAGTTAGATTATTCAAAAAGTGACCTAGTTCCCTACAAGCCAACATGGCTTATATATTTCTTAGAGTAGTTGTGGAGGGAATAGAGGAAAAAGAAAAATAACTGTGAAGAGGAAAATGGTTCCATTACCCTACAAAACTTCCTTTTTGGTTGTATGAAAAAAATATTCTTGTTACAGCCCAATGGGAAGAGGAGAGGAAGAAGATGAAGAAAGTCACAGTGTCCCAAGGTGCAGAAATTATACATTTGAAAGAGCAATTGGCAAACCAAAGACAAAGGATGGATCATGCCCTCAAATTGGCTGATCAATCACTTGCTTCTAGACCAACACCTTAGATTTATGCTATGTGTTTAAAGGAACAATTTATTTTAATCCAACTTATGCTAACCCTCAAGAACATATATGCAAAATTCAAATCAGACCATGAATTCTATGGTTTATACCAAACTCTACCATCCTAGCAGCAAAACTTGCTCTGTGAGTTATATGTGCACAATTTTATCATCCTAGAAGAAACCCAATGAAATCATTTACTCTACATAGGGGATACACATCTAAGGGCTTTGATGTCTTGGATGTATAATGAAGCTAATTATGATAGACAATTGAATAATTATAGAGATGAGGAAAGAATAGAGCCCCTGTTATCGAGAGTTGAGAGCAGTAAACCAGAGGAAATTCTTAGGGATTGGTTTAGATTGACTTATGGGGATAAGCACAAGGAGATAAGGGACATAATCTTCACTGCTAGAACCAAGGTCTATGTAGAATATGATAACCAACCTTACTTTATCTTTTAGAGAGCCATGGCTAGTGTTAAAAGTAGGTGGGGTAGATTACTTGAGACACTCAAAAGATCAAAGCCACACAATCCTATCAATTTAGAGGCCACCCTTCACTAATTTCTAAAGTATATATAGTTGGGGAAACAAGCTAGGTCAGAACTGTGGTGCTCACTCACAATGCAACCTCTAATGCTGATGCGGCCCTTGTATGATATTAATGCTAATAGACTTAATAAGTTGGAAGAGGACAATAGAAGGAAAGTTTCAGAGAGAACACAAGGATTCTACTACACCTTCAAAAGTAGTAGGAGAGAAAGGACTGAAGTTGGAGAATTTAGATCACTAAATAGGAAATGCCATGCTTGAGGAAAAGCATCAGTTTACAAGGGGGCAAATGATGAGGCTAATTATTCCCTCTATTTTATGATAATTTTAATACTCTATTTTAATACCGCCAAGACATTTGTGAACTTATGTTTACCTGAACTAATGATTAAAGTCTAGAATAGAACCATTAAATTATAGGTAGATAGTATGTCATATTTTGCCAATACTATATGTATAACACAATATTTCATATAACCATTAGAATGTGTGTTCTAATATTTGGATTTAATTTGATTATGCTTATTTGCAAATATCTCTGCATAATAACTAACTTGTTAGCAAAGGAAGTTGAGGATGGTCAAATGCATTCAAGGGGGAATGTTGAAGATGGCCAATGAAATTTAATGAGAAAACATTAAGGCTCATCTATAGTGGAAGAAGTCATAACTGTACCAAGAGACATGACCGCTACCAAGGAGGAGCTATGAAGAATTGCTATATTTTCTCTACATTTACTATTGTGTCAAATCAGTTGTCAAGACTTTATTACTGGTACCGTAAACTATTATCTTTCCTTCTTTTTCTCTGACAGATTTGTAGTTAGTTTGTTTTCTTTCCTATTTTAGAATAAGTGTCAATCCTCTATTTATAGGGATTAGATCAATAGTCTTAGGAGGTTAGAAGAAATTTTATGAAAAGAAATGTTGACTCTTACAGTGAGTTGTTTTTAGAGTTTTATGTATTGTTCTCATGTAAGGAATTTTTGGAACATAATGAAATAGCTCTTGGTTTACATTCAGTATTAGTAGATTAGCAGAAGCCAACCAAGGGGGCCCACCTGGGAGGTGGATTAGATTAGAGTAGTATATATTTGTTTTCACTATTTTTAGTATTGTAGGTAGAAGTTATAAGTTCCTTCCTATAGCATCATACTCTGTGAGTGTTCCTGAAGCATTTATAAGAATAGTTATAGTAGATGAATTGAGTTGGAATATAAGTTAGTATTTAATTATATTTCTTGCATTCATTTTAGTGAATAGTTAAGTGTGTTAGTTTCCTATAGCACTAGTGTAGGTTCTTTCCTTGCATTTTACTTTGCTACAATATAATCATAATGACTCATTAAGAAACCTAGTGCACATGTCGTGCCAACCATTTCAAGTATATGTCCCTAGGTTGAAAAATTAAATGCACCTAATGATGGGGGAAATAGTCCTTAGATTGAATATACTATTCCTAAGTATGACCTTGGGCATGATTATTATACACCTATTTAGAGGTGAATCATATATACATATACATATAATATTATATATAAATATATATTATCATTATTATTATACACACACACATATATAATATTATACATATATATAAATTAAGTTGAGCAAACTAAATTATATCATGTAATAATAATTATGTTGAAATAGATTATTATCAATAATGTTATATTCATCATGAGTTTGTTTACTGTCACTTCTTGCAATACAAAATCTGACTGACATGATCATTCAGGGGACTGAATTTTCATAAGTCATGTCCTTCATTTGAAATGATGCCCACATCTTGTGCATCAATGTATATTATAATCTGTGAATGGTTAGGATCAATCAATCATAAGGGAAATCAGATTCTTCCATCACAGATTACAATAAACTCATTGGAAATTAGACATCATCGTTAATATAAACATTTCTTTCATAAATTATTTGTCTCTTTCAAATATTAATAGTCAGAGATTGTAGTGTGACCATTTCCACTTAGAATATAATTTTTTTATATTACTACATACATTGAAATTGAGATTTACACCAATTAGAAGATATATATATATATATATATATATATATATATATATATATATATATATATATATATATATATATATATATATATATATATATATATATATATATATATATATATATATATATATATATATATATATAGACACACACACACATGGTATCAGAGCCTAGTCGGTAGAGAAATCTCAAATTTCAATTCAATTAAGGAAAGAAATAATGACAAACAATGTCAGAGTGAAAGATATACTTGAAGGAGCATCAAAATTTTTCTCTTAGAAAACTCATATTATTACAATTATGGAAGAACTAGAGCTAGAAACCTACATTGAAGAAGATATTCCAATACCTCAAAATGAATCAGAAAGACTCACTTGGAAAAGATGAAACAATAAATCAAGGAAAATCATTGTCGATTCTATAAAGGATCACATTCTTCCTTTTATATTAGATATCGAAAGTGCATATGAGGTATTCAAGATCATAGAAAATACATTTGAGATAAATAACTCAAGTAGACTAGTCACCTTAAAATCTCAATTACTGAATACTAAAATGGAAAAAGGAGATTCTATTGAATCTTATTTCAAGAAAATTTCTAAAATGAAGAAACAATTATCGTGTATTGGAAAAAAAATAGAAGATTAAGAACTTTCATTAATAGCTTTGATATGGAAGCATTGAAAAGCACAAAGCTAGATTTGTTGCTTGAGGGTTCTCCCAAAAAGTTGGCATTGACTATGAAGAAACTTTTGCACTGATAGCCCATTACACTTCTGTAAGAATGATCATTGCAATTGCAACATCTAAAGGATGGAAGATTCATCAGATGGATGTAAAAACTACATTCCTAAATGGGGTCCTTAATGAAGAAGTCTACATAGAACAACCTGAAGGGTTCATTGTGAAAGATAAAAAGTTGTATGTATGTAAACTCAAGAATGCACTCTATGGTCTCGAACAAGCCCCTCGAGCTTGGTATGAAAGAATAGACAAATATCTATCCAAATTTGGATACTCAAAGAATGAAGCCGACTCAAACATATACTTAAAAACCTAAAATGATGAGATGTTAAGACTTGTTCTATACGTTGATGATTTGCTAATAACAAGAGATGATAAATTAATTGAAAAATGAAAACAAGATCTAATAGCCAAATTTGAGATGAAAGATCTAAGGTTTCTACACTACTTCTTTGGATTAGAAGTTAATCAGAAGAAGGACTACATCTTCTTACATCAAGGAAAGTACACTCAAGATATTTTGACTAGATTTGGAATGATGGATAGTAAGCCCTTATCTACTTTCATGGAAATAATCTTGCACAAGTTATAAGAAGAAGCATTAAAATATAAGGATATTGATCCTACTCTTTTTAGATAGATAATTGGATCTTTTATGTATCTTGTAAATGTATGCCTAAAATGTGGGCACACTTCTATGAGTAATTATATCCAAGATTTCTCAAGAATGAAGTCTCAAATGGCAACTCATAGCTCTTTATTCATGGAGTACAAGGGTTTGTAATGGAAGGCCTCAGTTTGACCTAGTGTGTGCCTATGCAAGTAAACCATGAAACAAGAGATTCAAGGATAAAAATATGAATGCAAATGAAGATGCAAACTAATCTAAATGATAACAATGCAAAGAAATGCAAGAAATGAAATCTAATCTATGAAAGGAAATACCAATGCAATATTAATATATGAAAATAAATATGACTCTAAGATAATATGAAAATGCAAGGATGAAACCTCATGATGGAAGCCATGGATGTAAGAGAGAATAAGACAAGAAGATAGAAGTTCTCCACAAAAAGCTTTAATGCTGAAACTCCTTCTCCAAAATCACTTTCTAAACCTATACCATAATAATAGCATAATCGTGGATGTCCAAAATGAGGAGAGGGCTCTCCCTTGTAAATGAAAATATGGAGGTCAGAGGCTTCCCACAACCAATATGGGATAATAGAGTTTGATCCATGTGAGACAGAATTCCACCAATGAGAAAGGAGGAGCATTTGAGAAGAAAGTGGATAGAGGAAAAAGAGGAATCCCACTTAGAGATATGTGCATTTAAGTGTAGAGAAAATAAAAAAAAAGATTTATTTAATTATTTATTTATTTTATTTCTTTTTTCAAGTGGGTTTAATTTTTATTTATTCAATTTCCTTTTTAATCACAAAGAGATATTTTAGTGGAAATTTTATTTAATTAGAAGGGAGCAAGTTCTTTTAATTAAATAAGAAATATTTAATTAAATTAAAAGAGCGATTTTCTCATAATTAATTAAACGTGGATGAATTTAATTAGAAGAGAGGTTTTCTTTTAATTAAATGGGGACTTATTTAATTTAATTAAAATGAAGATTTTCTTTTAATTAAATAAGACTTAGGATAAAATGATCAACCTTATAAATGAAATAATTGAATTTGATCAAGGTAATTTATTTAAGTTGATTTAATAAAATATTGCACACTATTGATTTAGGAAATTGATAAATTGATAAATTGAATAATGGGGGCCCATAGTCTAGGTGACTATTTTAGGGTGCATACGTTTGCCCCTGTTTGACTAATGTGTGATCGATTCGGGAACACATGTAGTCAAAGAAAGAAATTGAAGTGTGAGGTCAATTTGGGATCACAAAACAACCCAAATGTGTGGTTGATTCGGGAACACATCAGGACAAAGAATACAAATAAATTTTGACTTTGAAAAAGTCAAGAATAAAATTGATAAAACTAAATCAAGGATTGAAGTTAATATATCGAAATCGAAATAAAATAGAGGAGAAACAAAAAATTGATAAATTTAATCAAATTGAACAAAAGATAAAGTTCGTGATGTAAGATGAAAGAGATAAGAATCATAGAACCAAGATAGATCATCAAGCATGAAATATGATGCCCCAAAGTTGAATTAGAAGAAAAGAAGTGGGGTAAAAGAAAATGGAAGATATGGAAAGAAATAGAAAGAATAAAATAATTTTTTTCATAAGAAATAAAATGCTCCAAAATCAATCAACTATTTAAAATAGAAATTTTGATTGAGATCATGAAAGAAGATAAGGAAATGAAGATCAAAACATGACCATAGTTGATTAAAAGTCCATAATAAAGATGAAGGGAAAATCCTCTCAAACTCATAATGCAGCCTAAAAATACAAACTAACATGAAGTCTAATAATGCAAGCTACATGAAAATGCAATGGTGTACTTGCAAAAGAGCAACTGTAACATAGAATTTTGTGTTCATCATTAATTAGAGAATGTAAAAGAACTTATTTTCATCATTGGGCCATTATTAATTGACATTAAAAAATCACACAATCATCACTAGTCACAAGTGTAACCATGAAAATATGAATATGATTTATATCAGATCGAAATGTGGAAAGATTCTAACATAAGCATCAAAAACATAAAGGTCAAGATGACTTCGATGTTAGCTTACCCAATTTAATGTAGCAAAATTATGCCCGCATCAAGGCATAGATGTGAGGATGACCATAAGAACGATCGTGCAAAAGCAATCAAGGATGATGCCTAAAATCTCGTAAGCATTTCAAGGGGACAACAAGAGACACTCTAGAGTTTCAAGACCACACACATAAGCAGCAAACAAATAAAAATATACCCCATGCCCCAAGTCCTCTAGCTATGCATCCTGGAGAGACTTATTAGACAAGGACACTCAACCAAAATCAATAACAGGTAGCACACAAAGAAAAGATCATGACATAAGTCAAGCATTAAGTGTTGCATTTAGAATTTAAGTGTGTTAATTGATACTGAGTTCTAAGGATAAGGATCAAATGCTTGCAAGCAAAGAAGATCACATGATAAAATTGGGTAAGACCAAACCAATAAGTGTTGAAAAATACTCGATGTCAGGGGTTGTATTGAAAAATACAATTGGGATGGTGTTGAAAAACACCAATTATGAGGTGTCCTAAAGACTAATGCAACGAAGAGACCAAAGCTAACATAGTAATGCCCCCTAGACAAAGACCAATCCCAAACTAAGGCAAAAAGGACAAGGCATGATGGGGAAAGGTTAATTGTCAAGGATGCCCAGTAAGAAACATGGGTGCAAAGGCTTCAAGTAGTGCCCATTTCCAGGTTTTCACCACTTGGATTTTTTGAAAAAAATTTCAGGATTTTTTTCAATTTTTATAATTTTCACAATATATCATTTTTTGGATTTTTGAAATATATCATTTTTGTATTTTTTAGGATCAATAAATATATACAAAGATATACAATGCCCCCAGATAGATAAAAGGACCAAACTCTCAAGCAAGATCACATTGTGTAGTCCCAATGTCTAGCAAGGTGGAGGTCATGATGGAGCAACAAGATGGTGGATATGATGGATAAGAAAGGCATGTATGAAGCAAGTGAAAGTTATCTTCAAGGACTTACTCAAGAGTACCCAAGCAAGGGAAAAATTGTCATGTAAAGCACAATTGGACAAGAAATATAAGGCTAGCATAGGATAATTCACAAAAGCATAATGTAAAAGTGGGAAAGATGAAATCCAAAGGAGTAGACATCTCAAGAGGCTTCATAGCATCATATTTTACTCTTTTTTCTTAGATCAAGACTAAAGGGGTAAATGGGAAAAGAATAATGAAAGACTAGAATGAATGGAGGAAAATAGATATGAAGGCTAAACATGAAAGGAATGAAAATGAGATCATCATAAGATAGCTCACAAGATAGCTAAATGTTTGTGTATAGGTCAACATTGTAAAGATCAAAGAGAGAAGACAAAATGGATGAAAGATGTAGAAGAACTACGCATGATGCCTGATTTTTAGGTTTTCATCATGGTACTTGTCCAAGGCACCACAAGGGAGTGGTTTTCACCATAGGATGAATTTATTTCTCTTTGCTTTTGCTACCAAGGTGCCTGATTACCAGGTTTTCACCAAGGCACATTTTCAAATTTTCATTTTTTTTTGTTCTTTTTTTTTTCAAATTTTTACATTTTTTTTTCTTTTTTGAATTTTTAGAAAGAGCTCAAGTTATTTCAATTTAAGTAGTGCTCCTATAGGAAAGATGAGTCATGATAAGCCAAGACCATAGAAAGGTATGCTCAAAGATGCTAATAGGGTGATGGAAAGGAGATGGTAGATAATGTATATAGAGGACAAGGTTTTATGCTTTGGAAAGATAGAAGGAATATGGATAGCAAGTAAGTGTAGGCTTGAAAATATTGCATATGGGTAGGTGAGAAAGTAGGCAAGATCAACATAGACACACAACTTGAAGGGTTGTGAAATGATGGAGTAATCATGGAGGAAATAGTTTGAGGTTTAGACGTATGAGGAACTAAGAGAATTTTGGAAGGAGATGGAGTGGAAATCTTTGGAAGCTTCTTAGGAAGGATTTTGGAAGCGGATGGAGTAGAAGCCTTTGGAAGCTTGAATGCCAAATTTGAAATATTTTCAATATTCAAGTCTTTCACAAGAGACTTGGGAAACCATACAGCTTTAGATATTTCTTTTCCTTTGGATGCTTTAGAATGCATTTATTCAATGATAGATTTAAGAACCCATATTTGTTTTTATTTAGCTCTTTGGGTAGTAGACCTTTGTGGTCTCTTGAATAATTGTTCTTTCTTTTCATTCACATGTTGATTAGATGGGACATAGTGATATTCATTTTTCAATGGATTATTATGTTTGTTTTTAAATTGATCATCCAAAATGCTTCCAAAAGACTTGGAATTTTTGGATGAATATAGATTATATGACTAATTCATATGGATAGATGAATGAATATAGATTATCTTTGTTGATCTTGAGGTATGATAGGAGAGTTGGGAGATGAGATAGGAGTGAAAGTAGGATATGGAGGAACATATGGTCCCAAAATAGATGGAAAGCTTGAAGGCTTTAGCTTTGATGGATAAGGACCAATGCTAGATTTAGGAGATGCAAAGGGATAGTGAATAGGGATATTAGCATCTTTAGAATGAGAAATTTGACCAAGGCCATCAATAGAATCATGAGTATCTTTAATAGGAGAAACAACTTTAATAGGAGCATTTGAAGCTTGAGCATGGTTTTGAAGTGAATATGGAGAAGTACAACAAGAAGATAGAAGACTTTGATCTTGACAAGCTTCTTTGGATATAATAGGCATAGAACTTTTTTCACAATTTTCAATAAGCTCAAGGGAAATAGTGGAAGTAGTGTCTTCATCATACTTAGGAGGTGGATAAGGCATAGGATATGAAGGGGTGACATCTTGATCTTTCTTGACATTTTATTTTTATCTTTTTGAGAGTCCTCTTGACATGGATCCACCTCTAAGGACAAGGTAGTATATGAGGTTTACATGACAGGATCTTGAAGGGGTAATGAAGGACTATCTGAATTGGGCATAGTAGACATAGCATCACATGAGGGTTGAGAATGTTTAGTCTTAGAAGCATGAAAAGGGTTTCCATCCAAGTGTAGATTAGCTTGGGTTTCTCTATAGGGAACTGCATGATAAGAATTAGGACCATTGTTTGATGGAAGAATGTTGGATAAATTTGAAGCTTTGGGAGATGCATAAGTATTGGAAGAAATGAAGGCATCAAGGAAATCATCACTAGACATAGGTTCATCAACATAATCTTGATCAAGAGAACCATCTTCATTGCATAGGTCTTTAGGAATTTCAACATCAATGATTTCATCATCAATAAGATCTTGAATTATATGTTTAAATGCAATACAATCTTCAGTTTTATGAACTTTGCATGTATGGTAGCCACAATAATGATCATCTCTCCACCAATAAGGTTTTACCTTAGGTTCATAAGGTGTAGAAAATTTGTATGGTAAAGTAATGATCTTTTTTGCAACTAAGGTCTCAAGCACCATGTCATATAAATATCCCAAAGGAGTAAAAGTTCTCTCAAAAGTATGTCTAGAACCATTTTTTTCATTCTCATCTCAGTCAAAGATAGGTCCATCATGAAATATTGGCATATTATTAAAGGATTTATTACTCACTTTCTCTCTCAAGAGGTCTTTGGATCTATAAGATGAAGACAATTGATGTCTTGGAGTAGAAGATGTAGACCTTGAAAAAGAGAAACTAGTAGGTAAGTCTAGATACTTTCTAATGGTAGAGGAGAACTCATAATCATCTAGACTTGATTGAGGTTTGGTAGGTAAGTCTAGATACTTTTTAATGGCACAAGAGAACTCATAACTAGCTAGACTTAACTGAGGTTTGGTAGAACAGGGTTTGAATCCCATAGTGGTTTTAAAAGCATATAAAAGGAAAGAATCCTTAAGGCTCAATTTGGTGGATGTGTCCCTTTTCTTCAATGTGGGGAAGGTTCTAAAAATTCAAGCACATCAAACACACCAACAACCTATTCAGGTTTCTATAAGTATGCACAAGCTCAATTAGGGGATGTCCTTGATATACACAAGGTATGTGAGGCCCAAATCTGCAAATGAAAGAGAATACTACCAAATAGCTGGGAGGAAATGGTAACTGAATATCCACCTTCACTTCCAAAATGTATAAAGTTCTTTGGGGCTTAGCCAAGATTGACAATGTTGCTACTTCCAAGAGACTTGTCTTTAGATTCAAGTCATGCTATTTATACTCTGCTAGAACACGTGAGTTGAGGTCATCCCCTAGAGTGATCACTTCTCTAGGTAGCCCCCCTAAAAAATAAAAATCAAGATTCCTTATTTAGGTTCCCCTCAAACTCCTTAACAAGGATGCAAGAAGAAAATATCAATAAGACAATCTTGGGGATTAAAAGACAAAAGGGGTTTTTAATTTTAAACTCAAATCCAAATGTGAATGATTCATTTTAATCCCTTTTTTCAATGTTGGGAAGACACACCAAACTATTTGAGAGAAAGAAAATTATTTTACAATGAAAAAGAACAAATGATCACTTTTTATAATTCAAATGAGAAGGTTTGGAATGTGTGTACCTAGATTTCGCGTTTTCCAATTATTTCCACCTTTTTGCTCTTTAGACCTCCAACTTACCTTCACAAAATTCAATCAAATGCATGAAATCACAAAAAAAATGAGAATTCACATGAAAATATTGAACTATTTTATTCCATGAAAAATGACAACTCATATCATGCATTGAAATTTGTGCAAATAAAGTGTAATTTAATCATGATTTTTCACCTTGTCAACAAGATTGAACCTATATGATATGAATTCATATCCAAAACCATAAATTCAGAAAAGTGACCCCTATCCAAAATTAGAGATATTTCCAAAAATGTCATAATTTTGAAAAGATCTTTTAATTTGTGCCCTAGGGAGCCATTTTGTCAAAATAGATCAGGTTTTGCAAATCAAATTATTGAGCCCTAGTATGATCCCTAAAATCAAAATACAAAAAAAAAAAACTCTATTTATAATTTGGAGACCTTTCTAAAAATAAATTTTTTTTCCAAAAAAGGTCCTAATTTTCTCCCAAAAATGATTTTTCATGAAAAATCAAGAAAAAAATCTAAAAAATCACAAATATCTTAGAAAAATCTAAAAATTTGATTGAAGCTTTTTTGATATGTCTCCACCTTGAAAAAAACAATTCAGATCAAAATACATAGCCATTTGGGAGATATGATCAAATCTTTCAAATCTAGGGTTTTTTGTCTCCAAACAAATCCGTACAAGGGGGTTCGATCTAAAAAGTCCAAAACCAACAAGTAAAGGTGGGTACCTCCACAGTTTGCACCAAAAATGTATGCCTAAAACATGGACACACTTCTATAAATCATTATATCCAAGATTTCTCAAGAATGAGGTCTCAAATGGCAACACATAACTCTCTATTCATGGAGTGCAAGGGTTTGTAATGGAGGCCCTCAGTTTGACCTAATTTGTGCCCATGCAAGTACACCATGAAATAAGAGATTCAAGGATAAAAAGATAAATGCAAATGAAGATGCAAACTAATCTAAATGATAAAAATGCAAAGCAATGCAAGAAAGGAAATCTAATCTATGAAAGGAAATAACAATGCAATATTGATCTATGAAAATAAATATAACTCTAAGATAATATGAGAATGCAAGGATGAAACCTCATGATGGAAGCCATGGATGCAAGAGATAATAAGACAAGAAGATAGAAGTTCTCCACAAAAAGTTTTAATGCTCAAACTCCTCCAAAATTGCTTTCTAAACCTGTAGTATAACAATAGCATAATCATGGATGTGCAAAATGAGAAGAGGGTTCTCCCTTATAAAGGAAAATATGGAGGTGAGAGGCTTCTCACAACCAATATGGGATAATAGAGTTTGATCCATGTGAGACAAAATTCTGCCAATAAGAAAAGATGAGTGTTTGAGAAGAAAGTGGAAAGAGGAAAAAGAGGACTCCCACTTAGAGATATGTGCATTTAAGTGTAGAGAATTTTTTTTTAAAAAAAGATTTATTTAATTAATTATTTATTTTATTTCCTTTTTCAAGTGGGTTTAATTTTTATTTATTCAATTTCCATTTTCATCACAAATAAATATTTAAGTGGAAATTTTATTTAATTAAAAGGGAGTAAGTTCTTTTAATTGAATAGGAAATATTTAATTAAATTAAAAGAGGGTTTTTTCTCTTAATTAATTAAATGTGGATGAATTTATATAAAAGAGAGGTTTTATTTTAATTGAATGGGACTTATTTAATTTAATTAAAAGGGAGATTTTCTTTTAATTAAATTAGACTTAGGATAAAATGATCAACCTTAGAAATGAAATAATCAAATTTGATCAAAGTAATTGATTTAATAAAATATTGCAAACCATTGATTCAAGAAATTGTTAAATTGAATAATGGGGGCCCATAGTCTAGGCGACCATTTTAGGGTGCAGACAGTAAATACCATATCAGACATATGCTATGCTACCAATGTTCTAAGTCATTTCATGTGTAAACCTAAGAAGATTCATTTAATGGCTTTTAAGATACTTATAAGGATCTATTGGCTTTGGATTAAAGTATGAAAATTTTGAGATAAATTTGGAAGGGTATACTGACTTAGATTAGGCAGGTTGATCTTCTAGTCATAAAAACACTATAGGTTGTTGTTTCAGTCTTGGGTCAGCAATGATACCTTTGTTCAACAGAAAATAGCTAGTTATTGCCTTGAGTTTATTGATGTTAAGTATGTAGCTACTTCCGTAGGACCATGTGAAGTAGTTTGGCTAAGGAAACTGTTATTTGGGTTATTTGGAAAACCTCTAAATCCTACAGTGATTCATTGTGATAATCAAAGTTGTATCAAACTATCTGAAAATCCAGTTTTTCACAATTGATCAAAGCATATTGAGACTCCTTATCAGTATATAAGAGATATGGTTAGCAGAGATATTATTAAATTAAGTTATATCAATACAAATAAGTAGAATGCTGATATTTTTACCAAACTTCTTGCAAAGTTGAAAATTGTGTACTTCAGAGGAAAACTTGATATGACATTATTATAAATGCATTTATTATCTAATATATTCATGAATATAATTTTTTTTTGCTTTCAAGCTTGTGTTGTGAAAAGTGATGACTTTTCTTTTGTAAGGTGATGACCTTTCTTGTGTTTAGATCTTATTATAAAGTGATGAATTTATTATAGTTGATCTATCTTCAAACAATGCTTCAAGTTAGGGTTATCTTTGTTCTTTGGGCTGGATCTTACCAGACACACTGATAGCCTCCATGGTTCTTTGGGCTGGATTTTGCCAGACACCATGAAAATCCATTATTTTTGAAGTTAGGGTTATCCTTGTTCTTTGGGCTAGATCTTGGTGGAAACATTGATAACCTTCATGGTTCTTTGGGCTAGATTTTGCTGGACACCATGAAAATCCATTGTGTGTTTTTTATTTTAAATTCTTGGTTTAAAACACTATGATGATAACACCTTATTGTGTAAGTTGTTTTTTTTTCAATTTCCCTTTCTAAAGAGGGAGTGTTAAAAATGTTAGCTATGTGAGATATTGAAAATAAATTTTGTGCCTATAGATCTATACTCTATTTCAGTATTACATGATTGATTCATTAATTGTATATATACATATACATATTATATATATATATATATCTATATATATATATATATATATATCTATATATATATATATATATATATCTATATATATATATATATATATATATATATATATATATATATATATATATATATATATATATATATATATATATATATATATATAAAGTTGAGTAAACTAAATTATATCATATAATAATAATAATGTTGAGATAGATTAATATCGATAGTGTTATATTCATCGTGAGTTTGTTTACTATCGGTTCCTACAATACACAGTTTGACCAACGTGATCATTCATGAGATTGACTTTTCATAAATCATGTCCTTCATTTGAAACAACACCCACATCCCATGCATCAATATATATATATATATATATATATATATATATATATATATATATATATATATATATATATATATATATATATATATATATATATATATATATATATATATATATATATATATATATATATATATATATATATATATATATATATATATATATATATATATATATATATATATATATATATATATATATATATATATATATAGTGAATGGTTAGGATTGATCAATCACAAGGGAAATCAAATTTTTCCATTACAAATTACAATAAACTCATGGAAATCAAACATCATCATTAATATAAGTATTTCTTTCATAAATTATTTGTCTCTTTCAAATATTAATAATCAAAGATTATAGTGTGATCATTTCCACTTAGACTATAATTTTTTTATATTAGTACATACATTGAAATTGAGATTTAGACCAATCAGAAGATTTTATATATATATATAACTTTACAACAAATCCTATCCCTACATACTTTTCTATATCATTCTACACACCTTTTGTATCATGCGCACTCATCCCTCACCACATTACCATATCTTTATTTTTTATTTTTCGCCATCATTTGCATCCTCATAAGGTTTTACGCTACTTCCCATTTTCATCATTTTTTTTATGGTTCTTCTAAAATCTTCTCTTTCATTATCATGCACTTTTAGGTTCATTTTCATCATCATATATTTAAAGGTCTTGTTTCATTATCATAAACTTTGTTGTCTATTATTCATCATCATAAGTTTTAAGATTCATATTTTTATTATCATAAATTTTTAGTTGTCCATCCTCATAGTTTTAAAGAATTCATTTTTCATTATCATAATATTAGGTTCATTTCCATCATCATAGTTTTAATTGTTCATTTACATTATCATAAACTTAGGTTCATTTCCATCATCACAATTTCAATGTTCATTTTTCATTATCATAAACTTAGGTTCATTTCCGCATCATAATTTTAAACATTCATTTTTCATTATCATAAAATTAGGTTCATTTCCATCATCAAAATTTCAATGTTCATTTACGTTATCATAAACTTAGGTTCATTTCCATCACCATAGTTTTAAACATTCATTTACCTTATCATAATATTAGGTTCATTTCCATCATCATAGTTTTAAGCGTTCATTTTTCATTATCGTAATATTAGGTTCATTTCCATCATCATAGTTTTAAATGTTCATTTTCATTATCATAAACTTAGGTTCATTTCCATTATCATCATTGTAATGTTCATTTTCATTATCATAAACTTTTTGTTATCCATTTTTTATCACCATAATTTGTTAGGCTCATTTTATAGCTATCCATTTCCGTCATCCTAAAAAAACTAGTTCCCATTTTTACTTCATACAATCAAAACCCTCATATCCTACAACATAGAGTGTCACTATCATAGTGCATAAACACATCACATCCTGCATCACATCACGTTCGTAACATCATGCATATCATACATCTCACATCAAGAACATCACATTCTACATCACAGAGCATCAATAACATCCTATATGTCATACATTTCATATCAAGAACATTACATCCTGCATAAAATATGTCAATACATCTCATACATCTCTCCACATTCATCTCATAAAAATATACCCTCAAAAGAATAAAAAATACATCACCCATCCCTAAAAGAATACCATAGTCAATCATAGTCCAAAATCTAGTGTTTATATAATACAAATATCCATACAAATATATTGGGTCTATACCCACAAAAATACATCCAAAAAACTATACAAAAAGTAGCATGTCACTGCTCCTCATCCTCATCCATTGCCTCCTTGCCATGAGACTCATAAGGGTCCCACTCTACACTAGGCACTACTGCTGCTACTAGAAACGACCTCATTTGTCCTCCTCTAGTACTTGAGCTCTCTACTTCATTCCTCCTCCCACCTATCCCCTATCTTTCTTCTGGCTTTGGCTTGTCCTATGGCTTATGTTGAGAGCAACCAATCCTATGGAAACCCCTAGTGCTCCAACCACTCTCTCCTACTTTGTACATTGCTATACATGTGCTAGATGTACCTAACTATTTCAACCATCTATAGGACTCTATCTAATCTGCTAGCACCATTGCATGATATCTCCTAAGATAAAAACCCACTCTCTCCTGCAAATCCTCCACCTTCCCCCCTTACTCACTTCATCTCCTCCAATCCTCCTCCTACCACCATCTACACCCTCAACGTAGCCACCTCCACCACCAACCTATCCCTCTCCTCCTGGATTGTGTCCATCCTCCCCTATAATCTCTACCTCTCCAAGGCCATCACCTCCAACCTCCCCTCTAACTACCTTGACTCCATTTGTAATGTCCCCAGCTCCACCTTTTCTTTGTTTTTCTAGCCTTACACCACATTGCACTCATGCCAAAACTGGTTGCACTCTATCCTAAGCTACTCTCTCTCCTATTGTGTGTCCCACAATAGCTAGCTAGTAATCTCATGTGCTTGCTACAAGGATGCATACCTATCTATCAATACCTCATCCCTCCTCTTGAAGATGATCCTCCTCCACCTCCTCTACCACCCACTAGTCCTTGTGGCTCCTGTCTACCCTCCTCCTATTGTCTCCTCTCCTCCTCTTGCATGCCCTCTCTCCTCTCTGACTATGGTCTCACGTCCTCATGTCTATCCTCTTCTGTAACCCTCTACTTCTACCTCAATGACACCTCCTCCTATACCAATGTTTCTATTCATTATTTCAAGCCTCTAGCCACATATCTCTCATGCCTCACCACTCAAGTGATCTCTCCTACAACAACTACTACTCTGGTAACCTAGGCCTAACCTACTAGCCTAGGACACTCAAACCAATCCCTATACTCCTATGTCAAACCTGCATCAACCATCCCACCAAACCAATCTTAGTCCTGTGGTGCTAAATACCACAACAACCCATCCCTCTATAATGTCAACCCAAAAATAGTCACTAGCTCCTGCATCATGTGCTGATACTAGTTCAGCTCCCCTAAGGAAACCTGTGGCCATCCAAATTGTCATAAGGCCCTATCTGCTTGATATTTCTTTGCAATATACTCCCAACACCCAAAAATGAAACATAGAAAAATAGTATAAGGGAGATGTTGCCTCTTCTCTTCCCATGATGCAAGACACATATACAACCTCCATATGATGGTTTGAATCTCATCTAACTAGACTCACTAGTAATTAACCTCCTTTGTATGGTGATAGGTGAGAGGATCACCCTAGCTATATATGACTGGCTCCTCTATTTGCCTACCTCTTTGACCAATCAGCCTAAATGCCACTATGTGCTCCCAGGCCCACACCTATAGTAATGTAGGGAAACCCACACTCCTCCCGTAGTGCCCTACACCCTGGTACATATTCTAATGTAGACTTCCATATAGCTTGGCTAACATTAGTGAGTCCCATGTAGTAAGGACTCTATCATCCATGATTCAAATGATAATTAGTATCAACGCCAATATTACTCTTATACCGCTAGTATCTGGGTAAATGTACCCTAAAACTAGCTCACACACATAAAAGTGTATCCTCCTCTCTACTGCCACCAAATCTAAATGCTCATCTAGTGGAAACTGGCCCCTTCAGATAAGGAACTAGACTCTGGGTCCCACTAGTTGCAACACCGTCATATCTTTAAAACCTCCCTGCTATCCATCACTGGCATACTCCACATGGGTAGTTAAAAAATCCTATACACATCCTCCAGGGTAACTATCATCTCCCCTGTTGGTAGATAGAATGTGTCTATCTCACTATGTCAATGCTCAAATAGTGTTATCACCATCACCATGTACATCCGTGTATGTGGTAACCTAGCTAGGTATCCAAGTCCAATGACATCAATCCTCACCTAGTCCGTTGGTGTAAACTATTCCTTGATGTGCAAGATAGCAACATGTCACTCTCGTGACAACAAAGCATCCATTGACCACTACATTCAAGATGAGAAACACTCATTTCATTTTTCCTTTCCTCTTCCCAAAATAGTCTACTCATGTTTCATCAGCACCTTGCCCCCTTTTCCCACCCAAATAGTCCTTTACTCTTTCTCAGTGTTCCTGCAAAAACATTCCCATGAATGATCATCCCCCCATTCCCACCATTACATTTTATAGTATGATGACTCCTTAACAATTTCCTAATCCCCAAAACCCTAAAAAGCACTCCCACTACCCCAACTACACCCTCACATTCCCATAGCTATAGAGTACCATGAGAATGCACCCTATTCTTTACACCTACCAGTTAACCATTTCCCATTCCTGCATTTACCTACTCTTAAAACTACCCTTCCTCGCAAGACTGCATTCCTAGTAAATGGAACACATTCCTGCTTGTGAGGTTGCTAACCCACTTAAAATTCCAAGAGAATTCTGAGTCTCATGAAAATGACTTCTGAACTCTACTTTTACCCCTTCCCTCTAGACAATTTTATAGTATCGTTGTCTCACTGATCCCTAGTGCGATCCCATTAGACCCGTGCTTGCAGGAATGCTTTTTTGAAATTATAGGAATGCTATAAATTAAAATGAATAAATCAAAAATAATTTTTTTCATCCTACTACTTGGTCTAGTATTTTTCTTCTCGTATTGATCATACCACATCCACCCGATGCTCTGGTTGTTTGTGTGCAACCATTGCATCGTCTTGTATATGCAGAATGTGGCCTCAGAGTTCACACACCCACTGCAACATGGTCCTTGTATGTGGATTCATCCCAAGATGAACATGAGATTGTTCATTCAAGAGAAAACCTACAAGGTGACCTGTTTCCTTCTATCTAGGTGGATTTTACCTATTTATGCTCTCAGATTCGAGGTACATGCAATCAGACCATGCTAGAATGAAGGGTTTTGCAATGATTAATCCTATATGAGTGTAATTATTCTAAATGTTATGCAAACATTTAATTAAATAAATAAAAATTTAAGCTATATGCAATGCATTGTTTAATCTAAATGAATACTAAGATGTTAAGCAAAAGCACATATAAAGCTATGAAAGTGGGTATGCAATCCGATAGCAATTCAATAGCATAAAGATTCCCACCTTTGTAGTGAGGAATTATGAGTCCCTTAAATAGAATCTAGGAATAAATCAATAGTCAAGATCAACCTTGATGAACGGTTAGGATTAGATAGAAGATTTAGTTAAGATGGAAATTTCCTTATGCAGGTGAAGTGAACTATTTTTGATCTGAGCATGATAAGTAGTTAACTTAACTTATCATAAGTGTGAGAGTAAGTTAACTAGATTGTTTCTAATTCAAGAGATAGTTCACTTAGAGTTTCCATTTAGAACTGAAGAGTGGATTTTGAAGATATTATTTAATTTAATAAAGTGAGATATGATCTCGTAAATGCATTTTTTATTTAATTGAATAATCACATTCAATTAATTAAAATAAGCATAATTATTAAATTAAATAAATTTAATCCCTAGTACATTAGTCTTAGGATATAATTTAATTCAATTAAAGTGTAAATATTTTAAATTAAATTAAATCCTAATCAGTAGGTTTAATGTGACTAATATGAGTCCATACTTTGTGAATTAAATAAAGAGTATGATTAATGCAGATTAAGGTTTTCTACATTTGACAATTAAGTTAGGTAGTGAATATCAGAATGAGAGCTGCCTAATCAAATAGGACTTTAGGATTGATTAAAATAGACCACAATTGGTGATCATGGCAATAAGCCAATTTTGGGGTATTACATTTTGCCCCTCTTTGAATGAATGTGTGAGTAGCATGTTGAATTCAAAGAAAAGCAGGAAGCATGATGCGAAGATGAGATTGGTTCTGAAGTTGATGATACAGAGACCAATTGATAAGCTTTTAAGGACTATCTCCAGAATGAAGATTAATCCCAAGGAATCCAAGTAGAACATCTAGATACCAAAACTGACAAGCATTTAAAAGGTTTCCCTCAGGACGAAGTTTTAACCTTTAAGGATCTAGATTGAACACCTAGATACCTGTGATTGATAAGGATTTAAAAGGTTTCCCTCAGAATGAAGTTTTAACCTTTAAGGATCTAGATAGAACACCTAGATACCTGAGATTGATAAGCATTTAAAAGGTTTCCCTCAAAATGAAGTTTTAACCTTTAAGGATCTAGATAGAACACCTAGATCTCTGAGATTGATAAGCATTTAAAAGACTATCTCTAGAACAAAGCTTAATCTTTAAGGATCTAGATAGAACACCTAGATACCTGAGATTGATAAGAATTTAAAAGACCATCTCCAGAATGGAGCTTAATCATTAAGGATCTAGATAGAACACCTAGATACCTGAGATTGATAAGCATTTAAAAGATTATCTCGAGAATGGAGCTTAATCTTTAAGGATCCAGATAGAATACCTAGATACCTAAGATTGATAAGCATTTAAAAGATTATCTTGAGAATAGAGCTTAATCTTTAAGGATCCAAATAGAACACCTAGATATCTGAGATTGATAGTATTTAAAAGATTATCTCCAAAACAGAGCTTAATCTTTAAGGATCCAGATAGAACACCTAGATACCTTAAGTTTGAAAAGCATTTAAAAGATTATCTTGAGAACAAAGCTTAATCTTTAAGGATCCAGATAAAACACCTAGATACCTGAGATTGATAAAAATTTAAAAGAGTATCTCGACAATGGAGCTTAATCTTTAAGGATCCAGATAGAACACCTAGATACCTGAGATAGATAGAATTTAAAAGATTATCTCTAGAACAGAGCTTAATCTTTAAGGATCCAAATAGAACACCTAGATACCTGAAGTTTGAAATAATCAGCTAATAGAAAGATGACATATATGAAAAAGATGTCGAATAGAGGGGAAGGAGATGCCCCTAGTGATGAAATGCCCCAAGTGCTGAGGACATGCCTCGAGCAATGAAGATTCAAATTGATTTGGAATTTGAGTTCAATGATGTAATCATCCTACCCCTTCGGGAGTGAAATTGAAAGATGACACACTAGAAATTTGATGTGAAGTAGTATATAAAGAGATATAGAAGAAATACAAGATTTAGCAGAATGTAGCAGAGATTAGAATGATTAGAAGAAAATTCAGAGTTGATTTGAAGTGATTTGGAAGTCCAAAAGACCAAGTTTGTCCAAAAGTTGACCAAATTTGACTTGAGTTGACTTTTTCAAAATTAAATTTTGAAAAATTGAAAAATTTTGAGTTGAAAAGATTCCAAGAATCACAAAGTATCAGAAAAATCTAGACTACACAAGCATTTGATCACGTTGGTCCCAAAATTTTTAAATGCATTTTTGGACTGCTTAGGTGTGTCAGATTTCAAATTCGATCTTGAAAATGGATTCAGAATGGTCAAATTAGCCAGGGGTGATTTTTGTGCAAATCAGAGCATTTTGTAAAATTAGGTCAAACCCTATATAAGGGCCCAAGGGGTCATTTTCAATTCATTTGCACTTTTTGTCTTTTGTGAATAGGAGCTTTGAGAGGAAGATGGCAGTGAATGTGAGATATCATCATTTTGAGCACTCTCGACAACACACTTGGCCAAAAAAACTACAGGCCACTAGTGAGTGATTGATAACCATCCTTCATACTTTCATTTTCATGCATTTCAAGGTTATTTATTTCATTTTTAGCATGCTTTTAGGTAGTCACAATTGGTCTTCGTGTGAGACTATCCTTTCTCACATGAAGATGGTCTCTTTTCACATGAAGACTCACCAAGTTGGTGTACCTTCATGTGCATCACTGGGGATTCTTGCACAGGAGATACCCACTTCTCATGCAAAGAATGTTAGAATTTCGCATCAGTGGTCATCATCTTTTGCATGAAACTGTCTCTCTTCACATGAAAACTTGTTTCTTCATGTGATAGAGTCTCTCTTCATGTGGGGTTGTGATCGGCCGCATGAACTTGCATTTTTTCATGCGAGAACTTGTTTTCTCACATGAAGATGCACAATCTCGTGTGAAGAAATAAATTCTTGTGCAAAGAAATACATCCTCATGTGAAAATCAGTGACAATAGTATAGTGAAAATGTGCATTTTTATGTCCTTAGCATGATTTTTGTATGTATTTCTTTGTCATTCTAATTCGTTGATTAAGTACTAACTATTTTCTTGTCATTGTTTTTTGTTCGTGTGTGCAGGAGGTCTTCGATGATGTTTCATTTAGATCCCACTATCTGTTGTATGGGGCTTTGTTGCAGAGCCTAGATGCAGTAGACATGGCTCATATAAACAGATTGGGACTTACTTCCTTATGCCGGATTGAATCATGACCTATTGACTACCTTGGTGGAGTGTTTCCATTTAGAAACGAACACCTTCTACCTTCCTTAGGGAGAGATGACTGTGAATTTTGAGGACATATATAGGATCTTACGCATACCATTTCATGGCTTGAGAGTATCATATGACACAGTGCCCCAGGCAGGTACAGAGGCCTTGTGTACCATTTTTGGGAGATATTTAGTGATTGGACGGGCCATCACTTGGGATGAGCTTGTCCATACATACAAGCAAACACACATATTAGCTACAGTTTTGGTCATATTCATCAGCTGCTTCTTGGTACCTGACAGAGGGTAGCATGGACTAAAGTGTGGATTGGGGATTATGCTATAGAAGATGTTGGATTCACTATAGAGATTCGGATGGGGCTAGTGCATGTTCGCCCATATGTTCAATGAGATACACAAGATAGTGTACCACAAGTGGAAGAGTATGGTCGCTGGTGTGTACGTTCAATAGGTCTAGGCATAGGAGCACCTGCCAATCACACGACCAATTTTTGAGGATGCTCAAGAGCCTGCAGAGCCATACATTTGCAGATATAGAGGACAAATTACCCAGGCAGGCTTGGGTAAGGTAAAGTAGTGGAGGACCCATCTTGATGACCTAGTCTTTGCCATATGGTGGCCCTAATGATGCACCTAGGGAGCTTAGCTGAATGATTAGCTCGCAGTTGCTAGTGGGCAGGACCACACAGATCATTGAGCAGTTTGCCATTTGTCAAGTATGGAGGTAGTATGGGAGACAACAAGACATCTCCCAGGAGTTTTGTGCCTACGCTTGAGTCATGAAAGATTTGACACAGGGATGGCTAGCAAGGCTAGATGTAGGGTGATCAATGATTAATGTGTGCAACCTAGTTGCAACACAATGGGACTACCATCCAGAGGTAGTAGATGCGGGGGTGATGGCAGCATATTGGGCATATCTTATTGGTCACCCTTTCCCATGGTTTATAGATACCTTGGTGGGAACAGTGCCAAGCCTACAATAGGCACTAGCACAGTAGCAATAGGCTCCCCCACAATAGGCTCCCTAGCACTAGGCACCACAGGGCCTACTAGAAGAGGTGTGGTATAGAGTGATATAGGTAGAGATCCCTGCACGATAGATGGGATCAGATCTAGGGGTCAGGGGTAGCGTTAGAGGGCAGAGACTATGATAGAGGTTGAGGGTGGAGGAGCAGGCACCCACTAAGCAGGCACCAGAGATGCTTGATGAGGAGATGCAGGAGCACCCAACCACAGGATCTTAGGAGATGTTCTGACGATAGAGGGAGCAGATCTAGTAAGCTTCTTGGTAGATTAGAGAGTTATAGATTGCAGTAGCAGTAAGGGATGCATGGACGGCTGAGTGAGATCAAGAGATCCTAAGACTACAGGAGCAAGTACAAACAACCGAGTGAAGGGTGGAGATGTTGTAGGATGAGGTTAGATTGTAGATGGCTGAGCAGCTTATTATAGTTGTGCCCGATGAGGCTCAGTAGGTTCCTTTATTTTCCTAGTATGCCCAAGATTCTGGGGGTGCACATCCTCTAGTGAGACTAGATATGCCACCTCCTCCCCCTCCTCCAGTTGCTAGGGTGATGGCATAGGCCATAGTTAGCCATTGATTTCTTTAATCCCTGATTTTGATTCTAGCTATGTATCCATTGGTATGCCAACACCATTTTGTATCATTTTTTATTGATAGCACTCAAGTAGCGCCAATTTTTTGTACTAACACAATTTTGATATACATATATACGAGATTATCCCTATGTACATGTCATTGTCTATGTCCACTTTACCTTGATGTATATGAGATATTGATGATTATGAGATGCATGTGTTATGTTATGGATGTATATGTACTTTGATGTGATGTGATGTGATTATGTAGAGTAGATGATACAAGTATATAGATGCAATGCATATGGAAATGAACTGACATCTCATGTAGTGTTGTGTGTTTTTGCTTGACAATGATAGGTATTCCATCGAGGAGCACAAACCAATGAACCAAATGCTTGTGCAACCATGGAAAATTTAGATACATTTGACGAGACCCCCAATCCCTCATCACAAAGGATGAAATAGAGTTGCAATTGAATCATGTGCTTACTCAAATGAAGTATGCAATACAAGACTATGTTAAGTGCAACCCTAGGTCTGATTACCAAGCCTTGACCATTTATCATCACTGAGCATAGGACAAAAATCCCATATGTTGTACAATTACCACTAACATTGCAATCATGGGAATATGAATAGAACATATGTTGTAAGTTTGTCGAGATTAAATGTAAGCATTCGAGGCACAAGAAGCTAGAATGACTAGAACATTTGTCCCTTTTATTATAGCAAGTTAACATAAGCATCATAGCATAAACATTAGGATGACTAGAATGTTACTCCCATGGAAAACACACCAAACACACAAGAGATCCATCTCATGCTAACTATTTCGTAAGTATTCTGTCCACAATGACCCTTGCATTCGTAACCTGAGACAAAAATGTGCTAGATATACTTGCAGTGACCCATACGTTCACTTAGCAAGATGAGTATCAACATTTACTATAGCATGAAGAGTTTACTCTAACAAACAAGGAGAAGAACCAACATTATTGACATATTTGTACAAAAGGAGTCAAGGTACACCTAACCATCTGATACGAGATAGAGGCTCTTATAGTGGACACCCCTCTTATAGGAATTTTTCAATTAATTGGAACTAAACTACAAATAGAAAGCAAAGAGAAGATCATGCCCTTAGTCATTACTTCTCTAGTTAGAAATGGCATCATCAAGTTGCTCAAGGAGACATGATAAAGTGAAAACAAAGAAAACAAAGAAAAAGCAACAGTAGGCAGACACAATTGAAACAACTGGTGACTGTTGCGAAAGAGATTCTATGAGGAGAATCTTGAAAAGAGTGACACTAAGTGATAGTAGGCAGACATAGCTAGAACAACTAATGACTATCGCAGGAGAGATACTAAGAGAATAATCTTGAAAAGAGTGAGACTAAAGGAGAATGCCCCTGAGCTGCGAAAAGACTCAATCCATGGAAACATGAGTAGAAAGTGGGAAAAGAAAAAAAGAAACTATACAAAAAGCTAGAAGATGCACTGCAAGATGGTGCATTGGGAACAAAAGGTGCCTGTTTACCAGGTTTTCACCTTCTTGGTGGAAATT
The DNA here is from genome assembly GCA_028749045.1 of Cupressus sempervirens. NCBI lineage: Eukaryota > Viridiplantae > Streptophyta > Pinopsida > Cupressales > Cupressaceae > Cupressus > Cupressus sempervirens. The sequence continues at coordinate 955,948,390 of CM053792.1, read as the reverse complement.
TCTCTTTTCTTTTTTTTTGCTGCCATGATGCCTATCTCTAGGTTTTCACCAATGGCACTTTTCTTGTTTTTCAAATTTATTTATTATTATTAATTTTTTGTATTTTTCCTTTTTTGGTTTTTTTTTGTATTTTTTGGAATTTTCAAAAAAAAAATTTGGTGTTACCAAGGCACCTATTGCTAGGTTTTCACTAAGGTAACAATTTTTTCAAGACTTTTTTAGATGTTTAGGATTTTTTTTAGGACATAAAGATATGTACAAAGAGCTACTGATATCAGATAAGCTACAAAACCACTTTAGGTGGAGAGTGTTGATAGGTTCCTTAAGCACTTCTCCTTCAGTTGTGGAAAGCTAATAGGCATCGAATCCATATACTATAATAATGATGTAAGGACCGAGTCAATTTAGTTAAAACTTTCCTTTTTGGACTCGTTGCTATTGATTCTTAGGGCTTTTTCTTAGGATGAGACCACCCAATAGGAAGTCACATGGCATGAGTTTTCGATTGTAGCTTCTTGACATTCGTTGTTGATATGCATGCAGATGATCACAAGCCACTTGTTGATATTCATCCAGTAACACTAGCTCTTGAAGCCAAGCTATCTTGTAATCATCATCAGTAATAAGGCCCTTCATAGAGATTCTCAAGGTAGGAATCTCAACCTCTATTAGAAGCATAACATCCACTCTATAAACCAAAGCAAAGGGCATCGTACCTGTTAGAGTTTTGATGCTTGTCCTCTTTGCCCACAAGGCTGGATTAATCTGGAGATACTAGTCTCTCCTAGATTTGCTAATTGTGTGGTGAAATTTTTTGAGAATCGCCTTATTGGATGCCTCAGCCTAGCCATTACCCTGGGGGTAATAGATGGAAGACCAATGTTGTGTGATTTTGAATTTCTTGCATAATCCTTTGAGGTCTTTGTTCTTGAATTTTCCTCGATTATTAGTAATAATTAAGGATAGTACACCATATCTATAGATGATGTAGTTTTTGATAAAAAGAGCTACAACTTTTCCATTGGTGATTGCGAGAGGTATTGCCTCTACCCACTTCATGAAGTAATTTGTAGTTGTGATAATGAACTTATGTCCATTAGAAGAGGTTGGGTGAATCTGACCCACCAAGTCAACGACCCATTATTGAAATGGCCATGTTGTAGTAGAGGGAATCAACTCTATGGTTGGAGTGTGGATCAAATTCCCATTAAGCTGACACTGTTTGCAGGATCTAGCATACTTGATAGCTTCTTGCTCCATTTTAGGCCAATAGTAACTAGCTCTAAGGAGTTTGTGAGCTAGTGTTAGGCTATTTGAGTGAGATTTGCAAATGCCTTCATGAACGTCAATTAGTGCATGTTTGGACTCTTCAGGTTCTAAACACCTAAGGAGTGTTTCATCAAGACCTCTCCTATAAAGATTATTAGCAATAATGACATAACGCAAAGCATTACGGATTAGATAATGTTTCTCATTCTGAGTTAGACCTTTTGGAATGGTTTGATTATAAAGATAGGAATAGATGTGATGGTAGCGGGATGACTCATTTCCTACAATAGAATAGATCATCCTAGAATTAGGGGTGTCATAGGCTAGGTAGTGTAACACTTCCACCAAGAACTCATTTTGGAGATCATTTTCAAGCATTTGTAGCAGGGAGGCCAAAGTAGCCATGGCATCAACTACTTTATTATATGCTCGTGGAACTTGCTGGAAGGTAATGTGCACAAAATACTTCTTGAAGTCATCAACCATGCACTTGTAAGGAATTAGTTTTTCATCCTTTGTTTGGTACACATCATTAACCTGATTGATGACAAGCTGAGAGTCTCCAAAGATGTCTAACTGATCCACTCTCCATTTAGTTGCAATTTTCATGCCTTTGATCAAAGCCTTGTATTCAACAATGTTATTTGTATAAGGAAATAGAATCTTGTATGCTTTGGTCAATGAGTATCTCTATGGTGTTATGAAGAGTAATCCAGCACCAGATCCTTGTTGTGTGAAGGACCCATCAAAGAACATGACCCATGTTTGATGTGTGAGTGTTAGAATTGATTCATCAAGGAAATCAATGTTCATTGGTAGGAGACTCTGCATAGGAGCATCAGCCAGCTGATCTACAATTTCCTATCCCTTGATAGCTTTGTGTTCAACATATTGGATGTCAAACTCACTAAGTATCATAATCCATTTAGCCAATCTTCTTGTGAGAGCTGCCTTACTAAGAAAGTACTTTAGTGGATCTATTTTAGCTATGAGCTATGTAGTGTGGGCAAGCATGTAATGTCTCAACTTCTGGGAAGCAAAGATGATTGCCAAGAAAGATTTCTCAATGATGTTGTAGTTTCTCTCATAAGAGATCAGTGTGTGACTCAAGTAGTAGATAGCTCTCTCTTTTTTGTCATTGTCTTCTTGTGCCAATAGGATTTCTAGAGATGTCTTAGTTGCTGAAATGTATAAAAGCAAAGGCTTCCCATGAATAGGAGGCATCAGGATTGGTGGATTGACAACATATTGTTTGATTTGTGTTAAGATTTTCTCACAATCTTGGCTCTAATTGAATTTCACACCCTTATGTATGGTCTTTGTGAAGGGTTGTGATCTATCCACCAATTGTGAGATAAACCTGTGAATAGATTGGAGCCTGTCTTGTAGATTCTGAGGTGGTGGCATATCCATTATTGCTTGAAATTTCTCTAGATCCACCTCAATTTTTTTTGCAAACATGATGTATCCCAACAAAATGTGCATTTCTTAGGATTGAGCTAAAGACTAAATTTTTCCATACGATCTAGGATGGGTCCCAAATCTTGTAGATGAGTATTGTGTTTAGCACTTTTGACCAAGGTATCATCCATGTAGTCCTCCATGGTCTTATGCATCATGTCATGGAAATTTGTAGTAACAACCCTCTAATATGTAGCACTAGCATTCTTCAAGCCAAATGGCATTACATTCCAGCAAAAGGTTCCCCATGCACATGTGATAGCCATTTTCTCTTGGTCTTTTGGTGCAATTTTTATCTGATTGCATCCAGGAAACCCATCCATAAGTCAGTACATCTCATAGCAGGCCATCATGTCCACTATCATATCAATATTAGGAAGCAAAATGTCATCCTTAGGACATGCCAAGTTGAGATCATGAAAGTTAGTATAAACCCTGATAGATTTATCATGCTTGGAGACTAGAACAATATTGGATATCCATTCAGCATAATTAATTGTACAGATGAAACCAACTTTTAGAAGTTTCTCCAGTTCTTCTTTGACGAGCAATGCAACATGAGGATGCATTTTTTGAAGTTTCTATTTAACTGGTTTGATGCCTAGTACTATGGACAAGTGATGCATGATAAGATCAGGATCTAGTCCTGGCATGTTAGAGTATGTCCAAGAAAAATTTATCTTCTTTTCTCTAAAAAAGGCAATGAACTCTTCATTTTCTTTAGGTGACAGTGACTGCACCAAATGTATCATATGAGGGTGTTCCTCAGTTCCCAAGTTAATTGCCTATGTTGGCTCTATCAACACTGATGATCTCTCCTAAAAGTGACTTGGAAGTGCATCAAATATCTCATCTACGAGCACCTTAGAGAGGTTATCACCCTTAGATACATCTTTTGTTTTTACTTTTTTGGGTTTCTATACTGCCACAATGTGGTTTTCACCATCAGACCTTTTGCATTTTTTCTTTTTAATTGTATGACTAAGATATTTGATGTTAGCTTCAGTGATGTTGACACCCTATTCATTGGTGGAAGACATTATATGTTCAAAAAAATTTAGGTAGCAGGTGAGAGCATAGTCATTCTGGAATGTGGGGACTTCACTAGATGCATTAGGGTTCCAATCTATAAGTTCAAGATGTGTGAGTGAAAGAGTAGTGGATAGTTCAATTGCATTCATGGTATAGTCATTAAGTGCTTGGACCAGCAATTCAAGACCTACGATGACTTTGTCCACAGATGTGTCCGAACACGTTTGAGTACTAATGTCAATAATTGACAACTCTAGGACACTAGTTGGATCAGACCCACCCGACCTAACGCTAGATGTTTTACCCATTTTGATTTGGTTTTCATAGACATGAACTTGGTCAATGTCTCTATCAGTAGTCACTTCTAAAAGAGAGTCGAACTCATATTCCTGTGAATCAGTGCTACATGATGAGAGACTATAGAACTCCCTAATAGTGATAGGGAGATACTTGCCTTCATCATCTGGGTTTTTACATAGATACTCAATACATAAAGATTGACTAGACTCTCCCTTTTTTGAATGATCTTTGGGTTGTTGAGTATTGTCTTCAAAAGAATCACTAGTATCATCCACAGTGCTAACACATGGCACAGAGTCATCTAGCTCAATAAAGAATTTAGCGAGATCATAAGGAATAGGATAAGGATAGGGATCCTTATCGTCAGATTGTTCCTCTTGAGTGTTTGACTCAGCTTGTGACTCATTTCTAGATGAACTCTTAGGTTCTAGTATGAATTTGTTAGCTCCCAAATGGAAAGGAACTTTCTTAAATCCTAGACCAGTTGTATCACTGTTGCTTCGAGTTGTTGCTTTGATCGGATCAATTAGGCCATTGTTATTTCACTCAATAGGACCAGTTCCTTTGTAACCAAAATGCTTCATAAGCCTAAGACCAGGTCCATATTTCTCCAGAGTGATTTGTCAAGCTTACTCTATTAAGTCTAATGGAGTCTCTTTTCCATAAAGCCATGCAACAATGGCTCTATTTTCACTTTCATCCTCTAAGGAAACTATAGCCTTGACAAAAGTGCCATTATACTTGGTCTGAGTTGTCAGCACGAATGACTTCTTTGCCTCTGAGGGTCTCCCATAATGATGAGGAGACTCTGGAAGAGATGTTAATGACAACACTAGTTCAATATGATACTCTCCCATGCTATTTTCTTTCAGTTTGAATGACTACTCGATTTGTTTTAGTTTATTGTCATGATAATCAGTGGATTCTTGGTTAGCAGGGACAAAAATTTTAGTAGCTTTGAGCATATTGTAGGTATAGCTAGTAGTGGCCAGAATAGTAACTTTGGAACCATGAAATGAGAATTTGATGCATTGGTGATATGTGGATGGCACATCATACATCTCATGTATCCATGACCGTCCTAATACAATGTTCTAAGCCAAGGGAATGTCAAGAACTTGACAGGTGACATCCCTTTCTATAGGACCAACATGAATGGGTAAGACCCCAAGACCTAGAGACTTTTGTTCCACTTTGTCATATGCTTTAATGGTGATATTGCGGTGAGGATCAATAGAGTCCTCAGAATAATTTAATTGTCTAAGCAGAGTAGCAGAGACAATGTTTAGGCTAGCACTATTATCAATGAGTACCCAATGAACATGTGTCTGATGTATCATAACCTCGATGTGTAGGGGTTGATTGTGTAGGTGACTCAATGAGTTATCATCCTCTTTAGAGAAGGTCATAAGATAAGGTGAGGTTAGGTGACCTACCATGGATTGAAATCACTCAAGATCAAGATCTTGAGGAACATTTTCCTTAGTGAGGGCTTTGTCCAAAATCTGCTTGTGAGCAACCGAGATTTTAAACAGCTCAAAGATAGATATCTACGCATTAGTTCATTTTAGTTGATCGAGAACACTATAATTGGTTGCTATTGATTTCGTTGTGAGTTTTGCACCTTTGCTAGATGGATTGGGAAGGGCTTTGTCTTTATGTTGTTCAAGATCAAGAGTAGAAGGCACAGGGCCTTTGAGTACCAACTTGGCATGAGAACGGGTAACAACATTAGCACAATGTTGCAAAGGTGTGTTATTCATTGTGTTGGAAGTAGGGCCACTCAAGAAAAATGGTGTCTTGGGTTTGTCATTATCTTGTTTTCCCTTAATGGTAATGATGTCACAGTATTTAGAATCCATAGGTTCAACCATGTTAATCACATTGTCATCATTGGAATATGCATAGTTGACCTTGTTGTTTGGTTTTGGTTTCGAAGTCTCTCATTTTTCATAGGCTGGGAAAGGCTCTTTGAATGCCTTGTGATCCAAGTTTTTGTTATGTCCATCTACCACAAGTTCACCAGCATCAATCATGTCCTGGACTTTATGGCACAAGTTTATGCAGTTGCTAGTTTTGTGTCCCTTATTTTGGTGATACTCACAAAATGAGGTTTCATTCCACCATGGTGGATGTGGTTGTGGATCATAGGGACGAGGGTTGTCCATTGGTGAAATAAGCTTGTGTTGTAGCAGTGTTTTGTAAACCACATCCAAAGGTTCACCCATGGGTGTATATTCATGTTTAGGGCATGTGGCCCATGAGTTTTATGGTTTTCTCCCTGATGTCTTATTGTCAAGAGGAGGATTCTCAATATTTTTGGCTGCATTTAGGCTTTCTATGAGATTAAATGCTGCCTTAGCAAGTTTGGGAGTGACATTGTCAACAACTCCATCATGTATAATTTCTTGATTCTTGTTGACATATTTGGTTTTATCCCTGTTGGAGGTGGAACCTTATTTTGTATCCTTCTAAAGAGTGAGTTCACCTTTCTTGACCATAAATTCTTCAATGTGGATAGCCTGTGTGATCATGTCTTCAAAGGTATGGGGACCTTGAAGTTGGACTCTATACCCAAAATTAGGTAGGAGATTATCAGTGAAGATGTCAAGATTTTCTATTTCTAGAATTTTGTGTGAATACTTAGTGTAGAGTTGTCTCCACTGTTAGAGGAATGTGAGAAAACATTCTCCAACTTTCTACTTAAGGATGCATAGATCTTGAATGTTGATAGGGTGTTGAATGTTATGAGAATACTGTTGGATAAATAAGTTGGAAATTTCATCAAATGTCTTAATACCGGGAGGTAAGTGTGAAAACCACTCCAAAGCCTGACCACCTAGGCTCCTAGGGAATAAACAAATGAGGTATGTCTAATCATGTATAAACTCCATAGACAAGGTGCTAAACTCTCGCAAGTGATCTTGGGGGTTAGTGGTGCCAAAGTACTTGTCATACTTAGGTAGCTCTACACCTCATGGGAAAGGAGGCATGTTTATGCTCTTGTCAAATGGAAATGGAAAAAGAGCGTCTAATGTGTACATTTTTGCAAGTTTCTCTTTCTCATGCATCATCTAAGCTAGTTGGTCTTGCATAATTTTTAGTTTTTTTTGGAGTTTGGAAGTCTTGGTTTCTTCTTTAGGCATGATAATGGTTTCCACATTGAAATGGGAGGGTAGCTTAGCTCCATCTTGGGTAAGTTTGAAAAAGTACTTTTCTTTCTCTTTGTTGAGTAGGATCCCATGACCTTTTGAAAGTTTTTGTCTCTTTGAAATTTTTCTCTGTGTTCAGGGAGTATTTCTACCTCTTCCTGTTCCTCATTGGTGTCATGATCTTTCTCTTTCTCTTTTTTATTCCTAGGTGGTTCTTGATGTCTACTGTGACTACCATGTTCAGGTTCACAATTAGTCATTGTAGGAATGTGTTTAGTTTCTGTATGTTGTATTTTGAGAGGTTCTTTGAAGAGGAAGTTAGACATTGTGTTTGGAGATACAAGACCTCTACTAGTCTCAGGATTCTCTTGAACAAAGGATTCCTAGTTTGTTGAAGGTTTATGGAAAATGTTCATTGGACTCAAGATGTTTTGACAGGTGAGGGAGATCATGAAGATGCCTCACTAGATGAATTGGGTGAAAATTGTGTAACAAAAGGTAAGCGACCTCTGCCACAATTATGACCCCTAGCATGACCTCACCTAAGTCTAAGAGGATAAAACACATTTTTGCTCCTTGTTATGATAGTCATAGACAAGGATAAAAAGCAAGAACTTGGACAAGGACCACACTTAAACTTAGTCTCAATAGGACAAGACAAGAATGTTGTATACTAAGGCACAAGTAATCTGATTTGAAGGCTAGAACAGCCAAAGGTTATGAATAACATAGTGCAGAGTATGACAAGCACTAAAGAATGAGAATCCAGAGAACTAAAGGACAAGACTAGTTAAAGTGCAGATCACAAATCTTTAGTTTAAGCTAAATGAGATTGTTCAGAACTGTGTATAGACAAAGAAGGGACAACTCAATGCAAAAAATAGACTAAATGCAAGTCACATATTGGTTTAATAAGCTGATTTAACAATTTTAGAACAAGATCTTATGCGAAGATTCTCTGTGAGCCATGCAAGAGAGTTCATCGGGTCGTGTGAAGACTCAGAACGATAATTTAAATTTGTGTGAAGACTTCCTTTGGCTTGCATGAAGGAGTGACATGAACAGAAAAGATAGTTTGCAAATCTTGCACAAGCATAGGCAAGTTCTTGTGCAAAGAAGTGAATTATTGCGCGAGGACATGCAAAATTGTGTACAAAATTCAGGACCAGACTAACAATAGGGTTGGATTTTGAAGAGATTTCTTGACTATTTGGACATATTGGATATACTAGTTGGACTATTTTTTGAATAGATAGCAAGGTTAACTCTAAAAGTTGTTTGGATAGTGTTTCAAGTTGCAATTAAGGAAAAGTGTTTGAACAACATAGTGGGAAGCAAGTAGTAGTCAAAAATAGTCCTGCAAAGGATAAAGCAACTCGCTAGGATGAGGGAGTCTTGACCCTTTAGTTTGTTTTATCAAGTTTGGACATGTTGATGACTCAAGAAAAAATATGCTTTATCCCTAGAAATAGAAAATGGTAGATAAAGAAAAACCTTTGTCCCACATCTTATATGCATGCATGTACCTCACACAGCTATGTCACCCCCTAGAGGGTGCCCGTGTTTTTGGTATATTCAAAGGACTCAATAGTATATGTTGAACGAGTGCCCTTGTGGCAGGGGACGAGCACATATACCACCTTCAAATGTCTAGTGGCATGCCTATGGTGAATTCTACAGGAGAGATTCTTCCCCCTCCCTACATAAAGATTATGCCTCTTTTCAGAGGTGAATCGGGTAGCTTCTAGCTAAAGGTGTTTACTTGGCTTCTGTTTGAATTAATCCCTAGTGGCTTTGCAAGTAGAGTTGAGGCCAACAGCCCACACCAGCATCTGAAAGTGCACACTACTTGCTTAGCAAGCCAGGGACTAGTGCCAACCAGTGCATAGATAGAGCTTCCCCTTGATATGTGATATCAAGAATCAAGGGAAAGAAATTAATCTGGCTTTGGAGTCTTTCACTCTACAAAGCATCTTGATTATAGTGAGTTGGAATCTCTGACGAAAGGAGTGTGCTCACTTGGGTCATCCCTAGAGGGATCACTCTGGTAGGCCCTCTAGATTGACTCAGACTAGTGGTTTGGATTTAAGGGTTCAAGTTTCTAATTCCCCCAAGGGGAAAGAGCATAATCCTCTACCTTATTTCCTCACCCAAACACACAGAACAAGTTAATTTACCGACTTAGCTTAATCAATCTAGACTTGTCCTTTCTCAAGATTTTGATTCCCTAAAAGGAAACCATCATCTCTTCGTAGAAAAAGACCCATACTAGAGAACCACTAAGCTACTTGCCTTCTTCAGAATGTCATCTTTCAAAAGTGTCTAGGTTTCTGATTCACCCTTGGTCATGACCTCCAAGTGGTGAAGAGCATAATTCCCTATTCTTCTATCTTGCACCCTAGGAAGTTCACAAGCCCTAATTAATCTATATTTTGAAAGCAAAAAAGAAGACACATTGTTTTGTGGGTTTTAAAAGTAGCCTTCATCAAATCGTATCTTCGACAATTGTCCTAAAAACAAGGGTTAGCTTATGTTTGAGTGGGTTTCATAAGGAATTTTTGTCAAAACGTCCTGCAGACAATAGTTAAGCTACAGAAAACCAGAGAAACAAAACTAAAAAGATCTAGAGAAAAACATGTTAGCAAAATTGAACGAATAGAATACTAAAAAATGATGAAATTGAACTTGTTGTTGCAGAAATTTGCGCAAAATCTTGCACAGGGTTGCATGAAATCTTTCACTGAGTCACGCGAGAAAATGATGTGCCACATGAAGACTTGCACAATGGGGCATTTTTTTGATGCAATATGGTTTAAAACTTCTTGCTAGAACCTTCAAATCCTCATGTGAAAATGGAATGTCTCGCACGAAGATTTGAGTGACTGTATGAAATAGTATGGACATAATGTTAAAAAACTAGAAAAAAATGCAGACGAGGCTAGAGAAATTAATTTTCTCTGCCCCATGGTGGGTGCTAGAAATGTATATGTAGAATGTGGCCTTAGAGTTCACACACACACTTCAACATGGTCCTTGTATGTGGATTCATCCCGAGATGAACATGAGATTGTTCATTCAATAAAAACCCTACAAGGTGACCTATTGCCTTCTATCTAGGTGGATTTTACCTGTTTATGCTCTCAGATTTGAGGTACAGGCAATCAGACCATGCTAGAATGAAGGGTTTTGAAATGATTAATCCTATATGAGTGCAATTATTCTAAATGTTATGCAAACATTTAATCTAAATGAATACTAAGATGTTAAGCAAAAGCACATATAAAGCTATGAAAGTGGGTATGCAGTCTGATAGCAATTCAATAGCATAAGGATTCCCACCTTTGTAGTGAGGAATTATGAGTCCCTTAAATAGAATTCAGGAATGAATCAATGGTCAGGATCAACCTTGATGAAAGGTTAGGATTAGATAGAAGATTCAGTTAAGATGGAAACTTCCTTGTGTAGGTGAAGTGAACTATTTCTAATTTGAGAGTGACAAGTAGTTAACCGAACTTCTCATAATTGTGTGAGTAAGTTAACTAGATTATTTCTAATTTGAGAGATAGTTCACTCAGAGTTTCCATTTAGAACTGAAGAGTGGATTTTGAAGATATTATTTAATTTAATAAAGTGAGATATGATCTCATAAATGCATTTTTTATTTAATTGAATAATCACATTCAATTAATTAAAATAAGCATAATTATTAAATTAAATAAATTTAATCCCTAGTACTTTAGTCTTAGGATATAATTTAATTCAAGTAAAGTGTAAATACTTTAAATTAAATTAAATCCTAATCAGTAGGCTTAATGTTACTAATACGAGTCCATACTTTGGGAATTAAATAAAGAGTATGATTAATGTAGATTAATTGACAATTAAGTTAGGTAGTGAATATCAGAATGAGAGCTGCCTAATGAGATAGGACTTTAGGATTGATTAAAATGGACCAGAATTGGTGATCATGGCAATGAGCCAATTTTGGGGTATTACATGTCCAACTCAGAGCTCCAAACAATAATATCTCCACATCAATATGAGAACAAATAACCTTTTCTATCCCTCCTAGAACCCCTTATAGGCCCCCTATGGTACTCTACTTTTTGATATGACCCCTCCCATGACCCTCTTCTCCCCCTGCCCTATGATTTTTTTAATTTAATTGTCATTTTACCACTCCTTTAGTCCTCACATCCTCATATTCACATTGACTTGTTATACCTTTTTAATAAGTCATTGAGCTTCATTTTATCTCCGTACTACCTTCTTCAGGGGGCATCACACAATCCATTCTTTCCTCTTCTAATCAAGACTAAGACAACCATGTTTCTTTAAAAATCTTCTTCGCATCATTTATATCCAAACTTCTTTAAAATAATGTTATCTTAGCACTATGTCAAAGAGGGGCAAAATGTAGACACCTAAATCTGATTACAACATTAGGTAATCTCATGTAGCCATCTTTTAGAAAATTATTGATTAAATATTTTATATTTAATTAATTAATCATCATCCCCTAGTTAATCAATTAATTTACTTAACTATAGTCCAATTGATAAAATCAAATGATAACCCAAAATTAACTTATCAATTAAATCTCCACTCCTCCATTAAATTAAATAAAGCACAAAAATCTATTTTATTTGATTCCACATCCCCCGTTTATTAAATAAAACATTTAATAAATCATCTCAAACCCCTAAATCATCTCTAAACCCCTATAAGTACACTAATCCAAACCCATTCACCCATACTAACCTTACTTAGCCAACTAACTAATCTATCCCATCAAAGCTAAGCCACTTACCTCTTAAACCTCTCCTAAGCTAAGCCTAATCCCCCTCCTAACCATGTTCACAAATTTAAGAAACGGTTAAGACTTCTTAACCCAAGCCAAAGTCAACTGTCTCCCTTATCCTCTTCCATTCCTATCCAAGAGCATTAATAAATCTTACATGTCATAAATGACCATAGATGCCTCTTACATCCCTCTTATACACTCCTCCTCCCTCATAACTCCATTTGACCATCTATTTTTTCCATCCCCTCACACTCATTCTACTTGTGACAAGTGTCACTTCGTGATTAGATCTAAACAAGCACAATCCATGTGCTTCACTTTCAAAGCATCCTAGTGCTCCCTAATCATTCTTCCATCCTTGCATCCTGCCCCTCCATCTCACCTCCCCTTAGCCTATAAATAGAACCCTTCCCTCTCACAATGCATATAATCTCCTAATTCAAACTTATAATGTCATATTGACCACTACAGCACAACCATTTCATACCGTTACCATGTTAAAATCCATCTTCACCTCCATTGTTGAACCTTACACCCATCTCCATCCATGAACACTACCACTTGAAGCTTGAGCCTATTGAAGCACACATCCATCTGTATCAGGACACATCAATATCATCATAGGCTACACATTTTAGGAGCTTACCATTCTTGGTCTACTTTTCTCCATGATGTTTGCCTTTGTCTTATCATAAGTGTTAGTTTATTTTGTATTGTGAATTCTTTGTTAATCTTATTATTCCATTTGAAATACTAAAATAGGTGATACAATTGGTTATTGTGATATTTGTGTATGACATAATATTTGGAGGTAATGATGAAGCAAGTGAAAAATTTGCTAATGGAATAAAGAATAAATGTGAGATGAGTATGATTGGTGAGATGAAATATTTATTAGGTTTATAGATTATACTAAAAAGTGATGGTGTTTTCCTATCAAAGAATAAGAATTTGAAAGACTTGTTGACAAATATTTGGCTTGGAAAGTTGTAAACTAGTTGGTACACCTATAATAATTGGTCATAAGTTATCTAGCAAAGATGAGACATCTAAAATTGAGAAGAAGAAATGTAGATCCATAATTGGAGGTTTGAAATATTTGACTCACTCTAGTCCAAATATAGCAATTGCAATTGGTATAGTAGCAATATTTCAAGAAGATCCTAGAGAATCACATTATGCAATAGTAAAAAGAATCTTCATATATTTAAAGCATACACTTGATGTTGGTTTGTGGTATGCCATATCAAATAACTTTACTCTGCATGCATATATTGATGTTGATTGGTGAGGGAGTATGAATGATAGAAAGAGTACAAGTGGTTGAGATATTTTCCTTGGAGGAAGATTGGTTTCCTAGTTGAGCAAGAAACAAGACTCTATTTCACAAAGTATAGAAAAAGTAGAGTATGTTACAACATCAAACAATAGTAATTAGATCTTGTGGATAAAATAGATGTTGAAGGATATTGGAATAGAGTTTTTAGAACATGTTATCATACATTGTGATAACAAAAGTATAGTAAGTATGTCTAAGAATCTTGTGTTACATTCTAAGACTAAGCATTTATCAAATAAGTATCATGTTCTAAGAGAGAAATTTGCAGAGAAAGAAATTAGATTAGAGTATGTGAATACAAAAAAGAAGATTGTAGATATTTTTATAAATCCTTTTCCTAAAGATACATTTGAGTATTTGAGAAGTAATCTTGGGGCTATGTCCCTACCTACTTTTGATTAGATGATGAATCGAGTGCATCATTCCAATGGTATATAACACTATTACTTATCTAGATTAAATGTTGATGATTCCTATCTAGGGGAGTATTTGTGATTAGTAGATTCTTGAAGGACTCTTGGAAGCTAGTATAGAATAGTGTCTTTGGACACTTGAGCTAGTTGAAGACATTAATTTGTAGTAAGAAAATGAATCCTTGGTCATTGATTTCAAGGGGGGAGATTTGTACATAAAAAATAGCTTTTGTTATGGGGAAGAGATGGATATATTGATGTCATTAGGGAGAAACATTAAGTTATATCAATGGGGGAGAAGTTAGAATAATTATTGCCATCCATATAAGAATGAGGAAATCATAGATGAAAAGTTGTTCCTATGAGTTTCAGATTTGATTGATGAAGAGGATTTGAAAAGATGAGAGCAACAACAACAAGCTTGATTTTGGTACTCATGGAACTCAAATATTTTTCATCTGTGTTTCCATCAATGCCAAAGGGGGAGATTTTTAGCATGAATATTTATTGTATTCCTTTGGGATAGTATCATAGGAATTGCTAAGGAAGTTGAGGAGATTGACATGTTGCATTCATGACTTCATTTGGCATTGATGTCAACTTATTATTATTTCTGAAAGGATTGGTAGAGTAGCAGATAGAGAACAAGGTCACATGGAATGTGTATTGATGATGAGGTCAAGCACAGTTAATAATATGTTCTACACTAAGTCCTAATTTTGTGAACTAGTGTACGTACAGAGAGTCAAATACATGTAAGAGTTATTCAAGAATTACAAATGATAGTGTGCAAATAGAGTACCTAAAAAATAGTTTCAATTGTATCTCTTAATGGGGATAGAATCATGATGAATGAAGTTAGTAAGTGATAGTAGATAATTTGATGATGATATAAGAAAATTTGTGAGGTTAGAGGTCACACATATGGAACATTTGAGAAGACTATGAGCCAGTAGTGGTTTGAAATTATGAAAATATGTAACGAATTATAATATCTTAATGAAGTCCTATTATAATTAATTGGGGAAGCCTCAATGCCAAAGAAGAGAATTATTTTGAGGATATAATATAAATGAAGGGTTTTTTTGTTATGATGAAGTGTGAGTAAAATTTATGCAAGTGTAAATTGTGCAAGTGATATGTGAAGTTGGTAAATATGTGTAAGTGATCAAAGGGGTCGGTGTGATGTGAGTTTGAAGATCTTGTATTGAGATCTGAAGAGCTTTTGTTATAGTCAAGAGAACAGATGAGTTCAAGTTATTCTACATTATATTATTCTACAAGAATAATACATAGACTAATTGGATAGTGAGTTTAGTGGTCTTTCCCTTGAAGGTGTTTATATAATGGGTCCATCTACCTTCTACAACTCCTAACAAGGTTGACACAACACCTAGAAAGGTTGGAATCTCCTAACAAGGATTCAAAGTCTCCTAACATGGACTGATATGTACTGAATTTATTTCATTGACTCTTAACAAAGTCCATCCTCTTACAAGGAACTTTTATATTAGTATATCATTTTGTGGATACCATCCCCATCAGGGTTTTCCCTCTAATCAAGGGTTTCCCTATTTAACATACCAGGTGTTATTATGTATGTCTATCTTCTTATGGTTGTTGGTTATATTGTTCACATGCTTAAGGTATAATAAGGTTGATAAAATTTATATTGATTTGATAACTAATTCACCCCCTCCCCACCTCTTAGTCATCTTGGTGGATTTTACTTTCTAATAGTTAGTGCATCAAAATATGCAAATGAAAGAAAGAACCCTACAAAACAACTTGTTAGGAATTGTTAGGAAATCTAAAAGTTCAAAATGAAAGCTAAATATAAGTAAACTAAGCTAAAAGACTTGAAATGTGAAAGAAAGTAAATCTTGGTGATACTTCATAGATTCTCAAAGTCATATGATGCACCTCACAGAAGACTCTAGATGATACTTAAGTTTTGGATGATAAAGCATGTTGAACCAAATGATACTCTATCAGAAAATAGATAATATAGCATAAAAAACCTAGATGATGGTCTAGAAACTGGTAAGGATCACTTGATACTTATATGAAATATCATCCTATGATAATATAAAGTATTGTACAATATTTCTACAAGAAAAATAGAAAGATGAACCTACACTAACAAAATGATAAAAATGAAAGGAAATAGAACTAAACCCTAGATTCTAGCCCCATAGTGGGCCCTAAAAATGTGACACACTTCTATAAACCATTATAATTGAGAGAACCCATGGAAAGGGAGTCTCAAGGGGTGGCTTATAGATTCTTATCTATAATGTGCAAGGAAAAATAAACAAATAGAATATTTAATTGTGGCTCTCAAATGAGCCTCAAAAGGAGACCATTTCAAGGTGCACCATAGAATGAAAGATTCAAATAAAGATGCAAGTTAAGGTAAGATGAGAATGCAAGACTAAGCTATAATGAAAATCAAAGCAAAGAAGCTAATCTAACAAGATAAGTATTATGAAAACCCCTAGTTAAGTTATGTGATCTAAGCTAATTGTACTAAGGAAAATTAAGCCAGTATAATATCAAATAAAATGAGTGCAAGTAGAGAAAATGAAAACATAACACAAGCATGAACTCCAAAGATGAAAAGAGCAAAGGGAGAGCCTCTTTTTAAAGAATAATGGATGGTTAGATATTAAGAGGAAAAATCTACAATGAGGATTTATTCTCATGTTGAATTTGGTGCACAAGATTCTCAAGAGGCAAAATCAATATATGTGGTTAAGAGGAAAACGATGTGTGGAGGAGAATAAGAGGCAAAAGAGAATCTATTTCCTTGGAAAGTGTACATTCAATATGTAGAAAAAGTGTCTTTTTCTTTTAAACTGGACTGTGGGATTGAATCAATGATAGAATTTTAAAATTAGGAAATTCCTTTTTCATGCACACACATAGGATAAAGGGGATTTATTTAATTAAAAGGGAACATGATATTCTAATTTAAAATGAATTAGGATTAGGTGGTCAAACCACAGGTTATAATCAAATAAATAATAAAATGATGATTTGATCAAAGATAAGTAATTGAAAAATATGAAAATTTGATTAAGCATGAGATTTAGTCTAGCATAGAGATAAAAAATGATGAAAAGTGGGCTTATAGTTTCCTAGGCCATTTTTGAGTTATTACAACTGCTTACCAATCATATTCTTATCTTATCAGTTGATCCACTCAATTTTTTTGGGTAGGTTTCCATCAACAAGAACCATATACATCATTATATCTAACTATTTCACTAACATGATCACTTCTCATCATCACAATGCTAACATGACTCATCCACAATAAACATAGATGTAGTAAGACCCTAAGTTCCAAGCCCTGTGACAATGGAAAGTCTTTGAAGGGAAACACAATATTGGACAAAACACTGAAACCCACTTGAGCAATGAAGAGGCCACATTTGCAAGTGTAGAAGCTACACAATTTAAACTTTTTTTTTGGGTAAGATATTTTTCTTAATTATCTATCATTTTTACATTGTTGTGCATTGGCTTATAATATCCTCGCAATTATTATAAAACTAAACTACCTTATCATTTGGAACTAACTTCCCAAAAACTAAATATTATTTCATTCACTAAAAATTAATTAACATGTCATTTATTTTTCAATCTAATTCATTTATCAAATAGTCCAACATTTTTCTACATTATAAGAGTTGAACCCAAAAATGCTTTAGGAGATTTTGGTGAATTAGTACCTTCACCAATTCCCCTCACTCAATTAGGAAACATCAAATTGACTTCAAAAATGAATTTCCTACATGTCAAACCTATAAGACCTTTACACGACATGAGAAAATACAAGCCATTCCCATTTTCGATGAACACCGAGAGAAAAAATGCCTTCTTAAATTCACATATCCTCCAAGTGTGTCAAAATTTTTCCTTTAATATTGCACCATGATAAAAAAAAAAAAAAAAAGATATCATTTGACATTACATATTGTTGACCCATTTTTTGTCATCCCTTTTTCAAGCATCCCCCTTAGTTGCCAAATCCATGGTCAAACTTTAGTAAGTCCTACGTCAGGTTTTGCTAGGAGTTGCTTCTCATTGGGAATCCCTTCTTTCACTTGGTTGTGTTTTTGGGATCTTAGTGTGCCTATGTCTCATTTGATTGCCTTAAGTAGAAAATCCGTTAGTTTAGTGTGTTTGCGAGTTTTTGGGTTTCCTAAGTGTTGTTCCCCTTTAGGAAGTGTCTAGTCTTCCCTCCCGATGAGAAGATTTTGTCTAAGTTCTAATGTTTTTAAAGGAAATCAGAGTTTGGAGTATCCTCTACTCTATTTCTCTCCCACCTAGAGGTGAAGCATTCTCAAGGAGTTTTTGAAGTTCAAAGGAGGTTTCTCCTATTGTAATGCCCCACTAGGGAACCCAAAAGAAATTAACCTAAAGTGTCACTAAGTTTGCCAATTTTTTTTTTTTTTAAATATAACAATTAAACAAAAAAAAATATAATATAGTGGAAGCATTAACATTCACAAAAACACATACCATAAAATAGATTACAATTCTTGAGGGTCCCATGATGTTAAATCAAATTTAAGTTTAATTGATACTAAAATCAATATACAACAATTCCACATTAAATGATAATCATAAGTACAAATCCATACAAACAATTTATAATTATATAAGATGCCACTTGGTACTAAACATAATGCACAATCATCCACTGTATAGGTCACAGGGTATGAAACGCTGAAAGAATAATATACATCATAAAATAAATTACATCATCTCGTAAGATCTATGAAATAAAATACAATACACTTAGAGTATAATGATCTATCACAATACATAAGAACTAGAATGAAAGAGAGTAAAGAACAGGGAACTCGAACCATGGCATTAAACTATTAAATCTCAATGGTATAAGAAAATGCACTACTACCTGACCTCATGAAACCCAAAAAGGTCCACTCCCACCATGTTGAGGAGATAAACTCAAGTCTCAAATAGGATTAAAAATTCAAAAGTCAAAACCAACATCTAGGTTCAAGGAATCACCTGAAAGAAAACTATCTCAAAGGGTACCAAGACACAAGTATCAACTAAACTTAGAGGCAACACAAACACATAGGAAATCTACTATGTAATTGGGCAAGTGTCATCACATGAGCCAACTCTAAGGTTACCATGGTTGTCTTTTAATACTTTAGACCCCCTAGTGCCTCTATGCAACATAGGTGTCCTTTCGTATAGATAGTGCATACTAACAAGTCAACTCTAAGATTATCACAGTAGTCTTTTAATACTCTAGCCCCCTAGTGACTTTCTATGGTACTAGTATCTTATTAATTCATTTTAAACCCATTTAATGAAATGTTATCACTTATTAAAATAACCTACAATGAGTTACCCGTCAACCTCTTTAGGGCCTCAGCCTCCATTGTAAGCCACTTCCCAAAATAATATATAGATAACCTATCCTAAGCTCAACAAAAGCAAACGATCTCAAATGACCATAAACCACATATCATTTCTTAAACAAGGAATTGGAAAGTACTGGAATATCAGTAATCATAATCATAGATTCCACCAATATGATCATCCTAACAGGATTGATCCAAAAAAAAGTACACATAAACCAAATCCATATCATGACATCACCAAACAAACAAATCATTTAATCACCTCAATCATATACAAGCAACTGAAAAGTAATTAAGGATAATTGATCAAAGACTCAAAGGTTATATTCGGATAAATACATCATTCACCTTAGTTCTACACAAAAAATTGGAAAGCATATCAAAACATCTAATCAAACTCATCATAGCACACACATTACACATTACGATGGTTAGGTATCAAAGATCATATACAAAGCATCATCATGACATCACATAACAAAACTCCCAATCCTCTAGTAAACATATTGACTAGCCAAAGCTAAGTCAACCCCGAAACCCCAACACTAGTAAATCACATGTCATAAAGAGTACATACAAAAGTGAATTTCATAATTCATTTAGTTTTGAAAACACATAAGTTCAAATTCACTATAGGTTTCCAAGTTCTCATTTTTGTTTTCAAAACACAAAGATTCAATAACAACCAGGGTTTCAGTTTTCTTTTCCAAGTATTACTATTTATAGAGTTTTTTCCAATTTTAATGAGGGTTTATGTTTTCATTTTCTAAAAGTATTATAATTACTAAGGTTTTTAGGTTTATAAAACTTTCCCTAGTATTATAATTCATTTTCATATATCTGAACCCTATAAACACATCCAAGCTTATAAAAGAAAACATTAATTCTCCCAATTAACTTTTTCAAATTTTAATTTAGTTTAAAATTATATTTAAATAATACAGTAATAAATCAAGTTTTCAAATAATTATATTTAAAATTTTAACAATGCTTATTAAAAATAATAATAATAATAAATTAATTATTACCAAAATAATTTTATATTTATTAAACTGGAAATTTTTTTCCGAAATGGAAACATGCTAAAAATGAAAATTTTTCAAAAATGGAAACTTACTAAAAACAAAAACTTTCCAAAGATAGAAACTTACTAAAGATGGAAACTTACTAAAGATGGGAACTTTCCAAAAACAAAAACTTACTAAAAATGAAAACTTATTAACAATGGAAACTTTCTAAAAATGGAAACCTACTAAAAATGGAAACTTTCCAAAACCAAAAACTTACTAAAAATGGAAACTCGCCAAAAATAGAAACTTTTCAAAAATGGAAACTTTCAAAAAATGAAAACTTACTAAAAGCAAAAAGTTTCCAAAAAATGGAAACTTCAAATTAACAAGGGTTTCAATCCCTCCATTCATTATAAACGCTTTTGAAAATGAAGAGCCATAAAAATACAAACAAGGGTTACACATTCTCAATTCATATAGAGATTTCTCAATAAAGAAAGATAAAATCACATACAAGGGTTTCAATCCAATTGAATTTTGGAATCAGATTTGCAAACACAGAGAAGACAAAAATTTGAAGAACGAAAAACTATTGTGTAAATAACCCACAAGATTCTACTTGAATTTGATGCTAATACAACAACACATGGAGCATGCAAATATTGCTCTTTCTTTTGAAAACCCTTCTTCTCAGAAATTGCTCCTCTAAATTTTGGTCATTGAAAAATGGGCTCTAGATCTTTGATAAAGAGTTCTCTCCTAATTTGGGGCTCTGATTGTGCAATCATGCGAGGGCACTCACTGATCAATTTTTATTATTATTTTATTACCTTTTTACATTTTCAGACACACTTTTTTGTAATTTAAAATATCTTAAATAATTAGCTTTCTCTCTTTAATTAATTTACTATATTTTAATTTCATGCATAAGCTTTATGCAATTTAATAAAAAAAATTTATTAATAATGTTTTATCTCTCTAATTAATTACGAGACATTTTAAATTTAATATTTGTTAATTTGACTAATAATGTTATTTAGAGTTTATTATTAAAATAAAACTCCTAAATAAATTATTATTAAATTAAATAAATATAAAATGCCAAAATTAGAACTTTAATAAAATCTTTTAAATTTAATTCTTTCATTTAATTAATTTCTCAATTAATTAAATATAATTAAATATTAATTTTCTTTATAAAATTTTCATTAAGTTATCTTTTAATTTGATTTAATTATAATAGGAAATCATCACAGACCCACAAAAACAAATACAACAACCCATTGTAAAGTATAGAATACCAAAACAAACTCTAGGGTCAAAATCATGAATTCACGTCACTTGATGAATTTAGAAAGGTGAAACTAACTTTAGATACTTTTCCTATTTTCTAGGATAGTTAACTTATGTTAGGATTTGGACTCAAGAGTTATCCCCCCACTTATACCATTGAAATACTGCTATAGGGTATGCTCATCCTAGCAATTCAAGGAAGTCAATATCTAATACTTGAAATTTGCATAAAATCCACACATGTACAAATGCATATATTCTAAACTAAACAGGTAATGACAGAAAGTGGTACATTATGTAGATCTTGACTAGCAGGTGACTACAACTCCCTTCCTTAACCAAATTAGAAATGTCAAACATAAAGAAAACACACATGTACACTAGAACCATCCAAGTATGGGCTAAGTAGCCATAGAACTGTATATAAATCATTCCTCTAACTAACATCATGAAATAACTAAAATCACTAACTAAACATACATATATCACCATCAAAATAATCATAAAGACATTAAATAACTAGTAACTCATCACATATAAACAACTGAGTATAAAACACATCTAATCAAATCTGCTAACCAAGTATTGATAATCATAAAACATAATTAGAAAACTTGCCTAAAAGAATCTGGCAATACAACAGAAAAGTCAAGTAGGGGTAGGCATTACACCTATGGATAAGTCCAAGTTCTCAAGGAATATCAAGAAGGTGCTTTGTACATACCAGCATTCGTAGAGAAGAAGTTTCTAAGGTTTTCCTAAAATGTGAAAATGACTAAGTACCAAAAGGTTTGTTCGTGAAGTTCTATTTTTTAAAGTACCTAAAAGTGATGACTTGAGTGGAGTACTCTAAAGAGAGTAGAGAAGAACCATTTTTGGAAATTCTTGAAAGGAAAAAATGGTTAAATATATGGTGTTCAAAAAAAGAAGTGAGAGAAGTCTTCCAAAGATGGAAGAGAGGTAGTCTCCACCAAAAGCTGAAACTCTAGAGCTCGAAAAAGATTTCATACCTTAGCCAAATTTTGCATTAGTAAGTTAGAACTATTTACTCTTCATTTCAAGTCAACAAATTTTCAAAGATTTAATCTTTTTCCTTAAATAGGTTGTATGGAAAGATGTGGATGACATCATATTTCTATATGTTAAGCTTAGAGTTAATTCAAATATGATTATTGGAAGCCTTAAGAATACCAAAATAAATGAAAATGTGATTTCATGGATTTCCAACCAACGGTCGAAATAGGATAAAGTAAAAGCTACCCAAAAAAGTGCATTGTTCCTTCCCCCTAATGACCATTTTTCAAACTTGTAATTTAGTTTCTTTATCAAGTGTTATAAAAGTCATGGTTACGAGGTTTATGGGTTATGGGTTATGATACTCTCTACGCGATTGATTGTACACTAGAAAAAAATTAAGTGATACTTCATTGAGATTGTTGGGAATCAAAATTGCCTTCCCAATTTTGAGTACCATTGAGAAAATCAAGCCCCATAAATGCTTTTAATGAGATTGTACCCAGTTGTACTTTTGAGCCCCGTGAGGTGTTTAATGTTTCTAACACCTTCCATTCAGCCTATCCACTTGTTTCATGAAGCTAAACTGACATTTCAAATCATATCATAAAGTCTTGTTTTGAGCAAATTATAAATCTGCATTTTCACCTAGGTGTCAAACAACGACAGAACACCTTGTTTGCATCTGAATATCTCGTACCTAGAAATGTTTCAAGATTCACCACTTTGGGAGTATCTAGTGTCCATACCTGAGAGCCTATGTTTCAGATTTCAAGTAGTTTTGAATCCGTTTGAGTAGGTCTTGAATCTCTCAAAGTTGGTAGTTTACTATTTTCATGTTGATGCAATTTGCACATAATTCTAGGAAGCCCTGTTTGACGAATTATAATTTTGAACCAGTTGACCGAAATGAGAAATTTCCTTTTGTATTGCATTGTAGACATCAGAGAATTGTTATGTTTCAAGTTTTAGCTCATGAAAAATCTATTTGATCAGTTTTCAAACGTGATTCCAAATGTAATTTCTATCTTTTTACTGGTGTCAGCATTTGCAGATTTGTCAAAACCCCTATTTGTGATGTCATATCTCAAAATCTGTGACAAATGAGATCAAATGGATTGTACCACTGCATTGTCCTCTAAAAATACTCTAAGTGTGCCAGTTTGCAAGTCATGATGAATCCATTTGCACACTTTTCCAGGTCATTTCCATTTGCAAAAATTGCTTTTCTGACATTGTTTCCAATCTACAAATTCTGAGTAGCCTACTTTGACCGCTTTCCATTTGTGCCCAGTTATTCATCATGAGCCCAAATTGCAAATTCATACTCTCCTCATGGAAATGAACCAATGCCTTGAGTTTCATTTTTCCAAGTGTCAGTTTGCCTAGTTTTCAAGGCCAAATTCGAACCCAATTTAGTGTTTTTTGACATGTTTACTTGCAGGTAGTTCTAAGAGGTCAACTTTGATAGCGAATATCTTTTGACCTTGAATTTGTTATGAGACAAGATTCGACATGGTACTAGTGTGCAAAAAAGAGAATCAATATGTCTACTTTCAAGGCTCGATCAGAGGTTTGGGTCAGTTTTTAAAGCCAGTCGACAAACCTCCTAGGCAAAAGTATCAGCTCACAAATTAGTGGTAAAATGGATTCCAGTTGATTAGTCAGTGATCAAATTTGATTCTAATTAGTTCAAAATGATCAATGGATTAACTCTGCATTTCAGTCGTTCGAAAACAAAAAAAATTTTAGCCGGACCCACCTTGGGCTTGACTAAATTTTATAGATTGACTAAGCATTATATATTGGAATTATGATGTAGTATTATAAGGGTTTCTTTTAATCATAAGCTTGTCTAAGTTTAAATGAGCATGTTAACTGTATTGCAAAATAAGGATTGAGTAAAGCTTTTATGAGACGATGTTTGATTCCTTTGAGAGAAAGAGAAGGAGATGATGGAGGTTTTAGATGTGAAGGTTTACAGAATTTTAAGATTCTAGATCATCAAGCAGAAGTGGATTGGAATCATTCAAGGACCATCATGAAGTATATGATTTCTCAGAATTGGAGAGGGCTCTTATATCGAACTAACTAGGAGACCAAGAAAACCCCCATGTTTTGGATTGGCAAGGGAGATGTCATCTATTTATATTGTCACAAATTTTCTACTATTTCCGCAGGAGAAACTATTTTCGTATACAAACGCTCAGTGGTACACTCGTCAATTATATCTTTAGCATCATAAACAATATACCTCACTTCTGCCAACCATTCTTTCACATCTTTATTTTGGTCACTTTGCTCATTTGTAGCTTGTAGAGAAGAGCGTATCAGGCTGAGTTTCTTTTCCAACCACTTGAAGTTAGTTTCAAAGCAGAGAAAGAGAGATGCCTCATCCTATGTTGATTGTAGTCTGATCTCACCAATCAAAAACCATTTGAATAAAGCTTGAGGAAGTCGTGCAAAGAAGAAAAGAAGTAATCAAGTCTGAAAAAGACTAAGCGATAGGGATTCGAACCCGTGACCTTTTATGGTGTAGTGCATGTAATCAAAGAGGATCCCATGCTAAGAATAGGAGCCAGTTCATGTTGGAAGCCCATCCCCACGCCAAGAGAAAGACAAAGCATGTTGACAAATTGAAAATGAGAAATGTCGCCCCTTCCAAAAGCAAGCATCCATGGCGAAGACCAAACATCAGCCAGCTTCATCGAAGGGAGCAGGGAATAAAGAAGTCCTAATGCATGGTTAAAGAAGACCATATGCAAAAAAGGATGCCTCACACATTAGAAGAGAACCCTGTAGCATAAAAAGAGATGCTGGCAATCATGGCAGAGCACCCACTCATGGAGAAAATCCTAGTCTCACATGGCAAAAGAAAGCAGATCCATGCACCAGGCAATCAAAGGCAAAGGGGGCTTCATATAAAAAGGACCCGTAGTCAATTACAGATGAGATAACATGAAGCTCCATGCAAGTTTTAAAGAATAGAGCATATCAATTTAAAAGAACCCATGCAAGTCATCATAAACCCGCACTCAACAATGAGAAACTAGCAGTCATGTGTAGGGGAAGATGCCATATTTAGTGGAGAAGAAATTTAGAGAAAAGGAAACATTTAGAACCCATGCTGTGAGCAGATAAAACATAGTCAAAGTTGGAATCGATCCAACTCTTGAGCAGAGGGAGCAAATTGTTGATGTTATTGAGGAGAAAAAACAAACTGTTTTCTTTGATGTCGACATATTATAACAGACCTCACACATTTTTTAAAAGGAAATGCATTCAAATTAAGAAGCTCTTGCTACATCAAAAATGAAATCAGAGGGAAAACATTTTTAAAAAAGACTTCCAATCTCAGGCAAGCCATAAAGAAATTCACATCAAATGGCATAAAAATAGACCCCACGGCTAAATCAAAAGAGTTTGTATCAGTATAAAAAACATATAAAAGAACAATGGGAAAGCATCTTCAAGCTCTACCCACGGCATATCACAGAAGAACACACATAAAACATAGTCCTATGCAAAGGAGCAGACAAGTTTGAAGAATCAACACCATAAAAAGAGCTCACGCACAGGCAATTGGAAGGAAAAAATGCAAACTTGAGTGAAAACAATGTAAAACGATATATCCCACATTGGGTGGGTAAGGAGTATTTTATGTCTTTAAAACCTATTCCATACACAATGTCTGGTGTCTTAAAAGACAAGAGGCTTTTGAAAGCCAAGACCATGCATGGTACACCCAACCCCACTGATGTCAGCTGGAGGACAGCTGGCGCAGAACGTAAGCAAAATTTTGAATGAAGTTGCACATGAGCTGACATGGTACCAGGAATGGAGATTGCATGAGAGTTCAACATGTGTCATGATCTAAGGGTGGGCATATGCCCGCAAAAAGAAAGTGCCTAGAGGTTAAAAAAATTTGGGAATGTAGAATTCTAAGACGTGGCAAGTGGGTCCCACATGTGATAACATGGAATTTAGGAGCGTGATTAGAGACAAAGCATAGGATGCTGTCACGTGGCATATCCAACGGTGAGCGCAATTTTGCAAAATGGAGATGTGCACCAATTAAGTAAAGTAGGTATGCCAGAATGTGACACATGGCATTGGGCCCGCCCAATGCTGACGTGGTAGAAGATGCATAGGTTTGGGCCAATCAGGGAGCACCATGTGGCAGCGATCAAACTCAGGTTGACCCAAAATTGGAGGCATATAGGAAAAAATAAAAATGATTTTAAATTGTGGTTTTAAAATAGTTTTTCCAATGTCACGTGCAAGGTATTTTAAATTCAAAAGTTTATTTTCTAAAGTTTAGACTTTAGAATATTTTGAAATTATTGAAATCTGAAGTTGTAGACCTGAGCTTTGTAAAAGAGGGGCATTTCCAGTAGGTTAAATATGCCATATTATATATCGTCAAAATCGGAAGAATCTGAATTTTTTGATTATGCAGTTAGTTTCTACACATGAAGCAGTCTATTTGAGCTATAAGGGGTTTTCTATTAGGTTTCCAATTTGCAACTGTATTCAGGTATCAAAGTTCAAAACTAATTTTTGACATGTTAATAACCTAAATGTGGTTAAAAGGCAGTGAAAATGCAGTTTGGGTCGAATTTGGTCACCAATTCACTTAGTAAAAACTCAAATTTCACCAGAATTTCATAAGGCAAATCAAATATTTTGGATGCAAAAAGGTTTTTCATCATTGAGTAGAGATATCTCAAGATCAATTACAAGTAATGATGAAAACAAAATCAGATCATAGGGGTAGGAAGATGAAAGAGGTTTTCAGTTGCAGGAGATTGAATTTCAAGTGGACAGATGTCAGTTGCATAATAGATCCGGGAATTCACTTCTTGCTATATCTTTCTTTCATCCCTTCCCATCCCATCAGCTTCTCATTCCCACCATTTTCTCTCATGTATGACAACTTTTGTTATTGTGCAGTCTGGTTTATTAGATATTTTGTGAGTCAATTTTATGTATTTTCATGTATTATTTCAAGAAATGAATACAAAGAATAGCAAGGGTTGAGTTTCATTTTAAATCTTGTCTCCATTCTCAATGAGTTGTAATGTTTTATGATATTTGAACAAAGAGCTTAGGTCATAGTTGCAGTCCCTTAAGGCTGTATGTTGTTTCATTGTTGCTTGTAATTCAAGAAATTATGTGAATGCTTCAAAGAAGTCAACAGGGTTGCAAATTTATTGAGGAGGATATTAGGTAAGAATGAGATTTAAATTGAACATTGGTGTCTATTTACAAGGTGAATGGATAGATTAGATATCTGAATATATGAATAAGTATTAGACATCCAAAATGCATAAGAGAGATTTATGAATTTACCCAATGGATCAGGCACAAATCAGCTACAAGGTAATTAAGTTGTTGTCTATACCTAGTTTTCATCCACTTTCCCCACCCACATAAAATCAAAATCAAATTCAAATCATCTTTACATTTTATGTTGAAGAGCTAGAACAGTTAAACCCTCACTCAGCTTGTGCATTCCATAGAGTTGCAATTTGCTATTGTAGATCTATGTTATTACATGAGTTAATAGGAGAAATAAGGGTTTTATCTACTTTATATTAGATTTAGTATATGCTTTGATAACTGGTACCATATAAAGAATCTATAGGTCCACCCGCCTAGGTTTTGTAGAGCCTGAAGAAGAAGAAGGATCAAGCCTTATAGTTGGCTTGGTGTCTGAAAGGGCATGTTGAAGATGAGAATTAGCTACCCCTAGATGTGTCGTGTTCTCATCAAGGTAACTGGAAACCTACAACATTTTCAAACACCAACAAAGATTTTATGATCTGGGCAATTTGCATCAAAGGATGAACGCAAACCCAAATCACTCTATCACATAGACGTTGAAGGAAAGAGAATTAGTTGAATTATTCAAGTTTCCAATCATAGTTCAAGCACCCAAGCTCATCATGGAGTTTATATCATGCTATTATCCCAATACCAAGAAAATAAATATGCCTAGATATGAAGAGCACTTCATATCCAAAAAACTAGTTTCAAAATGTTGACAAGGGATGTTTACACCAACATAGATTTTTGAAATTCTACTTCCATTTTTAATGAGAATAAGACCTTAGAGAGGGGAGATTTGATGACTTCTTGGTTTTAGACCCCCCAATTTAGAAAGAGTAAAGTTTCAAAAGATCCTGTATGGCATAAAATTGAAAAGAGAAATCATTGACATAATGGTTCTGTTGCACCCACTAAAGGGAAACAAATATTCTTTGAAATTTGTAGAATATTACTTCTATATGGTGCAAATCATGTGTATAGAAAGAGAACATGTAGGATGAGATCATTTCAAGATCAATAACCTCTCTAGTTGACTCTAGAATGCTAAGGCCTGGATGGGATCAGTTCAAGATCAATAACCTCTCTAGTTTATGAATTTTACCCTTTCCTATAACTACATAGGAGTTATGCACAATTTGTAAAGGAAAACGATGCACTCATGATGTGTATCTATCACATGTTATAGGAGTGCCTTGAGCACTATTTCTATCTAGAAGCTATAGTTGTCATACTTCAATTTGGGAATTTCTTCATTTAGTTTCTAGCCTTCTCTTACCTTAGAGTAGTGAGTTTTGATGAATTTCTAGGGAAGTTATCTTGATGACCAAATAGTGTTGGTGGAAATGTTTAGGCAGATCTTGGAAGTTAATGAGCTTTTTTCAATTGTGAAGAATGTGGGAATCCCATTCCTAATATCAGTTGGAGCTTATTCATGTGCCTCAATGTCAAATGCAAAGAATGTAGCAAAGAAATTTAAACAGAGATATAATTCAACCTCTTATGAGGTAATTGATTGCAATTTGACCCTATGGAATATATAAAAGACAATTTGCAATTAGACCCTTCTCACAAGCATGTCCCGACATTAGAAGATTATTGAGCTAATTGCGTAGATAAAGTTGAGAATGGAGAAAGATTATTTTCAAGGATGATAGTAGATCAAGTAAAGCTTTATGGTGTGAAAAAAAATATGGAGGGAATTATAGATGATGGGAAATTCATGTTGTCTTCCACCTATTTGAATTAGGTGAACAAGACACTATTGATTCTACTCATCCCATTAGGTGAACAATTACTAATTTAGAGGTAAAGAACTAATAGGTGGGCTAAGTGTACCCAAGCCCAAAGAAAGAGGACAAACATATCACCTTTGGGTTCTCATCCTACATAGCTCACTCCTACTTGACAACTACAATAGTCGCAACTTATACAAGCACCTTAGTGAGACCATCATAGATGGTCAAAGGAGATGGTGGAGGTAGAGATCAACCTCCAAAGAAAAATGTCCAAGTCTCTTCAACCTGTAGAGGTGGGCCTCTCTAGTTATAGGTTCCACTAGAAATATGAAAAAGAGGGAAGCAAGGGTGCAGAGAAGGGAAAAAGGGAATATTTAGAAAATATGAAGGAGAAAGATTTTTTTAAATCCCAGTTAGTAACTTAGATGGATTTTATTGTGATGGTAGACACGATGAAGGATCCCTACTATAGCAGACACCTCAAGCACCGACAACACAAGGAAATATCTCAGCTATTTTTTCTTCCTCCAAAAATGTAATATTTCCATTTTCTAGCTGGAAGAGAGAGACTCGACTAGTGGCAATAAATTTGTTTGACTTTGCAACACTTTAGTCTTCTTTGAATGTGTTGAAATCTAAATCATAGTTGGAGAATCCTTTGGATTAGAATAGAAAGAGAGTGGAGGAAAGTATGCCACCAAAGGATTTGATCTCCTAGATAATAAAGCTAGCTCCTACTTTGAAGAAAATGAAGAAGACTATGATGCTAGCAATAGTAGGAAAAGATACAATTTCAGGAAATTATGTCATGGAGGTTGTCCAAGCTAAAAATTAAGAAAGTATGATAGAGCTTGATTTGTCTAAATTTTCCATTTAGTAGTGCAACATGGGCCCGCTACAACATGACACCAAGTGCTACCTATGGGAGTTCTTCAACCAGAAAATAGGTAGAGAGCTAGTTGATTTGAAAATTTCTAAGGCACAACTCAAGGCTATAAAAGAAAATCTATCAAAATACATCAAGAAGATGTCTTCTTCCTTAGCTACTAAAGTGGGAGAATCCTTAAATTCTCAAATTTTTGATCCCTCTACAGAGGAAAGTAAAACCTTGCTCAACAAGTTGCAAGAAGAATATCATTTTGCACAAATTGGTAGGAATTGGACTAAAGATATGAAGGAAAGGGGATTTCCCTTGATTGCTGAACTAATTTCTCTATATATATATGAGTTGATGAATAGAACCATGGACAATAACATGGCTTCATTGAGAACAAATATTGATAAATACAAGGACTCTATTGCCTTATTGTATGGATTCATAAGCATGAATAAAGCGAATGCCATTAATGCTAACATTCTAACCCACTGGATGATGTCACTTAAGTTTGAAAAAGAAAGTATGACAAAGGCCATGAAATAATAGAATAAATTTTATCAAGGAGTAAAGAAGGTGGAGGAAGTAGTTTATGCCTACCTCAAAGAACTTCATAAAAAGTCCTAGGTTAGAAAGTGTGGAAAAGTTGTGGATGCCAACCATATCAAGGATACATATCAGAAGTCCATCAATGAGTTGGCCCACCCTGATAAATTTTAATCATCATATCTACACATGTTAATTGTCATGGAATTGGTTTTAGCAAAGTTGTTTTGAAAGATACATAAAAGGGTGGACACTGTGGAAGCATTGGTTGGAGAGCATGATTATTGATTGGTGAGATCAAAACAACATGGCACTTCCAAGTTCAAATGATCTTGTGGTAGTTATAGGGGAAATGAAGTGCTAAAAAGCTATCCAAGATGTAGCCAATCCAAAGGATGGTAAAATCTCAATCACTCCAGCTCTCCCAAAATGATTACTTTATAACAAATGGCACTTGTCATTCCTTTTCTATCTTTAGTTATGTCTCTTTACCTTATTGAATGTAATAATTTGTGTAATGTCCATAGACTAAGGGCATATGAATTTAAAATTTTGATAATCAATAAAGGATCGAAAAATTCAGTGCAAGTTTTCCCCTTGTAATAGTGGTTATAGAGTGAGAGTCAAAGATTTGTGTTTAATGGAAAATCTAATTTTTCTTGAAATTGATTATTTTTTAACCTTAATAGTTTTTAAGATTAATGGTTCTTGTGATGAGATGATCACTTTGGTTTCATGCATTCTCTTCTCCCTTGCCGAAATTGCATTTCCTTTGCTTGTGGGTTTCCTTCTACAATAATTATGACCTCTATAATAGAGATGCACATTTCTTGATAGACTATAAAAAAATAAAAATTTAAATCAAATAATTATGATCTTTTGGGTCTCAAGTAGAAATAAAAGTTTCAATAGAGGGGAAAATGACCCACAAAACTATAATAAAAATTCCTTATTCGTAATGGATTTTTGTTGACTTCACCTGAGAGTCAGGTTCTTATTACTTTTCAAAGCTGCAAGCACTATTCCTCTAAGGTCATTATTCTCCAAGTCATTGAAATCAATGTTTCATTTGCAAGACATTCAGGTCGAAGAAACACTATCATTTACCTAAGTTTTGTAGCATGTAAAATAATTCCCTCGACTTATGAAATTGTAAAACAACTAGGAAAATAGAGAGTGCACAATTTTAAAATTTGAAGGAGATACAATTTCTTCAAGTTTTTTAGACTAGCAAGAGATTTAGGTATTGTTCCATTTAAACTGTTGTTAGATAGATCACTGGAAAAACATGTATAGAATTTTCTTACTCGAAAACTTAAGAAATACGTAATCCCCATTTGGAAATAACTCTAATGATTTACAACTTTCAACATTTATCATTGTACTTTGTAAACAAATATTTAGAAGAAGAAGAAGAATGTAAGGGTAATGGTGGAACTTTAGACCTTATGTCATAGGACCTTGGGGTACCAAAATAACATTTTCTACTAGCATAGTCCCACAACTCAATGAAGCCTATGCCTATTCTCATGTACTTTCCTTTGCAACCTTGCAAAGTTTCTTACACCTTGACGAAGTAGATCTGGTTATTGAACCAACAAATTGAAGTACAATTAGAATCGAGAAAAATTAAGTAGGATTTCCCTAAAATAGTTTAACTAAATGCCTTCACAAATATAAGAGGAATCTTGAAGTTAGTTACCACTAAACTACAACTTGATGGGATGCTAGTTCTTCCAAGAAGAAAAACCAACCATTTCTTGATAAAAAGAAAAGAGCAAAAATTGTGTGAGAAAGAAATCATTAATCTTATATCTAAAAATCTAAATAAAACAATGCAACATTCCATTTTCTTGTCATGTCATGTATGTACCTAAATTTGATGAGAATGATAATGAACTAGAAGAAAAGAGTTTAGTGGTTAATTATAAGCTATGAAGTGCATGTGTAGAAGATAATCAACATCCTCTACCTAATAAGGCATAGATGATTATATATAGCTGGCCTTAGAAATTCGATTTCTATTTAGTTTAGTTTGAGCTTCACTTGGTTTTGAGAATAGTTTAATATTCTCTACTTAACAAGGCCAACCATATGAAGGTGGAAGCTCATTTGCCCACCCCCCCTCCCGCCCCCCAAACATCGCTCTAAATTCCCCATTAACATCTAATAACATTCATTCATTCAACCATTTTTGAAATATAACATTCAATCATTATAATCACATGATAACATTCATTAACACATACAATTCATTAACACACAACATTCATGAATAATTCATTATCACATAAAATTCATTACCACATAAAATTCATTAACACACAACATTCATGAATATTTCATTAACACATAACATTCACTAGTATCTTGTAAGAGGAATATCAATGTCCTCATCATTCCCCTTTCCATTCCCCTTTTCTACTAATGCTAATGCCAACATGTCTCGTCCTCGTCTATTCAGGAAGAGATGGCCACTGTGGCAAAGGGGAGTCTGCTACAAAAATAATTACATCATGAGTTAAATTCAAACCATTTATAGTAGTGAATTACATGTATTTAATTAAGTAAATGACTTATAAATCAATAAAAAAAAATTAATGAACAAAACATAGATTTTCTTTACTTGAATGTGCCACATGATCTACATGGTGATCACTTTGAACATCCTTCAACACTCATTAAACATGACATTTTGTATCCTCTAGAATATACACAAAAAAGGTTACACTGAGTTCAATTTAAGGTGTTAAATTGTATTAATAATTACATAATTATTTTTAAATAGAAATGAACACCTCTGTCGACACTTCGATGCAAATCAAGGGCTTCATCATGCAACATCTAATAAGGATCTGTATTCCAATTAGGAGGTTGCATTGCAATGTCATGCACACATTATTATCAAATAGATTATTGCTCAAGTTTTCAATTTATAATTTTTTTTTTTTGCATATTTACCTGTTCACATGATGCAGGGGGCTCTTGGGTTGGGCCAGTGGAAGCTTGGTGTAGGTTTTCAACCATGGATTGATAGCCTTCCTTGAAGGCAATTTTTTGGTGTTCTCTAGTGGCCTCTAAATTAAATCTAGAGCCTTGCATTTTTTGATTAAACAAAATTATTTCCATTTTATAAATAAATTTTTAAGGAATTATTGACTCCTACTTACAATTCATGCTTTAATTTTTAAATATCCACCAGAGCCAAGTTTGTGCTGCCCAATCTTTTCCAGTCTGGCCTTTGTTTCCTTTGACGTATCCTACAACCTATGCAAAGTTTGAAATATGTTAGATGATATAGATATAAAGATGCCTAATCAGTGCATTCTTACATTGTACTAGTAGTTAATACTATTGCATACCTTCTTCTTTTATTTGCAGGTGTAACTCCTCTTTTAACATCCATTTTTTTCCTTTGCATCCAAAATGAAGTCATTCCAATCCCTCACTAAAACAAAGGAAGGATGCTCATACTTTGAATTGTGGATGAGACTCCTATAGGAGTGCCTCATAGTGCTCATATGTTTTGCAACTTTTTCCAAAATTTTCTTCTCCTTAAAGATTTTACCAAACTCATACTCTAAATCTGCAAGGAACTCATCTTTTAATTTTTTTATCTTGCAAGTTCCACCTTTTAAGAAAAAACACAAAATTGTTAGATAGAAAAATTAACTGAAGTTGTGTACCTTATACATATGGTGGGCCTAAATATCTTCAGTGCATGGTCATAAAGCGTCTTATAAAAGCAATTATTTCCTACAAAACATGTCATGGAATCATCAATCCAAAACTTGTTATGAATAGGTAAATACATATTACAATTAATAATAATAATAATTTAAAAGTATGAGGAAGCTTAGGAAATTTCAAAGGCATCAATTCATTGTTGTCAATCAACAATAATGTTTGCATAGCTCTCATGCTAGAAACACATGTAGATCTAGTAAATGATGATGAATTATCACCAATACATGTACTATGATCTATATCTGGTGTCACAAACCTCGACAATGAATGTACTACTAGGTGTACCCATGATTAAAGTACAAATTATCAAATTATAATTAACACAAAACTAAATATAGAAAAACAAGAATTTACTAGGCATAGATCATGAAGGCATCGATGTTTGCATGGCCCTTGTTGTCGACATTTTAGTCAACAATCTCTAATGGACCTCTGTCGACCTCCTAGGAGTCTCCTACACTTGATGTCCTAGAGAACAATACATCATTAGAAAATACATTGTAATATAATAAAAGTAAGAGTTAACTTAAGAAGTTTTTGAATGTTCAATCAAAGAAAAAATTCCTTGTAACTTGTCAACTTAAGGATTATTTTACTTGATGCAATCGGTGCTCCACTAGTACCAACCTCACTACAATGTCCTAGACTAGGCACTTGAATTTGCAAAAAATCCTGTAACAAGAACACATATGTATTTTTTTTCACACCATAAAATTAACCTTTATTGAACTTTTGTTATAATTAAAGATTCATTACTGCTTAACTCAAAATGACGTGTTGTGGCCATCAATTCTTGTTGCCTCTTCAACACCTCCTCTGTTGGATTTGGATCTTCGAAAATGCTCATAATTTCTAAATTGATTTTTTTCTAGTTATTTCCTCATCATATATGTTAAATTAGGTACCTTTGCGATATCATCATTAGAAGGGGTAGGTGCCTCTGTTGTTGCAAGAACTTTTCCCCTATCTTGAACATCAAATTGTGACAAAAAAATTAGTAAAAATTTCATAAAAACTCCAAAGCCCTATGGCAAGT
Source organism: Cupressus sempervirens (assembly GCA_028749045.1). Lineage (NCBI taxonomy): Eukaryota > Viridiplantae > Streptophyta > Pinopsida > Cupressales > Cupressaceae > Cupressus > Cupressus sempervirens. The sequence continues at coordinate 955,912,622 of CM053792.1, read as the reverse complement.
TGGCCTAAAATTCTATAGGGAAATATAACATTTTTCAACTATCTAAATTGTACAATTTCAATAAGGCTTACCGTCACTGAGGAATGGGTGGTAGCTGGAGCATCCTCATGGCCTCTATCCTGTGGGGGATCCATATTGTCTCGTGACAAAGATTAAATATAAAAACTTCAGAGATCATAAAAAATGCTCATTATTTCTATATTGATATTTTTTAGTTTTTTTTCCATCTTGTGTGTTAAATTAGGAACATTTGTGATATCTTCATCAGAAGGGTTAGTAGTTGCCTCTATTTTGCAGGTGCTCTTCCTTGATCTAGAACATCAAATTGTGATAGAAATATTAGTAAAACTTTCATAAAAACTCCAAAATCATAGTTAAGGATATTGATTAAGATTTGTAATTTTTTTTTTTTGGTTTTTTGTTTGTGTATCATCTTGTTGTTTATCAAGCTTACTTCAATAACTAATAAGTTTGAAACTTTGATATAATATTGATTAACAATAAAATTTATCATTTTTCAAGTCACAAGTTTATCATTTGCAATATGTCATTGTCATATGATTTATGATCTTCTTGTTCATGTTTAAAGTCTTCCTTCTCTGTTATGCATCTAAATAGTTATCATATATTATTATTACAAACATATAACGATCTAAAACTAAAAATAATACATTACATTAGCAAACTTTATCACTGTTCTTGTTTTAAAAAAAAATTTCATGACTCCTAATTTCAGATTTTCTATATAGCAGTTAACATTTTGAGGCTATTAGTTATCCTCTATCAATCAAATGGATAATTGACTAAAATGATATGTTCTATTTTCTCAAACTGTGAAAGGTTCAAAGAATGAAATGATTTTTTTGCAAAATAATTTAGTTTTGCAATTCTATGTTATATAGTAGGAAAGTTCTATTTGCATTACTATGGTGTTCATTTGACAAGAGAGTTCTAGGAAAGGGTTGTTATTACAATGAATTATTAACTAGGGAGATAAAATTATTATTTATATAATAAAAGTCTGAAAGCATTTATGGGTAATTCAAACACCAATGATTTCTCATCCTACTGGGCTTCAACATTTCAAGTTTAAACTAGTTCTCTGCCAATTATTTCTTCTTTTTAATGTTTAAAGTATGCCTTCTCTATTATACATCTAAATAGTTATCATATATCATTATTACAAACATACAACAATTTGAAGCTAAAAACAATACATTACATTAGGAAATTTTATAACTGTTCTTGTTAAAAAAAAATATTTCATGACTCATAATTTTAGATTTTCTATGTATATAAAAGTATAATTAAAATTTAAGTTTGATAACCAAGTACCCCTACCCCCTATTGTGAAAATAGTCATACTAGTATTGGTACCGGTACCCTAAGTACCCAATGTACCCCCATCCCTGTGCAACCTTGATGATAATATAACATTCTTTAACTATCTAATTTCTACAATTTTAGTAAGGTTTACCATGGCTAAAGAATGGGTAGGAGGAGCATCCTCGTAGCCTCTATCCTATGTTTGATTTGTATCATCCTATGACAAAGATTAAATATAAAAGCTTCAACCCACTTATCTTAGCAAAAAAACTTATTAATAAAATGGTATATAGTACTTACCATCCTCGTGATAGTAACTTTGTTTGTATCTATGTAATTTAAATGGCAATCTATTATCAATTCTTCTTATTGATTTTATCGCACATACAAAAACTTGATTCCCCTCACGCGCCTCAAAAATGCAATTGGGTTGCTTATTAGTTGAGGAAGGTCACGTACTATTTATAAAACTCACAATATTACATGTTGCTTTTGGTCTCCCATCAATGTACATAGAAAATCTGTTACTTTGATAATTTTCATTCCATTGTATATAATTTGCACATAGTGCATACCTACGCATACTTTTTATATTGAACAATCCACATCCAATCATTGTAATTGTAACAAGGACTGACATACTTCATTAATTCAACAAATTTGTTGCAACATACTTTTATTCCATCCATGGAAAATATGAACAAACCATGTAATGAGGATGGAGCTATGTGATATATCCTCTCATTAACACAAAAATTAGTGTTAATTGGAGGTAGCTCATTAGGTACCCATTCTTTCTCAATATGTGTGTACCGAAAGGGCACCTTAATTTCATATTTTCTCTCATCATCATAAGAACATGACCCTCTTTAGCAAGGAAAAATTGAATACATTTATTAAAGTTTTTTTTAATCTGTTGAACTCTAATTGATCTCCCCATTATAGCCATAGTACATGTAGAACTTTCATCTACCATTCCCTCATTTCCCTCATTCAATGTAGATAGATCCGACAAGTGCCTATTTGGTGGTCCCTGTAATCCATCAAATGAGATATTATTGTAGACATCTCAATCTGATTACATCACTTAAGTAATCCTATTTAGTCATCTTCTAAGGCATCATTAATTAAGTATTTAATATTTAATTAATCTATTGTCATCCCCTAGTTAATTAGTTAATTTAATTAACTATAGTCCAATTGATAAAATTAAAAGATCACCCAAAATCAATTTTTCAATTAAATCCTTATTCCTCTATTAAATTGAATAAATCCTCAAATCTATTCAATTTAATTCTATATCCCCATTTTATTAAATAAATTATTTAATAAAATATCTAAAATCTTAAGAGCCTCCCTAAACCCTATCCTAACCCCTAATCCAACCCATTCACACATAATAACCTCACTTAGCCACCTAACTAACCCATCCCATCAAATCTAAGCCACTTACCCCTAATCCCCCTCTAATCTAAGCTTAATCTTCTTCTAATCATGTGCACAATCATAAACATGGGTTAAGACTTATTGACTCAAGCCAAAGTCAACAATCTCATTCTCCCCCCAACCATCTCCATTTATGACCCAACCATCCCCATTTATGGCTCAACCTCCCTCATTACTCCTTTGACCAACCCATATCCTACCCTCTCACATCCAATCACCCTGTGACATGTGTCACCTCCTAATTGGCTTCAAACTAGCACAATCCATGTTCTCCCCTTTGAGTGCATCCTAGCCCTCCCTCACCATCTTGCCATCCTTGCATCTTGACTATCCATCTCTCTACCCCTTGGCCTATAAATAGAAGCCTCTCCCTTCACAAACATAATCCACTTTTCAAGAAAACTTATAATGCTATTTTGAGAGCCCAAAAACTACCAAAATACTATTATAATGCTGAAATACCTCCATGAATCCATTATTGACACCTTGCTTCATCCATTCCATCCATCCATCTAAAACTTGAGCATACATGTGAGCATACATATCTTAATCAAGGACAAATCCTTCGTATCATGTGTTATGCCATTAGGAGCCTACCATTCTTGGTTTGCTTCCTTTTGTGGTGATAACCCTGGTCCTATCTTAAGTGTTAGCTTTCTTAGTATTGTTAATGCTTTCATTTAATAGTTAGTATTCATATTACAACACTAAACTAGGTGATACATTTTGGCACGCCCGGTGGGACCCCACTATGGTTCATTCATTCATCCATTTCAATCCATATTGAATCTATTTTTTATTTTTTACAAACTAATGATCTAACGTTTGTTGTTGTTTGAGGGTGTTGCAAGGTGTTTTGCTTGTTTGTGCAGGTTGAAGGATGCATTTAGGAAGAAAACATATCCTAAAATACCAAAAAATGAAAAAAATTCTGGAAAAAAACTTGCGCTCATCCATTTTATTTGCTTGCAGTGTCATCTCTGACTGTTTTCGCTGTTTTGGCATCTCTGCACCGTAGTTTTGGCATCTCTGCACCACAATTTTGGCATCTCCACACTACAATTTTGGCATCTTCGTAGTTTGGAGTCTCTGCACCACAGTTTTGGCATCTCAGTAGTTTGGCATCTCCGCACTGTAGTTTTGGCATCTTCGTACTGCAGTTTTGGCATCTTCGCACTACAGTTTTGGAATCTCCATAGTTTTGGCATCTCCGCATCACAATTTTGGCATCTTTGCATTTGGTAGTCCCTACATTTTTTGTAATTCTAAGTTTGGCATCTGCGCTTGTTAACTGTCATCTACATTTTTTTTTGTTTTTAGTGGTTTTTTAGGATATGGACTATTCTGAGTTGATTTACGTATATCAAAAATAACAAAGAAAGTTTAAAATATTTTTTCCCATAGTTACGCTTTGATTTTGGGGATTTTTGGGTGACTAATCAAATTGATTTTTTGTAGCATTGCAAGTTGGAGCATCTTACAAACCTAATCATGTTTTGTTTTGCAGGTTTTTCTTAGAATGAACTTGCATGTTTAAACACATCTCTCGTTGAATGAATGTCATTTAAATCAATCTTGAATTCCATGGATTAAAATCAACTTTTTATTGGAATGCATGCTTAAAACAACAAACACAATCTTGAATGCAAAGGATCAAATAATCATTACAATACCTCACACTTCAAATTTGGGCATAAAATACTTAAATACAATCTTGAATGCCTAATAATCAATGAACATTGCATGGTTTTGACACACTTCAACGATGCTCAAATTTCTTATGTTGACAATCTCTCAATTTCCATTATGTTGATGATGTTGTCAAGTTGGAATGAACATTGTATGCCATAATCACAAGTGTCTTCAATCATATCTTACAAAATCTAAATCATCAATTGGAATGAACGCATGTCTTTTAAACCCAAGATCACGTATGTGGATCTTATTTTACACTTTTTAGGAGGCTTGCTTGGGATTTCATCACCCCTTGGGACAACCTCAACTCTAGCATTCTGGCAAAGTATAAACATTGGGAGGTGAATCAAAAGACACCTTTCTTGGAAGCATAATCTTGTCACTCTTGGCTAAGCCCCAAAGAACTTTATAACTTTGGAAAGTGAAGGTGGATATTTGGGTTACCATCTCCTCCCAGCTGAGTGGCATTATTTTCTTTCATCTACAGATTTGGGCCTCACGTACCTTGCACATATCGAGGACACCCCTAAGTAATCTTGTATATCCTAGCAAACATCTTATAGGGTTGTTGGTGTGTTTGATATGCTTGAATGTTCAAAATCCTCCCAATGTTTCAAAAAAAATCAAGACCATTTGCTAAAGAGATCACTTATACACCATTCGCAACAGTTGTTAGCATGTCCATTCGCAATAACCCAACCATTGTTCAATCATTCAACCCAAATGAAGGGCATACTTAGCATAGTCACTGCCTCATCCAAGATTCAATCAAGCTTCCAAGCCTTCCTCTAGTACCATCATTCCTAAGGTCTTCCATAGAGTCTTCCTCTTTTCTCCATGTCTTAAATAGTAACATCCCATCCCTACCCAACTCATCATCCAAATCCAAATCTAACCTTCCCAACTTATCCTAATCTACATTTTCGTATTCATCCTTCATCCCCAAAACATCATGGCACAATTCTATTACGATGAGTTTTACCATCCCACCTTTTCTCCCACCTCATCCTACTCCAATGATGATGAAGATCTAGTTGACTATGACGGGTATATTGAAAGCCTTAGAGATATTGATCCTAACAACTTCCAATATCCCAACATTCCTCCAAACCACTTCATCATTCCTCCGTGTATACCTACTAGTACTCCCTACCATACCTTTGACAAGGGAAATCCATTACCATCCTCATCTTTACCGCCTTCCTATATTGTGCCCACATATTCCTCTTATACATCAGTCATATCTCCATCTTCCTCTACCTTCATCTCCCAGTCTCCACCATTCTAGAACAATTCTAGTAGCTACATCCCCAGTCCAAATCCACCATCCCAATCTCTTCCAAACTCCTTTCCAAATCCTCCAACCAATCCTAGTTCTATAATGCATCACCCCCATCCCCTTACTCCTCCTAGTCCAACACACTTGTCTCCAAGGAATTTTACAAGGAAACCCAAAGCAAATCCATCTCCCACACCCATCATTCCTCTTACATCACCCTATTGCTACCATCCCTATCGCATCCACCCCACTTATTAAACCCCTTCCTTCTCCTACCTCCCATCCATCGAATCCCTCCAAATCCTATCCACATCACCTCCTCCTAGCATTACCCAAATCCCATGTAACAAACCTACTGAGTCTATTCCCCATCAACCCATCCCCATTGAAGAACCTCCTACCCATCCATCTACCTAACTTAAAGAAAGAATCCACACTTCTCCTATCATACCATCCACTCCCACCCATTCCTATCAAGATCTTGTCCAAAAGCATGCTGAAATATCCCTCGACACAATAGAAGATCCCACCATCCCACTTATTCCCCTACATGAACCACTTTTACCATTCCCTCCATATCTAAATCCTACCATCACACCTACTCCATCTCAAGATCCATTTCCATCAACCCATCCAACTCAAGATCCTATCCTTCCATCCCCTTTGCTTCATGCTCATACAAATCCCATAATCTATGATGATAGATCAATAGAAGAAGAACCAACTATCATATTTGAAGCTTCACTTCCTTCTGCTAATAATGGACTCACATCTTGTGTTCCAAATAATGAACATCATATTGAAGAAATAAATAAACGTGTATCTCTAGATGTTGGTATCCCTCCTACCTCTGCATGGTTGCAAGTCCTTCCATCTCCACCCCAAAGTTCCCATCCATCTTATCCTACATCTATTTTGGCCCCTTATCCTACTACTTCTTTTCAACCCTCCATTTTGGGTCCATATACCCCTTATCCAAATCCCCCATCCTTTCCATCCATTTTGGACCTTATATACCTAATATGAATCCTTTGTCTCCTCCATCTATCTTGGGACCTACTCCTTCCCCATTTCCATCTATTTTGGGCCCATATCCTTCATTCCCTCCATCCATTTTGGGCAATTATATCCATCCATATCCTATGTTCCAATCTATCCTTCCATCCCCTCAAATCCACTAGCTAGATCATCAAAGGTACTCACCCTTGAATCCCTTCCAACCTTTAAACCCTATCACTCCATCCATTATCCCTCCATCTCATCCATGCTCTTGTTCCCATACCATGGCTAATAAAAGCATATTGGATGCCAAAATAAAAAAGTATAAATCCAAAAACCCACAAAATTCAAAGTTTTGACATGTCCCTTCTAAAATACATGTTCCAAAAGTGAAACATGTAATCCCAATCAAAGAAAAAGTTAAGAGGCCACAAAGGTCCAAGTTGAAAAAGTCAAAAATCATGTGGATACCTAGGGTGCTTATAAAAGAAATGCATCTCAAAGAAAAATCTCAATTGGAATCCATTCATGCTACTTAAAAAGCCTCATCCATTCATCCTTTATCCAGCTCCCCATATAAACTTTCTTCATCCCCCCAATCTACTCTTAGTCCATATGCTTCTTATCCTAAAATTCCCATCCTCCATTTTCCAACTCTACTTTTAGTTCTTATCTTTCTCTTCCTCCATTTTCTCCTCAACCTCACTCAATGATGATGATCTTTCCATTTTCCTCATTCATTTACCCACAAGCCTCATGTCTTTCCATCCCGTACCGACCAACTCTCAACTATCGTTCTAATTGTATAATCCAATCCTTTTCAACTCCCTCCCTTCCTACCAACATCTATGAGTCAAAATGCATCAAAAAAGTAAAAAAACAAAACAAAAAAACAAAAAAAATCATCCACTGGTGAAAACTTGGCAATTCAAGTGCCATGGATAAGTACCATGATGAAAACTTCGCAAACAAGCGTAATGCGTAATCCTTTCTCCACTCCCCCTTTCATCCATATAAACCCTCCCTCATCCTCATCCACTGAATATTATTATCCCTTATCTTCCCTACTCCTTCACCTTTTCTATCCTAGCTTCGCTCAACACCATCCACCCCTCTATCCTATCACACCCCTCATAAAAAACTCCTCCTAGCTTCCATATATCTCCCTTATCCTCTTATTGACCAATCTTCCATCCTATCACTTCCCTCATAAACCCTCCCCTTGAATCACATAGACTAGGGGCACTATATTCCTTGGAGATCATGTCGTGTTCATCCTTCTATTCCCCCCATCCTAGCCCTATTTTTTCTCTTGTCATTCCCAAAACCACTCGTTCCCTTTTCTTCTATCCTTGCACTTCTCACCATCTCTTCATCTTTCCCTCACCTGGTACATCCCTTGTCATTGGTATCTAGCTCTCGACTATCCCCATATACTCCAATGTCATCCATAAACTCCCTTCATTACCTCTTTAGGTACCTCACATGGAATTGGTTAGCCCCGTATTAAACCAAATCTCACTCACATCCTCTGTTTCACCCCCATAGACCCAAAAATCATCCAAAATTACCAAAAACATTCAAAAATCACTCCACATTACCAAAAATATTTCAAAAGTCACTCAATAATACCAAAAAAATTCAAAAAAAATCCAAAGAAAAAAAAAGAGCTTCCTCCTCTCACAATCCTTTCACACACACCTTACTTTCCACAATAAAGACCTTGACATGAGACAAAAACCTTTCACAAACCCAACACAATGAGAAACCAATAGACTTACAACCTTTTCACATAGACCTCTCAAAGAGAATATTTTGGAGTTGTAACCCTTTGCAAGGCCCATGCCAATTGCCTCACACCATAAAAGGAGAACCAACCCCATCACTCCTCTACCGACCATCGATACATCTAGAAAATAAAGCCAAACTCGCTCTTCAATGTCCTCCATTGGATTGCTAGAGGATTATCACAAACCACCCCAAAACTCACACCCACAAGGATGGAGGGAAAGAAAACGCTAATAGCCAACACAGCTACCCAAAGTACCTAAAAATACCAAAAAATTTCATAAACTACCCATAAATACCAAAAAAATTCATAAATCATCCAAAATTACCAAAAAAATTTAAACACCACCCCAAAATTCCTCTCAAAAATATGATATTAAGAAATTGATATTAAGAAGAAGCATTGTAATATCCTAAAACATAATTCCAAGCTTAGGAAAATCCAACACAACTTGGATAGCGAAAGAGATGTCGCAAAGTCGATTGCCGCCTTCCTTCCATGCAACCATTATTAATTTGAATCAAGAAGGATTTTTAGTCTTATTTAAGTTGCAGTGGCCATGATTACTCTACCCAATTTCAACAAATATATCAATACTGTCTCATAAGCCCACGTGTCCTTTTTGGACCACTCTAGCACCTTTTAAGGCCTTAAATGCTTTTTCAAAGCCCAAGTGTCCTTTTTGGACCCCTCTAGTGCCCTTTTAGGCCTTAAATGCTTTTTCAAAGCCAAGTGTCCTTTTTGGACCACTCTAGCACCTTTTTAGGCCTTAAATTCTTTTTCAAAGCCTAAGTGTCCTTTTTGGACTGCTCTAGAGCCTTTTTAGGCCTTAAATGCTTTTTCAAAGCCCAAGTGTCCTTTTTGGACCACTCTAGCACCTTTTTAGGCCTTAAAAGCCTTTTTCAAGGCCCAAGTGTTCTTTTTGGACCCCTTAAGCACCTTTTTCCGACCTTAAAGCCTTTTTCTAGGTCCAAGTGTCCTTTTTGGACCCCTCAAGCACCTTTTTCAGCCTTAAAAATGCCTTTATAGGCCCAAGCGCCTTTTTCAAGCCCCTGAAATGCCTTTTTAGGCTCAAAACATCTTTTTCAAGGCCCTATTTTGACCTTTTCAAGCCCCAAAAATGCCTTTATATGCCCAAGCACCATTTTCAGGCCCCTGAACTACCCTTTTAGGCCCAAGTGCCTTTTTCAAGGCCCTATTTTGACCTTGTTAGGCCCTTAAACTACCCTTTTAGGCCTAAGTGCCTTTTTCAAGGCCCTATTTTGACCTTTTTAGGCCCCCAAGATGCCTTTTTAGGCTAAAGCACCTTTTTCAAGCCCCTAAGACATCTTTTTTGGCTCACACGCCTTTTTCAAGGCCCTCTTTTGGCCTTTTCAAGACCCTGTTTGAACTCTTTTGGCCATCACAAGCCTTGCGTAGGTCCCAAAGCCTTTTCCACGCCTCATAAACATCTGTCTCGTCACACACCTAGAGAAATGTCCCCACATTTTGTCTTATTATTGTCTATCATACTTGCTAAATCTACATAGACATTCTTGCCTACGAGTCATGGTTACCCTTACTCTACAGATTGTATTGTTCCCACTTTTACAAGAGTCAAACTATTTCATTATTTATCACAAAAACACAAAAACATTCAAATATATATCAAACATCCCAAAAACATTTAAATATTTGACAAAAAAACACAAAAACATCCATATATCTTCCATAAAAATCACAAAAAACAAAACATTACATTACATTATGAACAACATCTGTTGTCCCTTTGATTGCCACAAGAACAAGCACAAACATTATATTCTCCTACGACAGCAACAACAACATTTCATTTAACTACTAATGTTTGGAAGATTTTTTATTCTGGCCTCCCTGGGGGAGGTGGCAAAATAGGGTGTCCAATCAATGGCATTCCTTTAGACCCAGTCCCAGATGATGATGCCCCTAGAGTCATCCTCACACCTGCCCAAAGTGTATCCATTGGGATCGAGATGTTGCCATGCCTCAAGAGTGTGTTTATCTACTCCATAAATTTTTTTTCAGAGTATACAACTCCTCTCCTTTGCTCCAAAGGGACTGCTTGGTGATATAATCCCATGTAGTATGCCACCTCTCATGCCACCCTCACTAATTGCTCCATGACATCTTTAATTTCTGCCTGTAGTCTTTCTGCTCCTAGAATAGTTGTTGTCCTCTGTGCAATATCACGTTCTCTTTCATATCTATTTGCTAGCATTTTCATTGACTCCCTCTCATATTTCACTGTATTCAATTGATTTTGGTACCACATAATGCATGCATTACTTGCATTCAGCTACTCTTTTGACCTTCGTGCTAAACTATTGGTCTGCACTGTAGACTCCCTGAACACTTCTACTTGCAACTGTAGGAGCACTAATTCATTTTCACATCTCTCCATCGCCGCTCTCTTAGCTGCCAAAGTTGCATCCACAGTCTCCACTCTTGTTTGCTCCATCATTAACATCATCCCTAGGTGCTCAGCTTCTATCCGTGCACCATCCTCTCGCACTCTTTCAATCAGGCCTTGAAAGAAATTCACATCTTTCTTCACTTGGTCTGCTCATTCTTTTTCCACTGCCAATGCTTTCTCCATTACCACCACTGCATCATGAGCCACTTGTACTGCAGCATCGGATTGCAATGCTTGAAATGGCTGAAAGGCAAACAACACTGGGTTAACCTTTTGTTCCCCAAAGCTTTGCATCATATCCCCTAAATTGCTTTTTCCCTTCTTCCATAAGACCACTCTTGGTTGCATCACGGATCTTTGTTCCTCTTCTAGAAGAGTCTCTTCTACAAATGGCTAATCTTATACACTTTCTCCCTCTAACAACACTCTCACACTTGGTAAGTTTCTCTCCTTCTCTTTTTCCCTCGACTCTTTTTTTTGCATCGCACCTTCTACTAATAGTTGCAGCAAGGTCGGATCTTCTTCTTCCTCTTCTAGCTGATTTTGAGCTGGATAAATTTTGCTAGCCTCCACCCCTCCCCAATCACAATGCTACACACTTCAACGTGGCAAGGTTTCTCTTCCTTTTTTTGGCTCCACTTTATGCCCCGCTTCTACCCCTGCAACCATTTCCTTTCTCCTTGGCATTCATTTTCCTCTTTACTCCATCCCCCTATTCCTTCTTCTATCGCCTCTAGCATTTTCTACCTCTGCTTTTGTGAATCAGCCATTGGTATTTCACTCCCAACTTAATTCTTTTCTCACACTTTTCTTATTCTTCAGCTAACACTTCTTGTTGTTGGGCTTTCATCAAATTCACTCACCTTTTATAGAACCAACAACGTTCTCCATCACTTCCATTACACGCTATCCATATCTTTGACAACAAGCTTCAATAACCACCATCATAATAGTCAAGTCGGCAACTACCTTCATCCTTTCCACACCTCACCTCCCCTATCGTAATAGTATGATATATCCTATTTCTTTTCACTAGCTTCTCCTCTCATGCTTTTCATCACACTATCTCCTCATCCCTAGATTTTCTTCTACGAATCTTCTCATCTTCATCTTTCCTGCCACTATCCTATCATGTTGAGCTTTTATATGGTAATCCCTTGTAAATACTTTGGTTTCTCCATTGTACCATCCTTGTATTCCAGTCCTTCACTTGGTACCATTGTATATCTCTCATCTCTTTGTGTTAGTTCATGCTTGATCATAACTTGTAGTTCTCTTGGTTAGGTGCTTTAGCGAATCCTCATACGAGATCCCTTGTCATCAAAATGTTGTCCTAAAGAATTCTAATTGCCCAGCTCATCCTAGTCCTTGATATTATTGATACATCCTTGTAGGATGCATCCTTCCTCTCGTCTGATCTTGGTCTGTCAGTATCCAGTCCTACTGATCTCTTTGGCAAAAGGTTAACTTTTTCATGGATTTACATTTTCTTTCAATTTATTTTCTTTTCAAGATTTCATGTTTGGTTCTTAAAGTATCTCTTCCAAGTGATTTGGGTTGTTCCCTCCTCATGTTTGCCCCAATATTTTATATCATGGTGTGCTATGAATGGGGCAATTCAAGACAAGGTTTTGATTAGGTCATTTTCATTTTCTTTTCTGCTTGTGAGTCAGTCGGATATGACCCTTGCATAGTCCAAACATGTGATCACTTGTGGTTACATGGTACACTTGGGAAATATTTTTATCTTGTGGGTTTCCTGGTATCATTTCCACTTTGATTATTTTGAGATTCATGTGTGATGCTAGGGAAATCCTTGCATGTTTGTTTCACATCAGTCCTATGTAATATTGGTAAAAAGGCCTTGATGTTCTTAGTAACCTTGGCATATCCCCAATATTCCTATATCAAAATAAGTGCTCAACTACATGGTGGTGCTCCCATTTGGAACACCCACACGCTCAAGCTTCAATGGAATACTTAATACTCCCATCTTATCAAAAGATACCATCCTATCCAAGCATCCCATCCAATCAGTCTTACAATCATAATCTTAGCTCCTTCATCAATCATAATCTTAGCTCCTTCATCAATCATAATATTAGCTCATTGATCAATCATAATCATAGCTCCTTCATCAATCATAATCTTAGCTCCTTTATCAATCATAATCATAGCTACTTCATCCATCATAAATCATAGCTCCTACATCAATCATACTCATAGCTCCTGCATCAATCATAATCATAGCTCTTGCATCAATCTTAATCTTAGTCATCACCAATCATAAATCCTTGACTCATAAATCCCCCCAAATCTCCCATCTTCCATATCACTTTCCTCGGTTCAAATTTAGAAACCCAATCACCCTCCCCACTCTCCCTATAGCTAGTGTTCTTCCCCATCGGTTCTCCTTGCACCCAAGGTTTTCCTCTGTATCATTCTCCCATAGTGAGAGTATGTGCTTCCTTGAACCACCTCTCTTTGCCACTCTCAGTCCTCCTACTCGCCCTAGATTCTTGTATCTTTCAAGAAGCTATCGGGCCTCACCTTCTCTCCCTGCCATCTTCTTGAGGAGGCATCACATAGTCCACTCTTTCCTCTTCTATTCAAGACTGGGGCAATCATGTTGCTTTCAAAGTTTTCTTCATGTTGTCTATCTTCAAACTTCTTTGAAATAGTATTGTTCCAACACTATCTCAAAGAGGGGCAAAATTTAGACACCTAAATCTAATTACATCAATTAAGTAATCCTATTTAGTCATCTTCTAAGGCATCATTAATTAAGTATTTAAAATTTAATTAATCTATTGTCATCTCCTAATTAATTAGTTAATTTAATTAACTATAGTCCAATTGATAAAATTAAAAGATCACCCAAAATCAATTTATCAATTAAATCCTTATTCCTCTATTAAATTGAATAAATCCTCAAATCTATTCAATTTAATTCTATATCCCCATTTTATTAAATAAATCATTTAATAAAATATCTAAAATCTTAAGAGCCTCCCTAAACCCTATCCTAACCCCTAATCCAACCCATTCACACATAATAACCTCACTTAGCCACCTAACTAACCCATCCCATCAAATCTAAGCCACTTACCCCTAATCCCCCTCTAATCTAAGCCTAATCCTCCTTTAATCATGTGCACAATCATAAAATGGGTTAAGACTTATTGACTCAAGCCAAAGTCAACAATCTCATTCTCCCCCCAACCATCTCCATTTATGACCCAACCATCCCCATTTATGGCTCAACCTCCCTCATTACTCCTTTGACCAACCCATATCCTACCCTCTCACATCCAATCATCCTGTGACATGTGTCACCTCCTAATTGGCTTCAAACTAGCACAATCCATGTTCTCCCCTTTGAGTGCATCCTAGCCCTCCCTCACCATCTTGCCATCCCTACATCTTGACTATCCATCCCTCTACCCCTTGGCCTATAAATAGAAGCCTCTCCCTTCACAAACATAATCCACTTTTCAAAAAAACTTATAATGCTATTTTGAGAGCCTAAAAACTACCAAAATACTATTATAATGCTGAAATACCTCCATGAATCCATTGTTGAAACCTTTCTTCATCCATTCCATCCATCCATCTAAAACTTGAGCATACATGTGAGCATACATTTCTTAATCAAGGACAAATCCTTTGTATCATGTGTTATGCCATTAGGAGCCTACCATTCTTGGTTTGCTTCCTTTTGTGGTGATAAACCTCAGTCCTATCTTAAGTGTTAGCTTGCTTAGTATTGTTAATGCTTTCATTTAATAGTTAGTATTCATATTACAACACTAAACTAGGTGATACAATTATCACGTCCCTACTTCAACTACTAGAGAATTTTGATAATAATTAAATAATATACATAGAATAATCAAGTTGTGACCCATGTGTATGGTTCTTCTTTGTCTATACATGAGAGATATAAAATATACTAAGTTAAAAGTGATTATATAATTACATGTCTATATGATTCTTCTTTGTCTATTTAAAAAAGAAGAATATAAGAAAATTATGTTTATTTATTGACTTATACATGCTGATCCATGTTACTATGCACGGTCCTCACCAAAGGGGTTAAATTTCCTACATACGTTAATCATTTACCTTAAGTTAGATGCAAATAACTTAGAAGACAACATGAACATTTCACTCAATTTATTTCAGGACACCTGCATGTGAAATGATCAAAGCTTACTAGGAGTCATGTATATCTTTAAAAAATTGGACATGTTATACTTAATGTTTATATCTATACATATGGTTTTGAAAGAAAATTTTGGTGCATGTTGTACTTAACAATTAGAGCTTATTAGGAGTCATGTATATTTTTAAAAAACTGGACATGTTGTATTTAATGTTTATATCAGCACATATGATTTTGAAAAAATAATTGGTGTATGTTATACTTAGTGATCAAAGCTTTGTAGGAGTCATTGATCACATACTTTGTACATTTCAATCATGTCATTGATCATCTTCTTCATCTATCTCATCATCAGTGCCATCATCATCATCATCATCACCACTATCATCATCAAAATCATTATTGTCATCATCAACACCATCATCATCATTACTATTATCATCATCATCATCATCACCATCATCATCATCATCATCATCACCATCATCTTGATCTTCACCATCTTCTTCTTCTTGTTTATCTTCAACATCTTCTTCTTCCATAACATTATACTTTATTGGGCTTCCTCTTGGTTCATGTCTAATAACAAATGACCAACCCTATTTATGTGGAGCCTCTAAGTAAAACACCTTGCATTGTCTTGGAAGAACATATGACTCATCTCCAACTGGCTCAAATAACCTAGATCATTTTGATTCAGTCGTAGACTATATCATTTGACGATGAACAAAAATACTTTGAAAAAGTTAAAGTTGCACTCAGTTATATCATCCAAGATGCCATAGTATCAATTTTGAGATTGTTGAGGGTGTATGTCATTTCTAGATGATATGTTAGTGACCTCAAAAATAATAGTTATTCCAAAATCACAAGTTTTCTTAGTGTAATCCAACTTTTTAATGCGAAATTTGTGTCCATGATAGTACATAGCTTTGTGGTGATTGACCTATAATTTTTGAAGCATGTGACAATTATTTTCATCATGAATTGATATGAAATATATGAGTGATGATCAATAATAAATTTGTACATACATGTCCACCTCTTAAACCCTTTACTAGATCAACTACCATTGGTGTAACATTAAAATCTCCATTAAGATGAACTTCTATAACCAATGAAGCAACACCTTCCCATGTTAATGAGCAACTATTTTGTTGACATTGTTCAATCCATACCATCATCTAATCAAAAGATTATTTGTAATATATAAATGTATTGCATCCCACTCTCGACTAGCTGTGTTAAAAAATACACCAATTATAAATAACTTATATTGAAGGTTTATAAGAATTAATTAATTACAATAACATTTTATATTTACCTTTCACTTTCCTCAATCTACCTTTTCCCATTAAGTACTCCCCTTCAAATTTGTTAATGGAGTTTAGATCCCAAATATGATCTACATAGATCTTTGCTGCAAACTTAGGAAGATATTCACTAATGTACACCATTGTCTAGTATACCATATATCCCTCCACCATAGAACCCTTAGGATGTGCTCTCCGTCAAACCAAGCCTTTCAAAAATTTCAAGTGCCTCTGAACCATCCACATTGACCTAGTTGGTGCAAATACACACAATTCAACCTCCTCAACTTGATGTATGAGGTAGTGTTCTTGTGCATTGAAAAAAGTTGGAGGTAGACACTTTTGCATTTCACACATAAGATGAAGAATTTTTCTCTTCCAATATTTATATCTTCTTTATTGATTTCTTTTGACGAAAACCACCTCATGTATTTTTCAAGATCATATATAACGTGTTTGAGACTGTTCTCGAAGTGGTGTGGGAGAGATAGAGGTAGAATGTACTGTAATACTTGTAAAATGAGATTATCAATATTTTATAAAAGAATGCAATGAAAACTACATGCGGTATACAAATATATAGTGAAATAAAAAATAACATGAAATACCTTAATAAATGTATTGTGTATTTTCATCCCTGGCCCAAATTCATTTTTCTTTGATGTGAGATCATTTATGTTCACAAAAAATCCTATGGGAAATCATATTTTTTTATGACTTCTTTTATAGCATTGCACTGCTACTCTGACAATAACCAACTAAGGGCACTTGTATCAATATGGTCTCAATTGTTATTTTATTGAATGAAATTTTTTATTTCATGGTTGGATTCTTCAATGTCACTAAAATTTTTGATAATTTTGTCTTTTTCATGCCTTCCATCCAATATGCATAGGATCAAACAAATGCACAATTGGGAGTTTCTCATGGTATGACAACCTACTAAATTGCATAGGATAACTTTTTAATCCTTTTGGAAGTTGGTCATTAATGCCTTGACAACCCTCAGGAGCATCAATTACATCATCAATAAACAAAATCAAAATATGAATTTCAAACAAAAAACCATCAGATGGAATGACATTACCTCTGCAATTTATTTTATTGTATTTCAACTTCCATATGCAAGGTGTCATTCTCTATGGCTTTGATGTAGTCTCATCTTTCCCATTGAAAAGATGTTTTTTGGTAATTTAGTACCTATGATTTCTATGGAGAAAGTTTCTATACTCATTGAATAGCTACTTTCCTAAATTTTTTGAATGACAAGATTTCATCTTTGGACCACAAACTGGACATGAAAAATTTTCCTTTGTTTGAAGACCTACAAGATCGTGCATAATTGGATTAAATAAGTTAACTTTTTGTTAGCACTATAACATACCAAAAAAGAGGTGTTAAGAAGAGAACATACCACAAAAATGTGTTAGCTCAAGCATCATGTATTGTCCATATAAGCATTGCATGGAATTGAAATTGTCTTTGTCCTATTGGTCTAGAGGTGCCATACATAGTGATCCCATTCCATAACACCATCAACTCATCGACAAGGGGCTCAATATATACATTAATATATTTAACTTGGTACTTACCTAGTTGAATGAACAAAAATGTTACATAATAATATGACCATTTTGATGGATTAAATAAAGTAATTTAGATGACTATTAAATGAAAAAATACCTAGAATAATCAGTGCCAACATTATGTGCTCCCTCTTTATGGTCATCCGAGGAGGAATGTTATTGTTGATAAAAAAAAAAAAGCCACACCAAGTAAGTAGATCTCATCTCTACAAACGGATTGACATCATCCACTGCCAATGAAAGCTTGAGATTATAAGGTTCTTCCTTAAAGTGTGGCCATTTTTTCTCTATTTTCCTAAATGTTGAACCATCCATAGGAATTTGCATAATGTCATCTTGACTTCTATTGTGTGCATGGTAATCCATGAAATATGTCAAGCTATTGCACCTGAATAATTGTTGTGGACATGAAATAATGAGAATAACTTGAAGAACCTTGCAAGGCACCTTTTTGGTTATTCAATCTTAATGATATCTACTAATATGACAAATAGGGCATTGTGTTGAAAATTCATTTTTTTAATGATATCTAATATGATCATTTAGACATGCATGTATTGTTTGATACTCCATTCCAATATCTTTCATAATGACAGTTAATTCTTGGTATGAGCAAGGTAGAATATTTGATGGCGATAACAAAAACTCGCCTATCAACCTATGAAAAAAATTATAATTTGTTAATATAAAGAATATTAATTGCTACACAATTCATCCAATGTTAATTTAAGGGAATTATGACTAAAAAATGAAAAAAAGATGACATACCTTAATGTGCTTGTCATTGCTACACTGGTTTGAAACATTCATAACCTTCAAGTTCAACAACAACAATACAATGACAAGAGTAGTTATTTTGGAGCCCTCGTATAAGGGCTTGTGTGCCTTCTCAAGTCTAGGTACATCAAGGTCTACGTCAATATCATCATCATCATCATCATCTTGATCATCGTGATCTTCTTCAATTGTATGATTATCTTCTACTTCTATATTCACACCTCCATGTTCCCTCATTTTGAAATCCTCATTCTCTAAATTGTCATGGTCCATAACATGAAATCTAGGGTGGTTGGCCTATATTAAAATGATGACCTTATATTAACCATGACCATGATGTCACCATCAAATCATGTCTTATGTATTTTATAAATTATTAAAAACCATACCAGTGGACAAAATTTGTTTCCCCCTTTAATGTGACCATGCTGCCTATAATGTTCCTTGGCTATTTTGATTAGATATATTTGAGTCACTAAGCCCTTACAATTTTTGCAAGGATGATAACATTTTCCATCACCTTTTCTTTTTAAGTTAGACCATAGTCTAGCAATTGTCTCCCTATTTTTTTGTACGTTGATATCATCAGACATGGTCTCTCTTGAATGGAATGACTCATGGGTGGAAGGATGATTTGTTTGCAATCTATAGATTCTATGTTAAGTGTATTAAAAGAACATCCAACATTAATAATCAAGGTGCCTTTTGGTAGGGTGATAGTTGGATTGAAAAAAAAATATAAATCTATTAATATTTAACACTCATTAATATTCACATTATAAACTAATCATATATTATCTAAACTTGCATTATTTCTCCTCAATTATTTTACAAGACCAATTAGGAATATCATTACATCAGTAGTAATAATATAATCATTGATTATGGTAGGGACTGATATCAATCAGCAATACATGAAAAAAATAGATCTATAATGAGAATAGTGAAAATATTTATAAATAGCAATATTGATAATCTACTAGCAAATAATCCAATGTATAGGCATCTCAATTCACATCAAAATCATCTCTACCAAAACAAGTGGAAGATTATACAGAGGCTACTGAAAGAGTAGGACATGCACACATCTATAAAGTAAGAAGATTAGTGTTTAGTATATAAATTGACTAGAGGCACCCATGGAATATTGCATTGAGCACCACATTCAAAAACACCTCTGTCAGATATTAAGCTAATGACTGTGCATACCTTTGCCAAATATAGAAGCATGCAAAATTTATATATATAATAGAAACATAATAGAAACAATTGAGCCTTAGGTATAAGTATGTCATCTTTGAGATAAAAGAATTGGCTATGAATGATGGAAGAAACAAATGTGCACTCTTTGGGTTAAAGAGAGACTTAAGAATATTACTTAAGTGCAAAATTAAATGAGAAGATTCTATCTAATTGATGAATGTACTTTACGATCTAATTAACTAAAATGTTAAAATATGTTTAGAAACATTTCGATATATAAACCATATCAAAGTGACATAATTCTTATCATTGAAAAGAATTAGGAGATAACAAGGTATGCATTAGTTTGATATTGATTCTATATTAGCAGATTACAACAAAAGAAATAAAATAGGAACTGAACATAGTTAATACTGATAAATGTATCTTTTCTTAAAGGTTTGGTATTATAATTTATTTAATTTTTCAATATAGGGAAGGCCAAAATCATCATAACTTCCCTAACACATAATTTCTTTCCCAAAGATAAAACTTATGGCAATTGGTTACAATGTACACAACCATCAACAACTGATACAATTATTTATAAAACTAATACCCAAAAAAATGCAGTTGGTGATATTATTGCTATCTATTGCTATCTAAGCAAAACAAACTATCAAGAATAAGATTCTTTTAGCTAAAAATGTTCCTACTCAAACACAAAATGCAATGGATTCTAGATATTAAAATATGTGTTGAAGGAATTGAAGGTGGTGATCATGTTCATTTTAGCTCCATGGAATCTCTAGACTTTATTGAGATGGATAGGGAATGAATGTATGGACAAATTTATGAATATAATTGGGTAAAGAAGATATTCAACATCTATAAGATTTGGGAGAAATTTGGAGAACAAAAATAAAATCTAGAAGATCATTTAGATCATCTCAATACAGCATGCCTCCATGAGAAGTGGTAGGAAATTTCCATAGATATATCAATAAAATTAATTAAGACACAAACAAAATAGCTAATTACTCTAATAGGGGAATATCATGTGACAGGAAATTTCCATAGATATATCCAAGAAAGTAAATGCTGCAAATGCAAATCTTGGCATCTCTAGGCCAAAGAGGTAAATGAAGAACATGCTTTTGGAAAGGAAAAGAATTCCAAAATTTATAAAATAATACTTTAAAAACATATGCTAAAAATTTATGCTCATTGTGTATAATCTCACTCATGACAATGCATTCATGCAACCATTTCATAATAATAGTTGTATTCTACATTTTGTAGTGTTGATTTTTCCAATTATTCAAAGGCTTGTTTTGAGGCTTTTGGAGATAGAGTGAAGCATTGGATCACATTTAGTAAGCCTAGGGGATTTTCTATCCATGGTTGTGACCTTGGCATCCAAGCTCTAGGAAGATGTTCAATACTTTCTCACTTTCTTTGTAAGAAAGGGAACTCTTCAATAGAACCATACATAGTTGCTCATAACATATTTTTATCCCATCCCACTGCTATCAATATGTATAGGAAACATTTAAAGGTCTCAAAATACTCATTCAAATTTTTATTTTGAACAAAAAGAGGTCCTATGGAGGAAGGTACTTCCTTTGTGAGATTTTCATGGATTAGGTTGGACTCAAATCTAAGTATAAACTTTTTAGATGATCTTACAAGTTAAATGATGTTTCTTGCACATAGGAGAAACAAAGAGGGTGCATTGGTATAACTCTCGACACCAAGTGGTTTGAACCAATGTTAGATTCAGTTGAAGATCAAGATGTTTCTCAGAGAGCATGAGATTTTGAACTTGGATGGTAAATACATTCAAAGAAAGAGGACTAATTATTTATTTTTAAATGATTCTTCATATTAGTTTTTCACAATCTATAAACTAGAATATGATTGTTTTTACTTTTAAACATTTTCATTTTTCAATCAAACACATTTAATGATCCATTATCAAAATGAAAAAAATAATAATCCCAATATCAATTGCAAAACTTTGACATAAATTGTAACCCTTGATAAAAATATGGATAATAATTTTACATAAGCAATTTTAAACATTATATTCTTAAGGTATCATCCATAACTCCTGCAATCAAGACTATAGGATTACCAAACCTTAAGATTGTATCCACCAACCAAAAACTTGCATAAGAACATTATTCTGACTTGGTTGAAGGATTTTGTGTTCATACATATTCCCTATCACAAGATTATTCTCAATCTTCACCATTATACACATAAAACATCATTATTGTATCATTTGAAAACTCTTTCATGGTTCATTATCTCTCTCCCTATTTAATTTTTTGCATTCATCATGATTGTATTTATGTGACCTACCACAACATTATCCTATTTTAGGCCAATCATCCTTCACAACAAAACATGACAAATATAATCAAGGTTTGCATGACTTAATGAGGATACTAAGCCCTTCCAAAAGTTCATTTTGATGAAAAGCTACACCTTTAGAATACTTTATAAGGAACCATGATGTGATCAACATTTACTTTGCCCATAACCCAAACTTGACAAGTTTTTACTTTCCTATTAGAAAATAGGTTAACGCAACCATCTAGTAATCTTAATATATAGTATCTTCCTTACCCCTATCATTAAAGACACTTTTATCATGATGTGATCAGCATTTACATTGTTCATAACCCAAACTTGACAAGTTTGCACTTTTGTATTAGAAAATAGATTAATGCAACCATCTAGTAACCTTAATATATAGTATCTTCCTTACCCCTACCATCAAAGACACTTTTTTCATGATGTGATCAGCATTTACATTTCCCATAATCCAAACTTGACAAGTATGCACTTTCCTATTAGCATATAGGTTAATGCAACCATCTAGTAACCTTAACATATAGTATCTTCCTTACCCCTACAATTAAAAACACTTTTAAACATCTTTATTGATTTTCAAAAACTCCAATCATCTTGACTCACTAAATATCTTTAATCATATGAAATAAAAACAAGTTTTATACCTTGTTATTGTGTCATGATAGTCTACTCCAAATCTGCAATTTCTTGTATCCAATCCAAAAATCTTGTTTTCAAACTTAATTCAGATCTTTCACACATCAACACACTCTTATTATATTATTTTCATAATATTATATCCATATTTTAACCACCTATCTAATGGACAAAGCCCTGTTGCAACTTTACACACTAAAAAACCTTACCTATGATAGTTTACTAGTCACATTCTGGTAATCAAATGCAAATTCTATCCTTGCATGGGTTCCTAAAAGTTACTTGGAATTCTTTTATCTACATCTCTTCTTGTTATTTACCAAATGTCAAGCTTTATTCAATTGAAATCATGCAAAATATTACATTGGAATACTCTCGAGTTACCTTGGATTAAAGGTTTTCTAGTCAATCTTCAAAGGAATGTTCAAAGTAAAACATCTATGGAGAAAGGTGCTTGCATTAAGGTTAGAAACCCTATCAATAGTTAGGTGATAATTCCCATATCATTAGTGATACTTACAAAAATCAAATTTCCCTTTCATAATCCATTCAAATCCCTCAATAACAAGTGTCAATATTTGAATTGACTAAAACTAGAGAGGAATACATCACAGTATAATGCTAGCACTCTTGGGTTACCCTTTTTGCATTTGAGAAGAACAATTTTGTAGGGATTCTACTTTGGTGAGGGTTTATCACTAAAATTTTGTGGGGATTATGTTCTTCTTGCATCACTACTCTGGGGATTGGTTTCTTCAAATTTTCATAAACCACACCCTAGGGGAGGAAGAAGTGGAGAGAACTAGGTGTGGAGTCCTTCCAAAGGTTGAGTATGATCACATACCTTAACAACTAACAACATTTAGCTTAAGAGAGCTCAAAATTGTGATGGACAAGTTCACCCATGAGTTGGGAAAGGTAGCATTTGGGTTTGGCTTCCAAGGATCCCCTACCAAACATTACACCTATGGCCCTAGAAAACAATTAGAGGGTTTTGTGCAAGGAGAAAAGATATTCCATGTGTAACATAAGCATAATTCAAAAAATAAATCAGCTAAATTAGCAGGCTATGAGGTTTCTATGTAGGAATTTTAAAGAATTCCCAATTCTAAGTATATACAAAATGGGTCTCTCAACTTTTTCATGCATTGCAATGCATTACCTCAAAAAAAACTTTTCGCCTTTGTATGTGAACCCACACCTTTTTATGCAAATTCACCTCCTCTTGTGAACAATAAAAACTGTGTTTCTACATTTTTTTTCAAATATAATCACATTTTTGTAGCTATTTCAAGATCTCATGTTCATGGCTATTTCAACAAATACAAGAGCATAAACAAAACAAAAGAAGTTCACAAGCCAATTTGGCCTCTCGTCAAAAAATTTCATCAAAAATAGAGGCCAAATGCACTAGTGAGAAAAAAATATGGAGGACAATGGAAAGGAACTAGGCAAGTAGAATTGAGAAATAGGAACTTAGTAAACATCATGAAGAAGCATGTTTATGACAATTAGAGAAATTGCACAAGAGGTTGCATGAGGCTATATTGGTGGATATAGTAACTCCTAAAAGAGCCATCAATATTTCACCACTTGAGTTGGTATGTTGAACTGAAGAAAAATTCCACTCCCCTTGGAGTTATCAGTGTGTAAGTTATAGAGCAAAGTGGAGGATAGTGGTTTCTAAGATTTCTTGGAGAAGAAAATT
This sequence comes from Cupressus sempervirens, assembly GCA_028749045.1. NCBI lineage: Eukaryota > Viridiplantae > Streptophyta > Pinopsida > Cupressales > Cupressaceae > Cupressus > Cupressus sempervirens. The sequence continues at coordinate 955,887,908 of CM053792.1, read as the reverse complement.
ATGTATCTGACAAAAATGAACGAAGAATAAGAGAAAATAGTGGATAAGATAATAATGCAACGATGCAAGAGCATCGAGCTTGGATTTTGGTGGAGCTATGATTTTCATGGTTAGGGATTGTTGGAGACACATTGGGGGACCTTTCCTCATGATTGCATAGAGATTGGATGGATTCAGTTGAAGTTTGAACATTTCTTACCTTGCTACTGGAAACTATATTTTTTTGGTTTCTGGGTGCCTATTGAAAAGTATGTATCTAATTATCTTTAATGAATGAGAAGCTGAAATTTTTAGGGTTTGAAGAGGGTCTATTTTGCTTCCTTGTATCATGTGTGAAAGATATAACTCTTTATAATTTTTGAGATATTGCAATTCTCCTACAGTATCAATTCTTGGTAGACTATGCAATAGTTTTATGTGGGTGACTTTCAGGATGGATATGCACTTTTCCTTGGGGAATCAGCCTTTGCAAATTTAAGGGGTTGTAGAGGACCTAGACTTCTATTTATAGTTCAAAGCACAAGTTCTAATTCAATCGGAGCTAGGAGATATCATGATTTTATTCAAATATCAATTTCTAGACATTTAATTGCTAGATATCACAATTTTACTTGGATATCAATTTTTGGATATTTAATTTATGTATTTGTATTTAATTTGTGTTACAGGCCAACTTGTGGCTTAGATTGGTATAAGTAGGGGTTGTAGTGGAGTCTTTATTCATTCATTTCGGAGGAGGAGTGAATGTGGGAGTAGTTGAAGAGCGAGTTTTTGCTAATTTTGCAAATAGGTCATTTAGATTTTCCTATAACCATGTTGAAGAAATGGTTAAAATGCTTAACTTTGCATTGTGATGTATTAAAAACTAGAAAAAATACATTTACATTGTAATGGGAGTGCTTAAAGAAACATTGAAAAATGTACAAGGGGTAAAAGAATGTGTTGGGTTGGTTTAAAAGGTGGTTGGGAAGTTGTAAACCACTACAACCATTTTAAAATCATTGTATTGGTCATTCCAAGTAGATAGGTATTAATGAGAAGAAGAATAGATCATTTTTGATACAATTGGTTTTCAAGAACTTGTTATTTTTTATTGGTGTTAACTATTTTAGTGTTGGTTCTAGGTCTTTTATGGCCATGTATAGCCTGGAACCCTCATATTTTCTATACATTTGAAGATTAGGATGAATAATCTTCTTTCTCTTTTTGGTTTGGAACAATTTTGTTAAGTTTTGAAAAAGTTATGCTAGTTTTGGTAAATGTGGTCATTTGCAGATTTGAGGATGCCCAGCTATAGTCAAATTTATATATTTGGTATGGACATATTTGGATGAAACAGAAACTCTAGTTATATTCATTGGAAATATATATGAACCCTCTTTGATTTCCAATTGGTTTGAGTTGTTTTTATTTAGATATGTGTCAGTTATGTTAATTAAAATGAAGACTGGTTTTTAAGGATTTGTTTTGAAGTTACAGGCAATGATTTGTGCTTGTAGAACAATTTATGAATTGGAAAATTTAATGGCTTATATATTAAAAAAATAGACTCATATAGAGTTTATTGAAAATTAGTTTGGTTTTATTTGAAGTTTTTTTGAGAAAGTTATTAGATTCCCAATGAAGGGTTATTGGTTTTACTTCTAATTTATGATAGAGACAATGGGTCTATATGTAGAGACTATCTATATGTAGAGACTATAACATGTAAGGGATTGATTATTTTTGGCTCAGCTTTGGATGTGTTATATTATTCCTAATTTTTAACAAATAGTACAATGGGTTTTGAAAGAAAATTTTAGAGTTGGAAGTTATGAACAATGTACATGGGTATAGAAGTCACGATATGCAATTCAAGAAAGGTTGATGACATTTTGTTGGAAAATTCTTTTTTTTGCCTCATGAGATGTTTAAGAATGAAATTTATTTCATTGATTGTAGGAAACCTAAATATGATAATGGTAGAAGGAATAGTAGAATGTCTAGAAATACTAATCCTATAGATAGAAGAAGATTTAATGAGAGGACATCGAGAGAAGGAAGACCTTATGAAGAAAGAAGGAAAATCATGTGTTATAAGTGTAAAAACTTTGGATACATAGCCCAAAATTGTCATGCACCTGTTGATCAAAAAAATCCTAAAAGAAGAACCCTATTATGTTAGTTATGAAGCAACTTCAGACATACAACAAAGTATTGTAGAATGGACAAAAACTTTCAAGATAGAATGAACAATGGAAGAAACTTTGAAAATAGAAGGAAGGATGGAAGAAACATCAGAAATGATAGAAGGAATCATGAGAATAACTCCAAACTAAGAAAGAAAATAAGGACCAAACAAATGTAGTCAATGAATTTCAAAAAGAACTTACTAAGGCATTCATAAAAGGATAAGACATCTCAAAAGAAAAGTTAGAAGATGGTAAGACAGGAAGATTGAAGTCATTAATCAAGTTCGATTCAACCAAGTTGAATTAAGCTTGTTGACAACACTAGAATTTGAAACTTCATTTAGAGATTGAACTATGGGTAGTGAAGTTGGGAAAAGGTGTATCAAGATAATTTTAGACTATAGCTAAGCTCACTTACAATTTGGAGCTTATCCAAACTTGCTACAAAGGAATTAAGAGTTACTATTCTAACAAAGAAAGTTAATTCTATAACAGAAGATAAAAACTATGTTTTTAAAATGAATTTAATGGAGCAAAGTTCCTTGGAGCATTTTCATGATGGAAGGAAGCTAATGGTAAACCTCAGATAGCATTTGAAGATCAAACAAAGATTTCAAGCAGATATTTGATTTCAAAATGTAATTAACAACTTTTTTCATGTTTGCAAAGTACACAATTAATGCATGTTTGAATTGAATAAATAAAATGGAGTATAGACTTGATTACCACTTTATTACAATCACATTAGAAGCATAGAGCACGTAGAAGTGACTTGACGAGACAATTTAAAACTAAACCCTATTTTGGAAGAAGGTATTTTATCATTTCCGTATAGAATTTCTTTGATAAAGTTTATATTTGATAAGATCATGGATCTGTCAGTAGTTCATATTGTTGAGAATGAGGAGAGATTGAAATTGAAGTTTGTTTTCATGAAACCCGTAGAAGGAAACCCTAATTCAACATTAGCTATTACTCCAAACATTGTAGTGTATTTGGAAGACGTAGGAAGTTATCTTAATAGCAAGTTTGAAACTATTGGGAGTGAGTATATGAACAAAGATATGGAAATTGTCTTTAACCATGATATGTCAGTAAAGCCCATATTTGAACATTTGAAAGAACTAGACCTGCTCAAATATCACTTCTACCAAAAATTGAACAACAAAGAATGGACTCAGATCATACTAAGTAGAATTCATGATGGAAAATTATAGATGGAAGACAATGTAGTTGACATTTCAGCCAACCTTATTCATGAGGTAACTGGTCTTAGCAAACAAGGTAGTGTACCTATAGGTGAGAAACTAGTTAAGAAGAAGGTTGAGAGATACACTAAGGTAGTTATATGGGAAGGCCATGGTGATCAACACCATTAAACAAGATGGTGTGAGATTCCTAAGTAGAATCATTGCCTATTCTATTTGTGCAAGTTCTAAGATTGATGAATTATCAATAGGATTCATCTATGTAACTTATAAGATTTGTGTTGAGAAAGAACAAGTTAAACTAAGAGAAATTATAAGAGTGCAACTCCTTAAAAACTTAGAGAAAATCAAGAGGACCTAGAATGGTGTGTTTAGATTTCATTCATTGATCAATCATATATTCTTTAATGTACTTAAGAGATTTCCATACTTATCAATTATAGAGATTGTGAGTAGTGAGGGATGTACCATGGAAAAGATTACAGATGTATGTAGAAGACATCTAGTAGAAAAAATCTTTGACAATAGAAATTTGATCATGAAAACATTTAAGAATAGGATGAAAAAAAATTAGAATTGTACCTAAAATTGTAGAAAGATTCAAAAATGGTGTATGTGTTATGGTTGATACAGATTTAACTCATATTCAAGTAGTAGAACCTCAAGAAACATTACTTGATCCCTTAAGTTACAAGTTAAGTGATGATGTAGCAATTGGATATATTGATCTATTGTTGAAATCCATAAAGGACCAAGATGAGTATAGATTTGAGACATATGAAGAGATTACCCAGTCTAATTATCAAGAATCCTTAAAGAAAGCATCTCACAAAAGGATTGAGACAATAATAAAGAAAGCTATAACTAAGGTTGGTATGACATAAAATGATTTGGGGGAAATTAGGCAAACAATGAAATAATGAATAATGTATGCACAACCATTATCAGTTGGGCAACCATCTGGTATGTCAATTGTAGAAACTCCTTCAGAATAGAGCATTCAATATGTTACAGTATCAATTGAACAACCATGTGAGCCAAAGAGAAAATCTAAAATATTAGTAGAAGATATGACTACCAAGACTAAAAGAGTCAAGCAATAGGCTATTGGACTAGGAAAAAGACAGAAGTCGTAGTTGACAAATATGGAATCTAGTGAAGAAGAAGAAGAACATGAAGTAAAATAGGCAGAAAAAGTTACTATTTCTAAATAGATAGCAAGAAAAGCAAGACAATGTTGGAAGTTGAAGATTGAGAAGATCAACTTAGCCATTGAAAATGAAGGGAACTTTGTTTAGATGAAAAAATTCTATGATTTGTATAATGATATTGAGAAAGACCAGATTGATATCTCTATTGTGAGACATATGATTGCAAGCAATTTGAAACTTGAGGATATTGAAGGTATAGTAAATTAGAAAGTCTATGATAGACTTATAAAGAAGAAAGCACCACCTTGGGAAGAGGATATTGAACTTTGGAAGTCTATGTTAAAGACTACATGCAAAATAGATGATGAGGAAGAAGTCAAGAAATTGTTGAACAAGCTAGCACTCTACTTGAGGAACAAGATGAGACCATTTCTATTTATGGTGGGTGAGAAGAATGCAATAAGGAATTAAAAAACTATAGCTATAAGTTAGATGATGACAGAGTCAAAGGCAACACCTACACTAGCACCTAAAACTTTGAAACTATCAGTAAGTGGTGACACTATGCAGATTGACTAGACCAATGTTACCATCAACATTGATGAATTAAACCTTTTGAAAGTTTCAATCAGCCTAATTTTCATGCCAAGGTTATTCAGGATCAGCTCAAACAAATTGAAGAAGAAAAGGGGAAATTAGAGGCAGAAAAGAGAAAGATCAAAGAAGCCAAGTAGAAATTGCTTGAAGAAGAAATGAAAAGGAGAGTAGAGGAAGAAAAGAAGAAAAGAGTAGAGGAGGAAGAAAAGAAAGAGAGGGAAAGAAAAGAAAAGGAGGAGAAAGATAAAGGAGAGAGAAGAGCTAAGGAGGTAGCAGAGAAGTAAAAGGAAGATGAAACTAAACTATCTAGTTGAACATCTACTCCACTTTTTCTTGCTAGCCTAAAAAGTGATGATGATGATCAAACTGACTTTATATCATCACTAACAAAATTGATTAAGAAGAATAGAAAAGTAAAGATCTTGCAAAGAACCTTAATGGAGGTAATTGATAGATTAAATAGTACTCTGGTAGTCAAGCATACATGGGAAAATCCTAAATAGAGGGCACAAGTAGTGTTAAAGTCTTTTGATGAGGAATTTACAATTTTATTGAATGTTGTAGAGTCCAAGGCCTAGATTTCTCATGATGCTAATCTACTTAGCACCATTTGTCAGAATATCAAGAATGATTTGCTAAGTCTTGATACTTGTATCAAGGAACTTTGGAGATATCAAAAAGATGGAAAGGTATTATATATTAAGTGTACTTTATCTCCTATGTTGATAAATGATTTTGATAGCAAGATTGAAGAAAAGTGGAGTGAGCTAGAAGCTCTAACAAGACAGATTCAACAACATTCCAACAGAGTTGATGACTTTGAAGGACAAGTGGTTGGTGTTCATAATGATATGAGGAAACTGGAACTTGAGAAAGAACATATTTTGAAGAGATTATCAGAATTCAAAGAGCCCATTTCTCTTAAGATATCAACTATTGAGAGAGAGTTGGAGGAATGTGTCAAAGCCAAGGACACCTATTCAAATTTCTTATACTCTGATCTCAATGTAGTTGAGATTGCATCATATGCCCTATGTGTAGTTTTGACTTCTATTGAAATAGCCAAGGACACATGGGTAAAAGATTTGAACAATCTCATGGCAAGTTTTAACAATTGCATGAAGATGTTATCAGTTTAAGGTAGATGAACAAAGTTTTTGATAGCAGATGAACAATTTTGACATTTTTTGACATTCTGACCTTTTCCATTGATGTCAAAGGGGGAGAAGATACATAAGAAAATTGTAAGTAAGGTAAGGTATGAAATCATATTGAAGGGGGCACTTGTGTAAGATGGATTAGTTGTAAAAGATGATTAATATATTGATATTGTAATATTTTGGACAAGTTTTTGATACTTAGCCAATTTTTCCTATTTTGTTGGCATCAATGCCAAAGGGGGAGATTTTTGACAATTGGCTAATGAAGATATGTAATTTTTATAATTTATGGAAACACATGATGTACATGCTTGTAGGAAACCTCAGAAATAAAGATACTTAGCTTTTGCTACTCAAAAAATTGTCAAGTATGAAATTGCTTTACACCAATGTATTGTTTTATATGTAAAATGTTTCTGACATCATATTATGATTAGTGAAGTTAGATGGAGATAGTATACATGTTGATAATGATATGTACAACCTCGAACATTAGTATAGACAATATGGAAAAGAGATATTCATGTTTCACTAGTGACACAAAACAACAAAATTAAAGGTAAAGGAATTATTTTATTTACAAAATAATTACTTGACCAATTAGGGCCAAGGTTCTAGATGTTTACTCTAAGTTGGAAAAGTATATTATGGTCTTAGCTGACCTAGCGAAATTTGTGAAAAGGCATGGTATTTATGCAAAGGACATCTTGTAAATTCATTTGTGTAGTAGTGTGCAATTGTATTGTGATAAATGATATGTGAACTTCTTCTGAAGTGATATATGCAAAGTTTTTGAGAACCTAATTTTGTGATCCAAGATTGAGCTGAGATTAGAGATCAATTAAGAAAGAAGTTACAACACCTATATACCAGAGGACTAATTAATTGTTTGCATAGTGAGCTCTTCTTTCATCTATTGTACTACAACTCCTAATAGGGTTGGAATCTCCTAAAAGGGACTCAAAGTTTCCTAACAAGGACTCTCTATACTAAATTTTCTTATTGACTCCTAACAAGGTCCATCCTCTAACAAGGAACATATATATCAGTATATTATCTAGTGGGTATCACCCCCACTAGGGTTTTCCCTTGGCTAGGGTTTCCCTAGTTAACAAAATATAGTGTTATGAGTTATCTTTGTGCATGGTTACTGTTACTATTCAGCATTACTTGTTTACTTTCTTGTGTATGGTTCAAATTAATAAATAATATCCAGTTGGTGAAAAAAAGTTTGTAGAATATTGATTCACGCCACCCCCTCGCTCTCAATATTCCCTATTTCTAATAGATAGTATTGGTGGAAATGTACATGCATATCTTGAAAGTTAATGAAATTTGTTCAGCCACAAAGAAGGTGAGAACCCCATTTCTGATATTATTTGGAGCGTATTCATGTACCTCGAGGTCAAGTGTGAAGAATGTAGTGAAGAATTTTGAAGAGAGATACACGCCAACCTCTTATAAGGTAATCAATTTGCAATTCAACCCTATGGATTATATAAAAGATAATTTTCAATTAGGCCCTTCTTACAAGAATGTTCTAGTCTTAGAAGATTATTGAGCTAACTATGTAGAGAAATTTAAGAGCAAAGAAAGATTATTTTCAATGATGACAGTAGATCAAGTGAATCTTTATGGTGTGAACATAAATATGGAGGGGATTGTAGATTATGGGAAATTCATGTATCCTTCCACCTATTTGAATGAGGTGAAGAATAAACCTATTGATTATACTCCTCCCCTCAGCCCAATAGTTATTAATTTTGAGGTATTGACAACAAGAGTTATCAAAAGAATGGATAAGTGAGCTAAGTGGAGCCAAGCCTACAAAAATAGGATAGGCGGTTCATCATCAAGTTCTCAGCCTATACAATCAACTCATGTAAGCTCGACAACTATAGTAGCCACAACTACAAGCACCTCAGTGGGACCATCATAGATGGTCGAAGGAGTGGTAGAGATGGAGATCAACCTCCAAAGAAAAAAGAGGGAGACAAGGGCATGGAGAAGTGAAAAAGGGAAGATTTCAAAAATTTAAAGGGGCAATATGTTAGAATATATGGTCCACCAATATAACTAAGAGGAGGGATGAATCATTTATCCAACTATTATCACAATTATTAACCTTAAACAAACTTAACCATATGAGCAATATAATTAGAAACCATAACAAGATACTGATACACAATAACACCAGATATGTTAACTAGGGAAACCCTTGATCAAAGGGAAAACCTTGGTGGGGATGGTACCCACAAGATGATGTACTAATATAAATATTCCTTATTAGGAGACTGTGAATCCCTGTTAGGAGATCCCAACCCTATTAAGAGTTATGCCAACCCTAATAGGAGTTGTGTTAGCCCTGTTAGGAGTTTTACTAATCCTATTAGGAGTTGTGGAAGATAGTTGGACCCGCTGCCCAAACAGCTTCAAGTATAAGACAAATGAACCCACTATCTAAATGATCGTTGTATTATTCTTTGCAGAATAATAGAAATGAATAGTAATTCCTTCCTCTATCCTATCAACCAGACCTTTGGTCCTTTTGATCTTGTAACTAGATCACAAAACTCGCATCCAATAATCCCTTGGATCACTTACTTGTATTCAGTAAACACTCTACTCCTTTTCACACTTTACACTTCATACAATACTTGATACATTTTACAAGTACGAAAAACATCTTTCCTTTATACCATATCTTGAAAATAATTCCTTGAATTGGCCTTGAGGCTTTCTTAATTAATTATAATAAGATAATTAATTAATTACAATTACAATAGCATTGTCAGCTCACAATCTATACAAAACTTCACACGTGCAATATTAGGGCTTGTGAATTCACTGATGTCATCATCTGACTATCCTCTGTCACTATTTGACTATGAATCTCTTTATTACATCTCAGATGAAAGATATAATACAAACATCAAAAACTACTTTCTAAGCAGTCTATCTCTAAACTGCTCTTAGTAAATCAAGTACAACTTTTGTACATCTTTGACCTACGTGTTGCACATTGAACCACATCATTAGGACAATGAATTGAATATGTCCATGGTGGTGCATCACTAGATAGGTAAAACCTTATCTATACAACTAAGATCTCTCTCTGCTATTATGCCAGCCTTCACAAACTTACTGCTATGTTGATGTTAATTACAAACACGGTCATGAATGCAACATCTCAATAATCTCTAATGCTTAGGATACTCCCCCAGTGTAGTTTCATCAGCATTCATGCTAACAATCTCCCCCTTTGGCATTGATGGCATCATAGATGAAAAATATATAAGCTCCACAAATATCAAAATAGTACTCTAATGTTGTTGTTGTTGCACTAATCTTCTCAAATACTCTTCATCAATCAAATCTGAAATCCTCTAGAACACTGCTATGTTCTTCTTCTTTAGGATTGACAACATTTGTTCATAGTAAACAACTCAAAATACATATCTTCCCCATAGAGATATTCCTCCTTCTTTCTTACATGAATCTTTCTAAATCTCCCTAATAACTATCTCTCCCCCATTCATGTACATATTTTCCCTATTCATACTTTGGAGATGTTTTTCATGAATATTCTCTCCCTCATTGACATGAATGACAAATTTCTCATTATGTCAATTTACTACTCCAAGTCTTCAATCAACTCAAGTATCCAAAGACACTATTCAAGACCAAATACCAAGAGTCCTCAATGACTCAGCCCATCACAGATACTCCCCCATACAGGAAGCATTAGCATTCAGTCTAGTCTAACAATAGTGCTTTGTACCACTGGACTAATGCACTTACTACATCAACTAATCAAAAGTAGGAATCAACATAACCCCAAGCATATCTCTTAAGTACTCAAATGTATCTTTAGGTAAAGGCTTCATAAAGATATCTGCAATTTGATCTTTAGTACTCACATACTCTAATATGATCTCCTTTTTTTGCTACTTTTTCTCTTAACACATGATACTTAATAGATATATGCTTAGTCTTAGAATGCAATACATGATTGTTTGACATACTCATTATCCTCGTGTTATCACACTAAATGATAATAGGTTTTACAACCTCAATTCTAATATTCTTAACCATCTATTTCATCCACATTACCTAATTACAATTATTAGTTGCTACAACATACTCTGCCTCAATTGTACTTTGAGAATTGCAACCTTGTTTCTTTCTTTGTGAAGAAACCAATCTTCCTCCAAGGAAAAATTCTCCACCACTGGTGCTCTTTATGTCATCCATATTTTGTACCTAATCTGCATCAGTATATGCACATAGAGTGAAATCTCTCGATTTATCATACCAAATTCCATAGTCAGATGTTCCTTTCAAATACTTGAATATCCTCTTTACTATTGCATAATGATACTCCTTAGGATTAGCTTGAAATCTAGCTACAATCTCAACTGCATTTTCTATATCTGGTCTAGTGTGAGTTAGATACTAAAAACCTCCAATCATGGATATGTACTTCTTCTACTCAACTATAGGTGTCTCATCCTTGCTAGATAACTTATGACTACTTAACATAGGTATACCAACAAGCTTACAACTTTTTAATCCAAATAATTTCAACAAATATTTCAAGTATTTATCCTGTGAGATGAAAATACCATCACTATTTTGTGCAATCTGCAATCCTAGGAAAAACTTTATTTCTCCTATCATGCTAATTTCAAACTCATTCTTCATTTCTTCACCAAATTTATCACTTGCTTCATCATTTCCTCCAAATATGATATCATCAAAAAATATTACTATTATCAAAAATCCATTCTCAATTTCTTTTAAATACAAGTTACTATCTTCCATACCTTTTGCAAATCCAAGTTTTACCAAATAGTTGTCCAATCTTGCATACTAGGTTCTAGGTGCCTGCTTCAGACTATATAGAGCTTTCTTTAATCTACATGCCATATCTTTTCCTTTTGTCAGAGGAAAACCTTTAGGATGCTCAATATATACCTCTTCTTCAAGTTCTCCATTTAGGAAGGTTGATTTAACATCCATCTGATTACTATTTCTTCTCCCAATGATTTGTTCAGGAGGGTGATTTTGTGATATACTTCTACTAGGAATTGTTAACTCAATGCTTTCTTCTACTCTAGGCTCAAATTTGTGCTCCTCAATATGATTTCCATTCTGCAAATCATTATTAGTCTTAATGATAACTTCCACATTTTCATGGTTAACCTTTGGATCAACAATAGTTACCAAAGCTATCTCTTATATTGCTTCCTCTTTCTTAACTAATTCAAACTCATCATCATAGTTACTGAAGAATATTTCCGTACTTGCTTTAAATTCTTCATCTTCATCATAAAGAGAATTCTCACTAGATGTTTTTACTCTCTTAGAAAATTTGGATGAAAAATGACCAAACTCTTTATATGTCCAACCGAAAAAAAATTCCATACCTTCTAGCTCTCTTTTCATAAGCATATCAATACCTTCTTTGGTCTTCATGTCTTCTTTAGATTTGGATATGTCTTTACTTGTACTTCTATTCTTTTGTATGCAAAAAAAAAAATTATGGATCTGGAAACTCAATCCTCATTTCTATACACAATTCTAACAACTCACCAAGAATCTCCATCTTTTGGGTGGCAAAATTCCCTCTATCTGACTTTGGACTATCTCTTCTTTCCGTGATCTCCCAAAGTTGTTAAGATTTTCCTTAAAGGACCTGATATTATGATTCTAATTTTTAGAATATATAGTCCACCAATATAACTAAGAGGGGGGGGTGAATTAGTTATCCAACTATTATCAAAATTATTAACCGTAAAAAAATTTAACCATATAAGAAACATAATTGGAAACCACAACAAGATACTCATACACAATAACACCAGATATGTTAACTAGGGAAACCCTTGATCAAAGGGAAAACCCTGGTGGAGATGGTACCCACAAGATGATGTACTAATACAAATATTCCTTGTTAGAGGATGGACCCTACTAGGAATCTATAACAACATTCAGTACATATCAATCCCTATTAGAAGACTTTGAATCCCTGTTAGGAGATGCCAACCCTATTAGGAGTTGTGGAAGACAATTGGACCCACTGCCCAAACAGCTTCAAGGTTAAGACCAATGAACCCACTATCCAAATGATCTATGTATTATTCTTTGTAGAATAATAGAAATGAATAGTACTTCCTTCCTCTATCCTATCAACTAGACCTTTGCTCCTTTTGATCTTGTAACCAAATCACAAAACTTGCATCCAATAATCCCTTGGATTGCTTACTCACATTTAGTAAACACTCTGCTCTTTTTTTGTACTTTGCACTACATACAATACTTGATACACTTTACAAACAAGGAAAACATCTTTCCTTTATACCATATTTTTAAAATAATTCCTTGAGTATTCCTTGAGGCTTTCCCAATTAATTATAATAAGATAATTAATTAATTTCAATTATAATAGCATTGTTGACTCACAATCTATACAAAACTTCACATGTGTGATACTAGGGCTTGCACATTTGCTAACATCATCATCCAACTGTTTGACTGCACATCTCTTTATTACATCTCAGATGAAAGATATAATACAAACATCAAAAATTTCTTTCCAAGCACTCTGTCTTTGAACTATTCTTAATAAATTAAGTACAACTTTCCTACATCTTTGGCCTATGTATTGCGCATTGAACCACATCATTAATAAACTATACTAAACATGTCCATGACTGTGCATCACCAGAAAAGTAAAATCTTGTCTGTACAACTAAGATCTCTCTCTGCTATTCTACTAGTCTTCACAAACTTACTGCTATGTTGATATCAATGACAAACACATTCATGAATGCAACATGTCAATACTCTCCAATGCTTAGTATACTCCCCTAATGTAGTATAATCAACATTCATGCCACAATATTCCTTTGTCCTAGTGATTAATTTAGACGGATCTAATGGCGACAAAAGACATAATGGAGGAGCCCTACCACATAAGACACCTCAAGAAGCAAAAATGTAAGGTAATATCTAGGTTGTTGTTTCTTCCTCTAAAATTGTAAAATTTCAATTTTCTAGCAGGCAGATGAAGACTCCACCAGTGGCAAGAAAGTTGTTCGACTTTGTAGCACTTGAGTCTTCTCTAAATGTGCTACAATCTGAATCTTAGTTAGAGAATACTTTGGACTGGAAGAGGAAGAGAGTGGAGGAAAGCATGCCACCAAAGGAATTGATCTCCTAGATAGTGAAGAAAGATCCTACTCTAAAGAAAATGAGGAAGACTCTAATATTGGTTGTCATAGGAAAAAATTCACTTTTGGGAAAATTTGTTAAGGATGTTTCCCAAGCTCAAAAAGAAGGAAATCTGGTAGAGCATGATCCATCAAACTTCACCATTCAATAGTGCATCATGGGCCTACAACAACATGACACAAAGTGTTGCCTATGTGAGTTCTACAACTAGGAAATATGCAGAGAGATGGATGAGTTGAAAATGTCTAAGGTCTATGAACAAAGAGCTATCAGAGTACATCTTGTAGATGTTTTCTCCCTTAGCTACTAAAGTGGGAGAATCCTCAGATTCCTAAGTTTTTGATCCCTCTACTGAGGAAAGTAAAACCAATGCGATTTCAAGAAAATTCACAAAAACTAGATTGAAGATATGAAGGAAAGGAGATTTCCCTTAATTGCTAAAATAGTTGCTATGTGTATTAAACTTGATAAAATAAACAAAAATATGGACAATAGCATGGCTTTGTTAAGAACATACATATATAAATACAAGGACTCTATCGCCTTATTGTACATAGTCATAAGCATGAAGAAAGAGAATGCCATCAATGTTAGCATTTTGAACAATGAAAATGAAACCTTTTTCCCACTAGATGATGTCACTTGAGGTTAAAATAGAAAGTATGACAAAGGCCATGAAACAACAGAAGAAAGTTTATGGAGTAAAGAAGGTGGAGGAAGTGGTTTATGCCTACCTCAAAGAACTTCATATAGAGTCCTAGGTTAGAAAATGTGCAAAAGTTGTGGACACCAACCATATGAAGGATATATATCTAAAGTTCATTGATGAGTTGGCTCACCCTAGAAATTTGCAATCAATAGATCTACATGTGGTAACTCCCATGGATTGGGCATTATCAAAGGTGTCCAAAAAGCTACGAAAAAGGGTGGACACTATGGAAGCATTGGTTTGAAAGCATTATTATTGGTTGGTGAGATCAACAACTGTCACTTCCAAGTCCAAATGATCTGGCAGTAGTTATAGGGGTAATGAAATTCCACAATACTAACCAAGATGTTACTAAGCCAAAGGATGGTGAAATCTCAACTGCTCCAACACCCCCAAATTGATTAATCTATAACGAATGGCATATGTCATTCCTTTTCTATCTTTACTTATGTCTCTTCACCTTCATAAATGTAATAATTTTTGTAACAACCACCAACTAAGGGCCTATAAATGTAAACTTTTGATAATCAATAAAGGATTGACAAATTTGTTGCAAGTTTTCCCCATGTAATAGTGGTTATAGAGTGAGAGTTGAAGATTTGTGTTAAATGGAGAATTTGATTTTTTCTTGAAGATGAGAATTGTTGAATCTTAATAGATGTTAGAACTAATGGTTCTTGTGATGAGATGATCACTTTGGTTTTATGCATTTCTTCTCCACTACTAAAATCACATTGCATTTGCGTGTTTTGGGAATTTGGGTGTGAATGAGTTGGGGGATTTCTTAATTAAACAGTGGTTGGGTTGGTGGTCTCAACTTGTCAAAGAGCCACTTGGGTTCATGAACATTCACATTCCTATTGTGTTACATTTAGAAGTAATTTTCATTGTGTCTAGTAATTGTAGATGCATTTAGAAGTAGAAATAGAGTTAGTCAATGTGTGTGAAAGCCAGTCTAACTAGTTTCACGGTCATGGGAATACCGGGGTTGAATTCTCTAAGTTCTACATTTTTTTTTGTGGTTGTATGGAATCCAGTTCAAGCCTCTCATATTCTCTAGTTAAGAGCATATCCTTAGTTAGTAGTACGAACCCCAAAAAAAAATCATTGCACATGTACTAGGAAGGAGTTTTACCTCTAAAATTCAGAGGGAAGTTAAAGGAGGAGAGAAACCAAAAACACTTCCTAATCTGTTAGTGATTGTTTGTTCTCCCACCCTTGGGCATGAGAGAGTTAGTTTCTAGAGAGGAAAGAAGGAGGACAAATTGTCAACCAACTCATACTTCCTCCAAGTATGTCAATATCCCTCATTTAGTGTTGTGGTAGCCAACCCCTATGTTATATACAAAAGAACTTCAACCTACATAGATGATCATCTACAAGGAAATAAAGAAATGTCATGAAATAAAAATATCCCTTGCTTCATAAATGGACAAAAATGTGAAATAGAGTTTCACATGTAATGTATCATCTTTGAGTGACAAGCTAACTTGAGATGATAAAAAAGATTCAAACCTTTGTTTTACACCTTCAAATCTCAACCATCACACATGAAATTAATTTCTCTAAGTGCATTACTAATAAATGTGATATATGTATAGAAGTGTCCATACATTAAAAGAGGGGTTTTAGATTCAATCGACAATGCAATCATTATAATAAAAGAGTAATTGCATTTGGAAGGATCAAGGGATTCCAACATAAACTTTTAGCTTAGTGAGTAAAAGTTCTCATTTCTTTGTCTTGTATAGATTCATTCCTCTAATTTTCTTCCATTGTTAAAAACTCATTTCTTAAATAATAATAAAAATATCATCTCCATGCATTTTGATTTCAAAATAAATGCAATTATTGAACACTTCCTAACAACATTAACTACTTCCAAAAATAATATCAGCTACTTCCATAAACAATACCAACTACTCAATTGGAGTAACTTTGTGATTGTTAGAAACTTTCTCTTTTCACACCTTTCTTGTCTTTCTCTTGTAATTCTTATTCTTGTCCTCCCTTGATGACAAATCTGACATGTTTAAATAGACCCTTGTACTATTTTCAAATCCAACTCTGGACCTCAGTCTCACTTTGCTAACCCTATCACCTTTGTAAAATTGTCATTTCCTTTCATAGAGGACCTCCCTAGAAGCTTTTTAATCTCAAATCTCTATGACCATAGCTTTCAAATCTTAAACAATTCTTCAAAAAAAATAGTATGGAGTTCTCATGGATTCCACTCCCTAATCTGATTGCTTCACTAGGTGTCTAAATCCCTTGCTCTCATGACTTCATCAAATTTCTTAATTAATATCTTAAATTATACTAAGTTCTCCTTGTCTCTTAATTCTCTTACAAACTATATTAATTTACTATTATACTCTTTGTATCTATTTCTTGGTCTTTGCTCTCTTCATTATCTTTATTTTCTTTCAAAGGCTCTCCATTATTTTAATAAATGTCATTTACAATTTATTCTATTATTTTGCTAGTAGGATGTAAATGACATAGATTCTATACTAAGTGGATTATTTGTGCCCACTTTTCCATGGTCTCTATGAGTCTTAGATCTTGGGAGGATATTCAAGTCCAGTTTTGTCTTGCTCATCAAGATCGACAGACTTCTAGTCTTCTCCTCTCTGCAATTCTAGATCATTTAATTCACAAGGTGGGAATTCAGTCTATTTAACCTTGGTGGAAGGACTGTAAGTGGTATCCTACAATGCCCTTCACCAGTTTCAAGCCAAGCTTAGGATATCAATGGCTCTCTCCTCATCTTCCCATGGTGGATAGTCTTAACCAACAATGGCATTTGCAATCTTCTCATTATCAATGGAGGATGCATTTTGATACAATTTAGAGTGTTGTCTTTGAGCCCAAGATTGCCCATTTTTCTTAGTGCCTTCTTTTTCAAGGGCTTCCCCTTGGGCTATGACTCGAGCATATTGGGATTCCTAATCCTCGGTGTCCTTTTTGTGAGCAACCATAATCGTTTTTGCATTTTTTTGGTTCTGTAGGCATGCTCAAAATTACTGGCATTGGATACATGATTTATTTAAGTCTTTTAGGCTAGAGCCCTTTTCTTGGCATATGGTTGTGTTGGGTGATTCACCTAGGATTCCTAGGAAATTTACCCAGATTTGGCATAGCTTCAAGATGAAGATTTTGTTTACTTTATGGAAGGATAGGAATGATGTTCTTTTCACTCACAACTTTCTTGATATAAATGTTTCTAAGTACACTAAAGCATGCATTTGTAATAATGTCATGATGCAGATTCAGGTCCAAGCTAACAAAGTGGCTCTAGAGGTGGCCCACCTTCAAGAGCTACTCAATCATTGGGGTAACGTGCCCTGTACGATCGCTAGAGTGCCTCTCGACACCTTGACTGACCATACTCTGCCCAGGGGCACTGTTGGGGGCACAACTCCTCTACTCGCACATGCCACACTCGCTTTGCTATTGGTGGCAATGGTGGTTTACAGTGTCACCGCTCAACTTCTCCGCCTCGATGTGGTTTTAGCTGGTCCCCGAATGTAACAACTCCCCCTTCTAGTGTTGCTCCTGTTGCTTCTAGCAAGTGGCTTTTTTGCCTGAATCTAGCTATCTCTTCACCGCAGGTAGAGGAAAAAGATAAAGACAAGGTTCCTGATGAGGTTGTTGATGGCTAGACTATTCCTAGTCCTCGAGCTAACCCCAAGGATGACTGAGATTTTAATGATCAAGATGAACCACCCACCTTGGCTAACACTACTTTGGCAGCCTCAGGGGTTGCTTAATTTTATTTTTTTTAACTAATAGTTGTTGATTCCAACTACGGTTGTGTAAACTTTCGCGGGATGATCTTGTATCCCCGGCCCCTTTTTGTGAATTTGTAACAAGTACATTAATTTATTAATAGAAAAGGACTATTCATCCAAAAAAAAACTTGATACAAAGTTTGTATATTTTCACAAATTATAAATTAATTATTATGTTGTTTGTATGATTGTTTTTTCTATTCCTCATCTATTTTTCTTTGTATGCTCACAATCATTCCCACATAGATTAAAGAGTTTAATTAGAAATATTAATGCATAACAAGATCCCACACTCAAATTTAGAAGCTATATATTGATAAATATTAATATAATTAAACTCAAATAACATCTAAAACATTTATATGAACAAAATATACAAATAGTATGATTGTTATAGACAGAAATGTTGGGATGATCCCCATCCAAAGATAAAATCCAAACCAAGGTTCATTTGTGGTCAACCATGTTAAAAATGATTTCGCAGCTAAATAAATACTATGGAAGCTGCCATCTATGAAACGACAATATTGTCAGACAAACCATTTGCGACCAATTTTTTAACAGGGTTTTCTTTGACCGTTACAATTTTGATACAATTTTTTCGTTAAATAGTACTGTTTCAAACCATCTCATGTCTAAACAATGATATATTTTCTATTGAAGCCTTACAAAACAATGATGGTTCAGTCTTTTTTCTTCATTTGGAAAGGAATCAAATTGAATAAGTCATGTGATCCACTGGCTCCATGTTTCAGTTTAATATTTCCATTATAAAATAGAGGAGTCGTTGGACATTGATATCATCATATACAATTCTTTCTTCTGCCCACTTCCCATCATTAAAAACATCTATTCTATACTTATTTTTCTGTTTAATATTTAATGGAAGTGAACTTTATACATACATAGTTCGGAAGTAATGGTTAAGATTCTTGTGATATTGCTCTCTTGAGTAGTACTGGAATGGGTGACCTCCGGGGAAGTCCCGATGCTTCACCCCTGTGAGCATTACCTAGATCCAATGAGTGCTAAGTGTTCCATTTATTCTCATGAGAGATGGATTCATGTTGAATCACTACTCATGAAACATGGGTCAATGAGTTTGACTCAAAAATCACACAGTTAAATCCTGATAGCAATATCACAATTTGACTTGCTGTGGAAATTATTTCCTACTTATTGGTTAAGATTCTTTTCAGCAGAAAGTACAAATATTCAAATGGAAAATATTTCTTTTTTTTTTTAAATCAGCACCTTCTTTAAGATTGTTTTTAGCTTTCGACTAGGGAAAAAAATTGCACACGACAGAACAGTAATCTATGGATTATCATTTTGAGAAAAGTGTAATCTTAAAGTTTTAATTTTAATTTTTTTGGTTTATTTGGTTTATTTTTTAATATAACGTCCTTTATCATATAATTTACTAATTACAGAAAGTTTTTCAGATTTTTTTTGCAGTTTGGAAAACTTAACTAAATATAAACATCATACATATTGCCACAAAATGTAGTGTATTTTTAGAACTTCTCACATGATATTATCAATTATAGATATAATGAGATAACTCAATAGTTACAAAACTCTTACAAATAACTTATATTTGATAGATAATATATAAAAGATACAATAAATAAAACTATCAAACAATATAGCAAAATTATATCATGCCCAATTTATGTCTAATTTGAAATACAATATAATGTACATAAGTACATACCCACATAATTCCTTTTTATAGCTCAATTTATTTCAAATCTAGACATTATTTAGTGGCGTAATTCTCTTTCACAACTCATTTTTGAATTTTCAAATCTTTCTTTAGTGGTGTAATTACCTTTTACAACTCATTTTCAAATTATCTTATATCAATGTAAGATTGAACTATTTTTTGAATTTTTTTTAATGAATAATTCCTTTCTATAAATATAATAACAAAGTTACATATTCACAAAAAAAGGAGTTGGGGATAGAAGGATCACTCCTGGGAAGTTCAAAGGGTCAAAGGGCCAAAGGCTAAAACTTAAGTATTTATAAAAAAAACTTATATAAAGCCCTCAGGGAGGAGGATCATGGTCATTAGAACCCCATACATCAGCAGAGTTAGTGGATGGCTCAAGAGGAGCCCACCCATTAGCAACATCATCAATTTTTTCTTTATCTTCATCTCCCTCCAACCTGGGAGGAGAAATAGCCAAGTTCAGTCGAGGGAAAGGCCACTTGCTGGAAGAAAGTCACATAGGAGTAGGAGTAGCAAGAGATACCATTGGGGACTAGCTAGAACCATGCCTAGGGGGGAGAAATCGAGTGTTGGCAACCTCCAAGACCACCACTAGGAGAATGGAGAGGAGGTTAATTGCAACTTGGGGCTATGAGAGCGACGAACATAAGATTTGCGGCCCCACATGTGGCCCTGGGGAGGTGTACAATCTCCAGAGTCAGAGTCAAGTGGCGTCGTGGCAATAGTACTAGGGGCATTCCCAAATGAGCCAAAATCTCCTGAAGGTGGGCCATCTCTAGTGAAACTTTGTCAATTTGTACTTGTATCTACACTATTACATTGTTACATATGCAAACTTTAGTGTACATAGAAACATTAATGTCAAGAAAGTTGTGAGAATACAAGACAACATTTTGATCTTTCCAAAGAGTGAACCAAATTTCCAATTTGAAAGCACGCCAAATTTGAGCATACTTAAATGAAAGACTAGGTGAATCCCCTAACAACACCATATGCCAAGAAAAGGGTTCTAGGCGAAAGGGCTTGAAAAAATCATGAATCCAGTGCCAATACTATTGAGCATGTTTGCAAAATTAGAAAATATGTAGAAAAGTTTCTGGTTGTCCATAAAAAGGGTATTTGGGGTCAAGAACACCCAAATGCTTGCGGCGAGGGCCCAAAGGCATCAGGATGCACCAAAAGAAGTGTGCAATCTTCAACTCAATAATAACTTTGCTACACATTGGTGAACCCAAGTCTCCAAGACTTTCAAAATATTGCAAATGCCAACGTTGGTTGAGCGTGTCCACCATATGCAAGTGGGGAACCAACTAGTGATAACTCGACTTGGGCTTATAGCTAGTCATGGGAGTGGAAGGATACCACTTCCAATCCTTCCACCAATGTTTGACTGACTAAATACCAAGCTTGTGCAAAAAATGCAGAGGCATTGTAGAAACCAAAATATCAAATATCTCTCGGTCGAGACATAATAGCTCGAATTGCACCTGTATGTCTTTCCATGAGCAAAGGCTAATGGTGATTCTAGAAAAAATGTCTTTAGGAGTCTTGATACCATATTTGAAAAAACATAGCGCACTAGTTCCCTAGACTTTGGCCAAAGGGACTCCTTGAATAGAAAACAAGGGAGACCACCACAAATTATGTTGGTTCATAGAGAGGTCCTCTCTAAACCCATCTCCAGCCTAGTGGAGCCATGACTTGATGGCTTCCTAGGCCTTCCAAATGCTCTTAGCCACGAGAGTACCCTTAATTTACACAGGCTCAGGAGTGATCAAAAGAGTTTGAACACCAGTCCCCTTCCAGGCAAATTGATTAACTGGGAAGCCTAAAGAAATGCAATGCAACAAAAGAATTTTCCAAGCCTCATTACTAAAGAGGGAACAAATGAAGCACTTGGCACAAAGGGCAATACCCTGCTTCTAAGAAGAAAGCAAGCCTAACCCACTTGAATCCTTAGGCAAACAACAATAGTCCCACACCACCCTATGAAAGCCATGATGAGAAGCATTTGAAGCCCAAAGAAGTCACGTAGCAAATGCTCAAGCTTGAGATAGGAGGCCTTCAAAGGTGCCCAACATGAACAGTAGTACACATGAGTGGAAGCCAACACCTTGGAGCAAATTTGAAATTTTCCAGCTAAGGAAAGAGGTTTGGTAATCCAATATTCTAATTTCTTTTAAATCCTAGCTAGGATTGCATTCCAAAGCTCCATAGGGGAAGCTTGGAAGGAAAAGGGTATGCCAAGGAAATAGAACACTTCTCCATGTTGAATCCATTTCCATTGATATTGGGCAAGCCAAGGCAGGGTGGGCAGGAAGGACTTTCTATAAGAAAGAGTCTTGTGCCATTGTATGGCTAAACCAGAGGCTAAGTAAAAGGTGTCGAGGCACTGAAGGGCGTCAACAATATTATCCTCCTCCTTGATGAGAGTGAGGAATGAATCATCAACGAAGTAACCATTGACTAGCGGTTCAGATGAGTCTGGAAGAGAAATGCCATAGACCCAACCCACCAAGATGGCATTAGCCAGCAAGTAGCCAAAACCCTTCAGTGACCTGCACATAAAGAGTAGGTGCTAGAAGACACCCTTTGCGAATAGATCTGAAGAGGTTAAAGGCCTCATATTTCCTCAGGCCATTAATGGTGATGCATGTAGATGCATCCCCAAAGAGCATTTACATAGATTGTAGGAAACTGGGGCCAAACCCCAAAACCTACAACACAAACAAAATGAAAGGTCATTCAATCCAGTCATAAGCTTTGGCAAAGAGGAACAAGGCCTTTTGTTTGGATTGATCAGCCCATTCTATACCTTCCCAAACTACAATTATATTATCCAGAATATACCTAGATTTGATAGATTCAGTCTATTTAAGACACAAAATATGTGGCAAAAGGTGTCGGATCTTAAGAGAGAGTGCCTTGGCAATGATTTTGTAGGAGACATTCTGGAGAGGGATGGGCCACCAGTTGCAAACACCCTTTATGTCACCAAATTTAGGTATGAATTTAATATTGCCTTTGTTAATTATGCTCCACAATGAATGAGATTGAAAGGCTTCAAGATAGACTTTGTGCAAATTGGGGCCCATGACATCCCAAAATATCTGTAAAACTCACATGGAAATCCATCGCACCCAAGAGCTTTATTATCCGCACCAAAAATAAAGCCTCTTTAAGATCAACAAGCGTAAACATTTGCTCTCAAAAAACATGTTGCTCAGGAGCAAACCTGTTAGAGGTAACAGAAATGCAAGTTTGCAAAGCTTGCTCTCGCACAACAAAAAGACCCCATGTAGTAAAAACCTTTTCATAATGGTGCACAAAAGCTTGGACAATATCAAAAAGCTCATACAAAGTTTGTTGACCTTCCTTGATTCTCTTGATGCCAATAGAAGAATGACGAACTCAAAGAGCATTAAAAAATCTTTTGAAGCCTAATCACCAACCTCCAACCAATGGAGATGAGCCTTGATCTGCACTACAAGCCTTGATCTAGACTCCCCAAACCACATAGCTAACTGCAACTTGCTTTTGGTGATGAAGGTTGGCAAGCCACATTCGTAGAGCTGAATCAAATGGGTTTAGGGCTAAGGCTTTAGAAGTACCATACAGAGATCTTTGGTGGTAGCCTCATAAGATCTTCGGCAGTACTTGGCCAACTGTTTGCCATAAATCCAAAGAAACCACCCAGTACAGTGATGGCGTCATTCCACCATTGAATCCACCCAACATTTTTGTGGGGTTGAGGTTTAAGATTCCAAATACAAGATATGAGCAGACATGGGAGCATGTGCCAATAAAGAAGTGTTGAGAAAAAAATTGTGTTTTACATGTACGAGGCTGAGCTATTTGCCAGGTGTCCGCCTTGAAGGTGTTTAAAGCCTTACCAAGGGTTTTTTCTTTGTGTTGGGACACACACTCACACTATTTTAAATATTAGACTCTGTAAAAAATAACTGCAATCCATTTTTTCTAAAAGAAGGATTCAGAGATTTCTTCATTGGAGGATTTGCTATTTGTTTTTTTGGAAGGAAATCGGAGAGAGCTGAAGGACTTATGTTAAGTATGGGGAGAAAGATCATCTTTGTTTTCTTGTTATTGTTGGGAGTGTGCATTTGTAGAGGCTCAGCTCAATCAACACTGCTTCCGACAAATTTTTATGCCAAATCATGTCCCAATGTTGAGACCATTATAGGAAATGTTGTTAGTCAGAAATTCAGCCGGACATTTGTGACTGTTCCTGGCACACTGAGGCTTTTCTTTCATGATTGTTTTGTTGAAGTGAGCAAGAGAAGATTTACATTTCTTCATGTTTCAGCCAAATGCAATGTGTTCTAAGAAACCCAAGTTTTTATTTTTAAGATATGGATTAACTTCAATGGAACACACATTTTCATTTTTTAAGATGTGGATTAACTTCAATGTAATAAGATTTTCATTATTCATGTGATTATTTGTTGCTATTTCTGAATTAGATTGTGTCAGTAATTTTGTATCAATATTTGGGATTGTATTCTATTTCTACAATACATGTGATAATGTGATACTGTTTTTGAATTCAATTCTACAAGTGATTTTGCGTCAATGTCTCAGACCACACTCTGTGATCCATCATCATCAAATGGTCGTAAAGAGCATAAGAATATTGAATGGCAGTGGAGAGCAGAAGAAGATCGGAAACCCAAATTTTCATGGATTAACTTCAGTGTTATTAGATTTTTACAATCTATGTGACTATTTGTCACTATTTCTGAATTTGATTGTGCCAGTGTTTTTTTATCAATGTTTTGAGTCATTTTATTTCCATAATACATGTGACAATGTGTTACTATTCCTGAATCTGATTGTATGTGAGTTTTTACGTCAACATCTCAGATCACATTTACGTCGACATTTCAGATCGCATTCTCTAATAATGGTAGTAAAGAGCATAAAAAGATTGAATGGCAGTAGTGAAGAGCATAAAAAGATTGAATGGCAGTAGTGAGCATAAAGAGATTGATGCAAGATTAATGGGACATTTTGCATTAACATGTGGTGGTATGCCATGAATGTCAGCAATTTAGTGATGTAAAATGGTTTTTTGCTCTTTTTTTTGTGTGACAGGGATGTGACGCCTCTGTGATAATTCAGTCTACTGCAAACAATCAGGCAGAGAAGGACTTTCAAGACAATTTCTCCCTGGCTGGGGATGGGTTTGATACTGTAATCAAAGCAAAGCAAGCTCTAGAGAAGGTGTGTCCCAACACAGTGTCTTGTGCTGATGTCTTAGCCATTGCTACCAGGGATGTTATAAAGCTGGTGAGTAATCCTTGTAATTATGTAAAAACAGAATCCCATGGAGTTTACACGCCTTGGGCCATAAACACGGATTAGCTATCAACACACTGATACAACCATTCAACTTATAGTACACAGGAGGTAGTTAAGTCCTTGTCACGAATTCCGAGGAGAGCGCTAAACATTTTGCCAACAATCTCTCTCTCAGCATGAGGGTCTGAGGATTCAAACCTGTGACCAAGCTTTGACACCACTTGTGAGAGTGGGGTTGTTGTTGCATCAAAATATGAGGCGTTTAAGCCCTTGTCACAGATTCTGAGGGGAGCATCAAACATTTTGCCAACAATCTCTCACTCACCATTACCTGAGGGTCCTAAGATTCAAACTTGTGACCAAACTTTGGAAGTGGTTAAGCCCTTGCCACTAATTCCCAGAAAAGCAATGAACATTTTGCCAACAAAAGATTACCCTCAAGAGGCTTATGTTTTGGATGAAAATTGTGCAGTACATTCTAGATTCAAACGTCCTTTCATATGACTCTAGGCTTAACATCATAAATGGACAGGCATTATCTTGTCTTCAATTAGACATCCTTAGGACACTATGCCTGACATGATAGATGCCTCTACATTTCAAGAATCAAATCTATTTCGTTCAAAACATTGGATTGTCTATTCTACAAATCCATTAATGCATTCAAAAGATGAGTGTTTAAAAATTTAAAGTTTTGGTTCTTGTGTCATATGCAGGCTGGAGGACCAAGTTATAGCGTGGAGCTGGGGAGAAGAGATGGACTCATATCTCAAGCATCCAGAGCCAATGGAAACCTGCCCAAGGCTTCATTCAATCTGGATCAGTTAGTCTCTCTTTTCAAAAACAAGGGCTTATCTCAAACAGACATGATTGCTCTATCTGGTAACAAATCACTCCACCTTCTGACTGGTCTACTCATAGTCTATTTTAGTCCTTACAATCTTGGATCTCGAGCTCATTTCTCAAAAGTAATGTTAGTGTCAGTAAACTTTAAATTTGGCTGATCTCTGTAGTAATTGAATGCAACAGTCCTAATTCACTTGCTTTGAAAAAGAAAACTTCCACTTGTTTCATTTTCTCAGGATGGCACATCAAGAAACAACTCAACGGAACCAAGTCCAAGTCTGTACATTAAAAATTGTGTCTACCATAGGCATCCCTATTTGTTATCTCCTTGTTTAGTTTATTAACCTCACCTGACCGATCCCAAACTCAATCCTTTCTAGTTTATCCCTTTTCCCATTAAAGTTGATCTTGGCTGTAAAGTTGTTCTTTAGACAACCTACCACATTATGCTTTAAAAAATCTTTCCATTTGATTCTTAAATACGTTATCAGATTCCAAGAAATTGATAAAGCATTCTTTTATTTAGATTAAATGTACGCTTTTGATCTAAAGTAATGAACCAGTAAGGATACCATCAGAAGAGCTTATGTCCATTTAAACATTCAACAGTATCATCATAATAGAATTTGAACCTTTGATTACAAGAATAACACCAGCACAACTTAAACATCAGTCCATGCCACTATGAACTTCATAAAGCATTCCTTTCTGTGAGACAAATTCTAGAAATTTTATTGAGGTATCAGAGTTCTTTTTCAAAGTGTAAGAGAAAAAGTAGCTCTTTAATGTCTCAATCTAACCACAGGTTCAGTCTAAGGCTTAATATGTTTGACCATAGGCAATAGGGCGTATTCATGCTTTTTCCACAATTTATAAATGAGTAGATTTTACAGTGGTGCAAGATTTTTTCAGAGAGGATAAGGTTAGGAAAATTGGTGAGCCTGTTATAAGCTTCATAACAGTCAGTGTGCAAATTTGAAAGTTAAGAAGATAAAATCTATTTGTAATATTGCTATCAGCATTCTATTGTATAGTTTTCGTGTCAAACTCATCAATCTATATTTCAGGAGTATTGATTCACTAGAGCCCATCTCTCATGAGAGTGAATGGAACATTCAGCAGTTATTGTATCTAAAAACCAAGGTTGCATGGGTACTCGTACCCACACCCCTGGTACTCGTACCCACCGAGTACCCACGTACCCAAGTACCGGGTACACGTATCCCACGTACCGGGTACTTGGTGGAGAGCATCATAGCTAAGGACCTTGATTAAGATTTTGATTTTGGTTTTTTATTTTTGTATTAGCTTGTTGTTTATCGAACTTAATTCAATACCAAATCAGTTTGAAACTTTGATACTCATTAACAATAAACTTTATCACTGTTCAAGTCATAAGTTTATCATTTGCAATATGTCATTGTTATATGATTTAGGATCCTCTTGTTCATGTTTAAAGTCTGCCTTCTTTGTTATGCATCTAAGCATTTATCATGTATTATTATTTCAAACATATAGCAAATCTGAAACTGAAAACAATACATTACATTTGCAAACTTTATCACTGTTCTTGTTTTGAAAAACCATTGTAATGACTCATAATTTCAGATTTTTTTAAAATATAAAGGTATAATTTTTAAATAAGTTTGACATACCCAAGTCCCTTCGTCCCCTATTATGAAAAATACTTTAAACATTAAACATTCAGCAATAGCATATATATATATATTTCAAATTTCTTGTTTTGAATGCTCAATGTCATGACTCATGACATATATTTTGATTTTTATATTTTCTATAAAATATTAATAATATAGAAAAAATAGGCATACACACGTACCCCCATCCCCTATTTTGAAAAATATGTGTACCCGTACCCGTTCCCGTACCCGTCCCCGTCCCCGTACCCACGTACCCGTGCAACCTTGCTAAAAACTGTGTCTACTAGATATCCTTCTTTGTTATCTCCTTATTTAGTTTATTAATCTCACCTAATCGATCCCAGACACTATCATTTCTAGTTCATCCATTTTCCCCTGAAAATTAATAATGGCTATAAAGTTTTTCTTTAGACAACTATTCTTAAATAATTTTCCATGAATTTTATAAGATTTGATAAAGCATGCTTTTATTTGGAGGAGTAAAACTGTAAATGTGTACGCTTTTGATCTAAAACAATGAACCGATAATGATATAACCAAAAGACCTTATGTTCATTTAAACATTCAATATTACCAGTCTTGTAGCCATGCCACTACTGACTTGGTAAAGTATTCCTTGCTCAGAGACAAAATTCTAGAAATTTCATTAAGGTGTCATAGTTCTTTTTCAAACTGTAAAATAAAAAGTAGATCTTTAATGTCTCAATCTAACCACAGGTTCAGTCTAAGGCTTAGAATATTTGCTCATAGGCAATAGGGCAAATGAATATACTCTTTCAGTACTGCAAGATTTTTACAGAGAGGATAAGGTTAAGCAAATTGGTGAGCCCATCATAGGCTTCTTAACAGTCATTGTCCAAATCTGAAAGTTAAAGACAAAATCTATTTGCAATATTGTTATTAGTATTTTACTGTGTAGTTTTCAAGTCAAACTCATTGACCCACATTTCAAGAGTAGTGGTTCAGATGAAACCATCTCTCATGAGAATGAATGGAACACTCAGCACTTATTGCAAGAGGCAATGCTTGCAGAGGTTAAGTATTGGGTCTTCCTTGGAGGTTACCCATTCCATCACTACTCTAACTTGAAATGAATGGAACACTTGGCATTCATTACATCTAGCTAATGCTTACAAAGGTGAATTATTGGACCTCTTAGAGAGGTCACCGGTTCCACCTCTACTCCAGCTCGAACACACTTAATCATAGAGTTTTCTCAGAAATTAAACTCTCGTAACTCACTGCCTCATTTGCAAAATCTTCAACAAGTATTATATCTATAAATTAAAAAGATGAGATCTCTTATTCTATAAATTATTTTTTTGTTTCATTATTAAAATTCTACTTTCTTTTACATTCTAAAAATCTCAACTTTAAAAACCAAAATAGAATTTCCTTTTCTGTAGACTTTAAAAACCAAAATAGAATTTCTTGTTCTGTAGACTATCTTTAAGCTCACCTCGTCTTAAACCATGTTTTACTGATGACATGTTCTCATTAATTTTCAGGGGCTCACACACTGGGGTTTTCTCATTGCAACCAATTTTCAAACAGGATTTACAGGAAGCCAATTGACAGTAATCTGAACAGCAACTATGCAAGCCAGCTTCAGGGCATGTGTCCGAGGAACGTGGATCCCACCATTGCCATCAACATGGACCCCACAACACCTTGTTTATTTGACAATGTTTACTACCAAAATCTGATGAATGGCAAAGGACTTTTCTCTTCTGACCAGGTGTTATTCACAGACAATCGCTCAAGAAACACGGTACAAATGTATGCAAGGAATTCCTCCATATTTAATGCAAACTTCATACAAGCAATCACAAAGTTGGGTCGGGTTGGTGTGAAGGTGGGTAATCAAGGAGAAATCAGAAAAGATTGCAGCCGCTTCAATTAATAATTTCTACATTTGATCATGGAATTTGACCTTAATGGTTAATGCAAATAAATCTTTTAAGTTGATCAATGGAGAAGCATAGCATGCTAACAATTTTAGTGCACCTCTAAAGTGGCAATGATTTGAATTAGGAGGATTGCTTACATTATTTTCTAAAGATCTATTAAATATAGATCAAAGGTGACTAAAAAAAAAACACTGAAAAATACGTATTTTTTATTATAATTCAATTTATGTACATTTTTGAATAATTTGTTTAATTATTTATCTATTTACTAATATTTAAATTCTGATAACAAATTTCTTAAATTTTCTTTTGACAAGTTTTTTTTGATAAAAAATAACAATTCATTAAATATTTATTATTATTTTACACTTAAATCTCTTAAAGAGTTCAATTAAACATTCAAAATACATAAAACAGTTGTATATTTTCCCCTTTAACCTCCATCTCACACTTATCAAACCAACATAGTCTCAAAATTTGATTAGCCCATGCCCACTATTGATTTATGCATTTGAGTATCTATGCATTCATCATTCCATTAGTTATTGTGGGAATTATGGTGAATGCATTGCCATATTGTCATTGTGAATAACCTACATAGTTTCTTTATTTGAATTACAAAATTTCAATTACAAATGACTTTGACACAACAAGATTTAATAGTTTATTTTATTCTCATTTGAAGATTGTTCTTATAAGGTGATTTTAAAATGTGAAATAAGGTTTAAACTTTGAATTCTTATTTTTTGATCAATATGGGTTAAGGCCAATAGTTGGTATTTATAATAGTATATAATAAAATAAAATAAAATTTGAGATCATTTTCTAAAGTTGACAAACTACCATATGAAAGCTTGTTGCAACCAAAATGGAGGCCATAAGCCAATTTAAAACATTGAGATTGTATATAATTCTTAAACCATACATACTAAGCTTAAATAAAAAGAAATTTAGGCAAAAAGAATTCAATAATAATCAATAGGAAGGCTTATCTCTTTGTTAGCAATAGATTGCATATACTCCATTTTGAAACTTTCCACTTCACAACTTAATTGCTCTTTATGTCACCCAGTCACTACTTTCACCAAGTTCACAACCTACACTATCGTGTCGTCGTGAGTTTTGCAAAGTTTGCAAGCAACGGGAGTGGCTCCATCATTTTTGTATTCACCCAACCCTACAACATGGTCATTTGGTCGCTCCTTTCCAGAAGTTGAAACTTTTGCCCAAGGCTTCCAAGTTTTGAAAAGTGAGCAATTGTCCAACGATGGGATTTTCATGGCACGATCATCATGAGATTATCTCACATTTAATAAGGCAATCCTAGCATAATCTTATAATGGGACGAAGGTGTGTCTTATTATGAGGTGGTGAAGTACATGATTTGAAATTTCTCATGCACCACCAGACTTTATAGTTGAATGAAGTGGCTATAAATAGAGTACAAATTCATCCCTTTGATCACCTTATTCTTTGGCAATAATCTTGCAAGTTACGTCAGCTACAATTGATCAACATTGCTGAGATGAGAGTTGTCATTGCAGAGAGATACAAAAATGAAGAGCTCGGGCTTGTGGTCCATCTTGGTCTCATTGAAGAAGAGATGGAACAATTTCAAATTATCTCCAATATGTTCTATTGAAGTTGATGAAAGATCAACCCCACAACTCCTAAGAATCACTAGCATGCAAACACCTATCATGGAAAGAGAGAAGCAAAAGCTATGGAGGTAAGAATTGTCAGATCCATAGATGATACATTCTTAATAAGCGAAAAAAAAAATTGCTATTACCAAAAGTGAATTTATCTCAATTATTTTTTACAATGAGAGATCATCCTTATAAAGGGGATTGAAACCCTAAAAAGGTCTAACTTAGGTTGCATCATAATAATTAATAAAAGAATTAATTATAAGATGCCTAAAGTTTACCTTAAACAACTAGAGTTAATTACAAAATATCTAATTACTAATAAGAAAGAGTCTTCTTCCAATGATACACTCTTAATAACATTCAGAATATCTAGAGACTCTAAAACTTTTTAAAATATTATCTTGTTTTCAAAGTGTTTCTTGACTTGGTGATCTCTGTAAAGAGTAGCTACCAAAGTTGTTTTTCCACTACCTCCCATTGCAGTCACTCCCACCTTGTTTTAAAGTTATGATCAAATCATCATCTTTTCAACTCCCATACTTAATGATCCAAACCTGTAGGGTTGTTTGGTAATTTTGGAAGGGATAGTTTTGTAAGAGGTGGTTTATGTAATAGTTACTTCAAGAATGGATAAGCTCCTTGAAGATGAATGCTGGAAAGATGACCCACTCCTACTGCAAAATTTTCCAATGCAAGAGAAAATCAATCTTGCAAATGAGAAAATCAATAAGAAAATATCTAAAAAAATTCCTACTTGCAAACAAAAAAAGCCATCTTGCTAACCCTTCAACAATCAATGCTAAAATCTATAGTGCAACAACTAGTTGTAATTTATTTGATCCTTTTAGGAACAATCTATTTTTAATTGATTGATACAAGTCTTCTTCCAACGACATTAATGTAGTGTTATGGGAGAGGGAGGGTCAATAAATGGATGATATAGAGAATGTTGCAGGTGTTTAGTAATGTTCGCCTCTATTCTTGAACTATTCTTGTGTGACAGTGGAGGCGATTGGAGCAGAGAGGAAACTCTTTTCCGCTCTAACACATGTGGAATCCTACATGTTTGGTAGACAATCAGATTGAACTCCAATAGGAGTCACGTTATTCAAGGCTGCAATTACTTATTTCTACAAGGATTGATTGGTAGTTAATGTTAAGTTGTGATGTCAATAATAATTGGGTTATTGCAACAGAATTGGTCTAACAAGATAGGCTCATTGATGGATGCACATCTGTTTCTTGCTCCTCCTTCCTCGCCCTCATCATCATCCTCTCCTCCAATAGCTAGCCTCTATATAAAGAAGAGAAGAGGAGGTTCAAGGTCCAATATAGGGGTGCCAATGTTCAAGGATTTTGAAGAAGACAATAATTATAAGAAGAGGAAAATGGGCTTTGAATGAGAGCATAAAATATAGAAATTCAATTGTGTTAATTCTAGTATTGATGTGGAGAACCTGATGAAATCCCCATTGCCCTTAGAATGGGAGTAATGTTTAGACCTTCAGGTGGACATTTCTCTATTCTTTTTTGTCTGAAGGCTTGACAAAATTTATGCATCTAGACTTTATAACAAGTATGTTGTATGCACTTTAATCACATGCCTATTCTTGATCAAATTTAAGTTTGTTATCAAGTTATTTGCTTAGCTAGAGCTATTATATTTTATTTACATTTTGCATTTGGTTATGCTCTTAGAGGTCTAGTTATTCATTGTTTATCTACTATCTTGTTGCTTTTGATGTTGTTTATATGTTAAGATTTTCTATTCTAAAATTTTAGTAAGTGGTTATATCAGCATGTACTATATTTCTATAGAATTGTAATATATAGGAATTTTGACCTTTGTTCTCTATTTTCTTAAAATGGTATATATGCAAAATATTGGACTTGCCTATTGTTGGTGTAAATAAGTATTTACTTATGACACTTACTTAAGTTTACTTAGGTAAATGCATTATTTAATTATTTTTTATTATTTTTATTTGTGAGACACTTAGGAGTTTGCACACCTTTTGAGTTGTCATGTAGACAACATAGGAGTATGCAACTCTATTTAAGCACATGGTCTCTACAACACTATTTTGCGTGTCACACCTTTGTAGGCTTATCCTCTCATCACTGCACTTACTTCCGTGCTTAATGGAGGATAACCCATATCTGGTGGACATGTGCTTGGCTGTATGACACATCATGATGCTAACTTCTATGCATTCTAGAAGCTCTCCCGAGGCCTTCATATTCAGGCACTCCTAGTGTACTCTCATTAATGATGAACCAATTATTGAATACATTGTTATTCTGATCATACTCTCTCTCTCTCTCTCTCTCTCTCTCTCTCTCTCTCTCTCTCTCTCTCTCTCTGGTCTACTATGTGCTTGCGTTTGAGTTCTTAGTTCCTGGGTGAATTTTTTCCTTAGGCAAATTCTTACATGGTATCAGAGCTTGAGACTGTCGGATTTGTTGATGAAGGCTACCAGCAATTATGTAGACTAAGCCGTTGGATGGCTTAAGAGATGGCTAGGCCGAACAAATGGGCCGAATTTTTTTGGCATGTGTATTTAATGCAGATCCACTTGTAATATGCCTGCCAATTTAGTAATCCTGCAATTAAAAACAAATAACAATGTGCAGAGCTGGGTCCTACTAATACCATGTGAACTAGCTGAAGAACAACTGGAGCTCGAGAAGACTTCCCTTTATCATACTTCTCCTTGAGATTCATATGCACTAAACAAGATGAACACTCTCCCTTAGAAAATTTGATATGAGGTAGACCTTTGACCATGTGTTTTGAGCAAAGTTGTTGAAGAGAGCGGAAGTCAAGGTGACCAAACCGCTCATGCCATAAGTTTATGTTTGAAGTAGAGTGAGTTAACAAGGCTTGGGAAGGACTCTTAGGCACAAAGTGGGAGAAGGAATAAAGCCTCTTGTCATCATTGACTTTCCCCACTGCTACCAATAAATCATCTTTGAGACTTTGCACCATCACTGAATCAGGAAGGAACTCAACCTTATGACCATCTCCAAGGTGAGTGATTTGGTAAACTGATAGGAGATTAGAGCTTAGATTTGGAACATAGAGAACATCTTTGAATTCCCCATTGTCCATTTCAACATGTCCTTTCCCTTCAACTTCCATTCTAGCATCATCTCCCACGAAGATGTGTGGTACCTTTGACTGCTTCAATGAAGAAAAGTCTTCCCTTGAAGAACCCATGTGGTAAGAGGCACCTGAGTCAAGTATCCATTCCGAAGAAGAATTTGAGTTTGCCATAAGTGCTTGACCTTTAGCTTTTGAAGAGGTAGGAGTAGAATCCTTGGAAGTACCTAGCACTTAAATCTTGTTCTTCTTAAGTAGATTTTCTAACTCATCGATTCTTTTTGTCTTGCAATGATGCTCGTCATGATTTGGCTTTTTACAGTATGCACAAAAGAGTTTGTCCTTCTTTTCAATTACTTCCCTTTTTGTTTGAAGAAGAACCGCCTTGTTGAGAGGAGTCATGTTGTGTCTCAAATTGTGTTTTCTGCTTCCACTGCTTCTTCTTGTTGTTACTTTTTCCCCCTTGACTAGATTTTTGAGCATCACTAGCCACAAAGGCTTTGGTCTTAGATAACTTGAGAAGTCCAAAATCCACCAAGTGAGATTGTTTAACAATCAACATGTCTACAAATCCATCAAAGGAAATTTTTTGGTAAGCAGATCCCATGGTTAACCTATGAGTATTAAAACTTGAAAAAAAGTTGGCGTACTCAGAAGGTAGCTTCTTCAAGATGTGATGAATCAACCTGTCATCCTTCATGGGATTTCCACAATCTTTAAGAAGTGCCCTATACTCATTGACTTTAATGATATAATCTTGAATTGTGTCATAATTCTTAGGATCCAAGAGAAGTAGATCATCTTCAATCTGAAATCCCTTTTCTTCATCCACTTTACCATACAACTATTCAAGTTTATCCCAAGCTTCCTTAGATTCTGAACAATTTTTAATGTGAAAGAGAAGATCCCCATGTACACAACTATTGATAACACCTAAAGCTTGTTGGTCTAGATTTGTCCAATCAATGAGTTCTTTAGCATCAGTAGGTTTGGTAATTGTACCATCAACATACAAACTATATCCTTTTTCCATTAATCTACTCCATGCAATATCTTTCCATGTAGAATAGTTGTGTGAAGTTAAAAGAGGACATTTAAAAATCATGATGCAGAAATGAAAAAAGCACAATAGAGACACAAGAACACAATACACACCCCCCCCTTTTCACTCAATCAAAAGACCCCCCCCCAAAAAGATGCTTTGGCACTTTATAAGTAATGCATTTACAATGGGCCACTTGTCAAAATGAACAAAGTGGACTTTCTGATTTTGCTTTTACAACTACCTTATAAGGTTGAAATCTATCACTTAAGCACTGTAGCTTAGATTTACAACAATTCTAAAAAGTATCAAAGCATTACAATGCCAAAGAAGGCCTAATTCTGAAAGTGAGAAATTTTTCCACACAATCTTAGAATCTGACTTCAAATCTAGAAAGTAGATAAAAAAACACGCACTTTCAAAAAAAATGGAACCTGAAAAAGTGACCAGATGTGCCCGTACGGAGTTTCTGAAGTTGCAAAATGCAGGATTATGCAAGTACAGTCACCAAAAAATGCAATTTCTACAAAATATGTGCACCAAAACCAGAAAAAAACACCACCACTTAAAAATTTAGAAAATTTTACCTTATTTCAAAAAAAATTGCACCTGAATTGGAGTCTGGATGTCCAAGTTAGGAGCTCACAAAGTCAGGTTGTCAAACTGAAATGCAATCTGGAGAGGGATCTAGAGGAGAAACTATGAGTTTAAATTTGATGATCAAACGATCATCACTGTAGTTGAAAAATTGCCCTAGAATGACTTCCAGATGGGCGTCAAATTTAACACAGTAAAATGATGACATCAGCAAAAAAGATAGCGCCTTGGCTGACATATTAGTTGATGTGGCTGTCTGTACTGTACAGAATAGGGACACGTGTCAATATTTCTATATGTTGATGTGGCACTATCGAGTTCCACGAGTGACATGGCAGTCCCGGCTGAGTTGGCAAATGGGCGTGTCAGCTGGGACACGTGGCGGATAATTATTCGATCCACGTGGAGGTCGAAAAAGGTTGCATGGAGGCCTTGCTATCTGCTGGGAAAGGAGCAGGCATGGCTCGGTCTAGGAAGGCCACGTGTCCTTGAGGGTGCAGACAAACCAAAGCGCGGGCCGAGAATTTATACAAGGATGTCAAAATTCGACAATACAGGTGGCCGAAGATTTAACAGCCCTGCCGGAGGTTAAAAATGCGATGCTGGTATTGAAACAACGTTGGAAACCTCGCAGACTGCCGGTATATCCTGCAGATACCACCGGTGGTAAAAGTTAGGTCGAAATATGATTTTAAGTGCAGCAACCATCGGTCAGTTCTCTTGTTCACGCAGGTTGCCGAAATCTTTCACCGTTGTTGCTACCAGAAAGGTTTGTGCATGGCCGAGCTTTTCAAATGACACCGGATTTTGAATTAAAATCCCACATTGAGTGGGTGAGCGGATTGAGCACTAAATAAAAATAATCCTCCGCAGAGTTTCAAACAAAGAGTCCTGCCAGGGGTGAGGCCAGGTCGGGTCGGGCTGAGACTTTGTTGGCCAGAATTTGACAGGTCCACTCTCAGTACTACCCTGCGCAATGTACGGCTGGATTGTAGAGGCCGAAAAAATAAATAATGAAACCCTGCGAACAAATAATATGCCCTCCAACCAAAAAAAGCGGATCCGGGGCGTCACTGTCAGGTCTGCTAAAAAAGTTTTCTCTATAATTTCCAAAAATTTG
The DNA here is from genome assembly GCA_028749045.1 of Cupressus sempervirens. Classification (NCBI taxonomy): domain Eukaryota; kingdom Viridiplantae; phylum Streptophyta; class Pinopsida; order Cupressales; family Cupressaceae; genus Cupressus; species Cupressus sempervirens. Next base: position 955,850,894 of record CM053792.1, on the reverse strand, counting down.
ACGAAAAATTCAGAGAAAATAAACAAATTCAAAAATAAATTAAATCACAGATCTGAAAAAGACAATACCCATACCGCAAATCGGGGCCTCCGAGTTTCGATTTGCAAAAAAAATTTGCCTCACGGTCGACTATGGGCCAAGGTAGGCGTGCTTATAGTCGATTTTCACCAGTGCAGCATTCCGAACACAATGGCAAAGTCAAATCTAATGCTGAACACTCCCAATTTTTGTAGCACTCTAGATTCGGGCTGAGGTGATGAAGCAAGCAAGAGGTCTCGAATAGCTTGTGATGAGAAAATCTCCAAGTTGCTTTGATACCATGTAAGAATTTGTTAGGTAAGGGAAAAATTCACCCAGAAACTAAGAACTCAAATACAAGCACACAGTAGACCAAAGAGAGAGAGTGCATGATCAGAATAACAATGTATTCAATAACTGGTTCATCATTAATGAGAGTACACTAGGAGTGCCTGAATATAAAGGCCTCAAGAGAGCTTCTAGACTGCATAGAAGTTAGCATCATGATGTGTCATACAACTAAGCACATGTCCACCAAATATGAATTATCCTCCATTAAGCACGAAAGTAAGTGTGGTGATGTGAGGATAAGCCTACAAGGTTGTGACATGCAAAATAGTGTTGTAGACACCATGTGCTAAAATAGAGTTGCGTACTCCTGTGTTGTCTACATGACAACTCAAAGAGGTGTGAAAACTCCTAAGTGTCTCACAAATAAAAATAATAAAATAATGCAAAATAATTAAATAATGCATTAACCTAAGTAAACTTAAATACATGCCTAGTTCATTCTTAGTAATTCATGGTTGTAAGATGTTGTTATTCCATAGAAGCTAGACAGAAGATACCTGAATTTTGTACTATGTTATCTATTTTAATCTAAAGTTCAATATTCAAGGGGATTTGTTTAACTAATAACTTAAATACATGAATGCAAGTGTGAGTGGAGGTTTTTCTTATTTAATATTTATGGTAGTCCTGAATTGTTGTTTTATGAACTATTGAGAAGTTGCAATCCAAGTAGATTTATACATCAATCTTCTAGCACTATAACTCAAAGATTTGGGAAGCCTTGCACTTTGAAATCTAGAATGAAAATTGTTTATTTAGAGCATGTGTCTGCATGATTGGGACCAATTCTAGGGAAGATGCTCCGGAATTGTGTTGAAGATATTGGATGAAGAGGATGTTGGCATTGGGAAGGGAAGATTAAGCTCAACACGAAGTAAACAACCTTGCTGAAAACCCGTTGCAAGAACATTTCAAAAATATCCAAAACATGTCAAATTCATCTTCCCTAGCATTTGGTTTGGAAAATTTGGGTATTTTTCGTAGTTCTAAGGAGAAGCTTTAGTTGTGGGAAAGGTTCAAAATTCTAAGTTTTACAAGGACTGCATGTGCCTTGTGGGCCATGATGGTGCTCAATTTATATATAAGAGCTCAGCTTAACATTTTAGGGAGGCGCATCTTCATTGAACATTCCAAAGGGTTTGAAAATCTAGATTCAATGGAGTTTTTTTTTAAAGAAAAGGAGAAAGTGAAGAAATGAGTGAGGACGGTAAAAATAGGATCTATTTGGTGTGCTTTGAACCTTCATTGGATATGTACTAGGGAAGCATTTAGTGATATGTAGAGATTGTGTGATCATGACATGCATTGATATGAGAAGAGTTGCCCCTCCACTCTAGTCCCCCATCTATTCTTGGTTTAATTGAGCATCTCAATGGGAACTTTCCTCCAAAGATTGTTCGATGCCAGAGAATTTACATGACTAGTCTTGAACCGCAATGTTTTAGCAAATTTGAATGTGGAAACGTGATGTTCCAAAGTTATAGATTTAAAAAAGAAATTTGAACAAGAAACGTGGATGGATCAAGCCTTTCGTATATGTGATTATCTTGCACTAACCTTTCAATGGCTCTCATGTTGTTCTAGAACGACACCAAAAACACACAACGCCCAAATCATATCTTTTTTTTTATTATGGGCCCGATTTGGTCAAAATTTCGAGCAAAATGGGAAACCCTAAGTTGGTCAAAATTTCCACCAACTCGAGCAAAAGATGTAAAAAAAAAGTATTGAAGAAGTCCATTTAGGGCTTGGTTGAAAATCTTGGTCGAAATTTGAGTGCAAATGTACTAGTGATATTGCATTTAGAATGATCAAGGGATTCCAACATAAACTTTTAGCTTAGTGAGTACAAATTCTCATTTCTTTGTCTTGTATAGATTCATTCCTCTAATTTTCTTTTGTTGTTAAAATATCCGTGTACAAAATTATTTCTTAAATAATAATAAAAATATCATCTCCATGCATTTTGATTTCAAAATAAATGCAATTATTTAACACTTCCTAACATATTAACTACTTCCAAAAACAATATCAACTACTTCCATAAACAATACCAACTGCTCAATTGGAGTAACTTTGTGATTGTTAGAAATTTTCTCCTTTCACACCTTTCTTGTCTTTCTCTTGTACATCTTATTCTTGTCCTCCCTTGATGACAAATCTGACTTGTTTAAATAGACCCTTTTACTATTGTCAAATCTAGTACTGAACCTCTGTTTCACTTTACTAACCCTATCACCTTTGTAAAATTGTCATTTCTTTTCATGGAGAACCTTCCCAAAGGCCTTGTAATCTCAAATCTTGATGACCATAGCTTTCAAATCTTAAACAATTCTTCAAACATTTTTAATATTGAGCTCTCATGGATTCCACCCCCTTATCTGATTGCTCCATTAGGTGTCTAAATCCCTTGCTCTCATGACTTTATCAAATTTCTTAATTAATATCTTAAATTTTATACTAAGTTCTCCTTGTCTCTTAATTTTGTTACAAAATATATTAATTTACTATTATTCTCTTTGTATTTATTTTTTGATCTTTGCCATCTCCTTTATCTTCATTTTCTTTTAGGCTCTCCATTATTTTAAGAGATGTCATTTGGTCAATTTATTTTATTGTTTGCTAGTAGGATGTGGAACATTGAATGTCAAAAATCTTGATACAAAATCTGTATATTTCCACAATTTATAAGTTAATTGTTATGTTGTTTGTGTGATTGTTTTTGGCATTTCTCATCTATTTTTCTCCGAATGGTATGTTCACAGTTATTCCCACATAGATCAAAGGGTGTAATTTGAAATATTAATGCATAAAAAGATCACACTCTCAAATTTAAAAGCAACATATTGATAAATATTAATATAATTAAACTCAAATACCATCTAAAACATTTATATGAACAAAATATACAAATAATATGATTGTTATAGTCAGAAATGTTGGGGTGATCCCCATCCAAAGATAAAACCCAAACAAAGGTTCATTTGTGGTCAACCATGTTAAAAATGATTTCGAGCTAAATAAATACTATGGAAGCTGCCATCTATGAAACGGCAATATTGTCAGACAAACCATTTGCGACCAATTTTTTGACAGGCTTTTCTTTGACCGTTACAATTTTGATACAATTTTTTCGTTAATTAGTACTGTATTTCTTTACAAAACAATGATGGTTCAGTATTTTTCCTTCAATTGGAAAGGAATCAAATTGAATAAGCCATGTGATCCACTGGCTCCATGTTTCAGTTTAATTTCTCGATTATAAAATAGAGGAGTCGTTGGACATTGATATTATCATAAACAATTCTTTCTCCTGCCCACTTCCCATCATTAAAAACATCTACACTTATTTTTCTGTTTAATATTTAATGGAAGTTAAGATTCTTTCCAGCAGAAAGTACAAATGTTCAAATGAAAAATATTTCAATTTTTTTTCAAAAAATCATCACCTTCTTTAAGATTGTTCTTAGCTTTCGACTACGGAAAAAATTTGTACACGACAGAACAGTAATTTATGGATTATCATTTTGAGGAAAGTGTAATCTTAAAATTTTTATTTTTATTTTTTGTTTATTTGATTTATTTTTTAATATAACGTCCTTTATCATATAATTTATTAATCATGGAAAGTTTTTCAGATTTTTTAGCAATTTGAAAAACTTAACTAAATATAAACATCATACATATTGCCACACAATGTAGTGTACTTTTAAAACTTCTCACATGATATTAACAATTATAGATATAATGAGATAACTTAACAGTTACAAAACTTTTACAAACAACTTATATTTGATAGATAATATATAAAAGATACAATAAATAAAACTAGCAAACAATATATGTCTAATTTGAAATACAATATAATGTACATAAGTACATACTCACATACTTAATTCTTTTTTATAGCTCAATTTATTTCAAATCTAGACGTTATTTAGTGGCATAATTCTCTTTTAAAACTCTTTTTTGAATTTTCAAATCTTAACATTCTTTAGTGGTGTAATTACCTTTTACAACTCATTTTCAAATTATCTTATATCAATGTAAGATTGAACTTTTTTTTTTTTCAATGAACAGTTCCTTTCTATAAATATAATAATAAAGTTACATATTCACAAAAAAGGGGTTGGGGATAGAAGGATCATCTTGGGATGTTCAAAGGGCTAGAGGCCAAAACTTAAGTACTCATAAAAAAAACATATATAAAGCCCTCAGGGAGGAGGATCATGGTCATCAGAACCCCATTCATCAGCAGGGTTAGTGGATGGCTCAAGAGGAGCCCGCCCATCAGTAGCATCATCAATTTTTTCTTTATCTTTATCTCCCTCCAACTTGGGAGGAGAAATAACCAAGTTTAGTTGAGGGAAAGGCCACTTGTTGGAAGAAGGTCACATAGGAGTAGGAGTAGCAGGAGATACCACTGGGGACCAGCCAGAACCATGCCTTGGGGGGGGGAGAACCCGAGCGTCAACGACCTCCAAGACCACCACTGGGAGAGCGGAGAGGAGGCTATGACCTGGGGCTGTGAGAGCGATGAATAGAAGATTTGCGGCCCCACGTGTGGCCTTGGGGGGGCATACAATCTCCAAAGTCAAAGTCAAGCGGCACCATGGCAATAGTACTGGGGGCATTCCCAAATGAGCCAAAATCTCTTGAAGGTGGGCCATCTCTAGTGAAACTTTATCGATTTGTACTTGTATCTACACTATTACATTGTTACATATGCAAACCTTAGTGTACATAGAAACATTAATGTCAAGAAAGTTGAGAGAATACAAGACAACATTTTGATCTTTCCAAAGAGTGAACAAAATTTCGAATCTGAAAGAATGCCAAATTTGAGAGTACTTAAAGGCAAGCCTGGGCGAATCCCCCAACAACCCCATATGCCAAGAAAAGGGTTCTAGGTGGAAGGGCTTGAAAAAATCATGAGTCTAGTGCCAATACTGTTGGGCACATCTGCAAAACTAGAAAATATGCAAAAAAGTTCCGGGTTGTCCATAAAAAGGGCATCTAGGGTCAGGAACACCCAAATGCTTGAGCCAAGGGCCTAAAGGCATCAGGATGCACCAAGAGAAGTGTGCAATCTTTGGCTTAGTAATAGCTTTGCTACACATTGGTGAACCTAAGTCTCCAAGACTTTTAGAATATTGCAAATGCCTACATTGGTTGAGCGTGTCCACCATATGCAGGTGGGGAACCAACTAGTGATAACTCAACTTGGGCTTATAGCTAGTCATGGGAGTGGAAGGATACCACTTCCAATCCTTCCACCAATGTTTGATTGACTAAATAACAAGCTTGTGCAACAAATGCAGAGGCATCGTAGAAACTAAAATATCAAATGTCACTTGATCAAGACATAATAGCTCGAATTGCACTTGTATGTCTTTCCATGAGCAAAGGCTCATGGTGATTCTAGAAAAAATGTCTTTAGGAGTCTTAATACCATATTTGAAAAAATACAGTGCACTAGTTCCCTAGACTTTGGCCAAAGGGACTCCTTGAATAGAAAACATGGGAGACCACCACAAATTATGTTGGTTCATAGAGAGGTCCTCTCTGAACCCATCTCTAGCCTAGTGGAGCCATGACTTGATGGCTTCCCAGGCCTTCCAAATACTCTTAGCCATAAAGGTACCCTTAACTTACGCAGGCTTAGGAGTAATCAAAAGAGTTTGAACACTAGTCCCCTTCTAGGAAAACTGATTAACCGAGAAGCCTAAAGAAATGCAATGCCGCAAAAGAATTTTCTAGGCCTGATTACTAAAGAGGGAACAAATGAAGCACTTGGCACAAAGGGCAATACCCTGCTTTTGAGTAGAAAGCAAGCCTAACCCACTTGAATCCTTAGGCAAACAACAATAGTCCCACACCACCCTCTGAAAGCCATGATGAGAAGCATTTGAAGCCTGAAGAAGTCATGTAGAAAATGCTCAAGTGTGAGATAGGAGGCCTTCAAAGGTGCCCAACATGAAGAGTAGTACACATGAGTGGCAGCCAACACCTTGGAGCAAATTTGAAATTTTCCAGCTAAGGAAAGAGGTTTGGTAATCCAATATTCTAACTTCTTTTAAATCCTGGCTAGGACTGCATTCCAAAGCTCCATAGGGGAAGCTTGGAAGGAAAAGGGTATGCCAAGGAAATAGAACACTTCTCCATGCTGAATCCATTTCTATTGATATTGGGCAAGCCAAGGCAGGGTGTGTAGGAAGGACTCCCTATAAGAAAGAGTCTTGTGCCATTTTATGGTTGAGCCAGAGGCTAAGCAAAATGTGTCGAGGTACTGAAGGACATCAAGAATTTTATCCTCCTCCTTGATGAGAGTGAGGAATGAATCATTAGTGAAGTGACCATTGACCAGTGGTTTAGATGAGTCTGGGAGAGAAATGCCATAGACTTGACCCACCAAGATGGCATTAGCCAGCAAGTAGCCAAAACCCTTCAGTGACCTGCACATAAAGAGTAGGTGCTAGAAGACACCCTTTACGAATAGATCTGAAGAGGTTAAAGGCCTCATATTGCCTCAGGCCATTAATGGTGATGTACGCAAATGCATCTCCAAAGAGCATTTACATAGATTGTAGGAAACTGGGGCCAAACCCCAAAGCCTAGAACACAAACAAAATGAAAGGTCATTCAATCCAGTCATAAGCTTTGGCAAAGAGGAACACACCCTTTTGTTTGGATTGATGATCCCATTCTATACCTTCCCAAACTACAATGATATTATCCATAATATACCTAAATTTGATAGATTCAGTCTATTCAAGACACAAAATCTGTGGCAAAAGGTGTCAGATCTTAGGAGAGTGAGCCTTGCCAATAATTTTGTAGGAGACATTCTAGAGAGAGATGGGCCACCAGTTGCAAACACCCTTCGTGTCACCAGATTTAGGTATGAATTTAATATTGCCTTTGTTAATTATGCTCCATAATGAATGAGACTGAAAGTCTTCAAGATAGACTTTGTGCAAATTGGGGCCCATGGCATCCCAAAATATTTGTAAAACTCGCAAGGAAATCCATTGCACCCAAGAGCTTTATCATCCGCACAAAAAATAAAGCCTCTTTAAGATCAACAAGTGTAAAAATTTGCTCTCAAAAAGCATGTTGCTCAGGAGCAAACCTGTTAGAGGTATTAGAAATACAAGTTTGCAAAGCTTGGTCTCGCACAACGAAAAGACCCTATGTAGTAAAAACCTTGTCATAATGGCACACAAAATCTTGGACAATATCAAAAAGCTCACACAAAGTTTGTTGAACTTCCTTGATTCTCTTGATGCCAATAGAAGAATGACGAGCTCAAAGAGCATTAAAATATCCTTCGAAGCCTAATCACCAACCTCCAAGCAATGGAGATGGGCCTTGATCTAGACTCCCCAAACCACATAGCTAACCACAACTTGCTTTTGGTGATGAAGATTGGCTAGCCTCATTCGTAGAGCTAGCTGAATCAAATGGGTTCAAGGCTAAGACTTCAGAAGTACCATATAGAGATCTTTTGTGGTAGCCTCATACGATCTTCAGTGGTACTTGGCCAACTATTTGTCGTAAATCCAAAGAAACTTCCCAGTACAGTGATGGCGTCATTCCACCATTAAATCCACCCAACATGTCTATGGGGTTGAGGTTCAAGATTCCAAATACAAGATATGAGCAGAGGTGGAAGCATGTGCCAATAAAGAAGTGTTGAAAAAAAATTGTGTTTTACATGTACAAGGCTGAGCTATTTGCCAAGTGTCGGCCTTGAAGGTGTTTAAAGCCTTACCAAGGGTTTTTCCTTTGTGTTGGGAGACACGTTTACACTATTTTAAATATTAGACCCTGTCAAAAATAACTTCAATCCATTTTTTCTAAAAGAAGGATAAAAATTTATTCAAAGGCAATAAATTTGAAAATGAGCACTCTAGAACCATGTCACTATCCATAAACTGATCTAGCATATGGGACATATTAGGAGGCAATTGTCCCTTATTTACTATATCCCTATCATGCTCAACTCTTGCTAGCTAACAAAATCAGACTCACAAATAATCTTTGATCAACAAAGAGCACAACAATGCTTTGTCACATACAAAATGGCAAGAACTTCTATTAGATTATTGGTATAAAAGCCCTTATTAACAGAAAAATAAACTAAATATCACCAAAATTATCCCTACCAACTCCAAAAATGCCACTATTCCAAAATCAATTTTTCAAAAATTAATATAAAAATATTTATTTTTATAATTTAAAGCATCAAACTTATAGAGGAAAATGTTTAGAAATCTTAAGTAGTTAACCAAACCTTCATATATAACATAGTTAGCTCGCATCCCTTATTCTCCTCAATGGTCTGTGCGTCTCGAGTCCTTTCCCCAAACACAGACCACTTGCTCTCTTTTTTCACCTAAAAAGGAATGAACTCCTATAGTCTATTGTAGATAATTGCACTCTTAAGTTTAGGGAATGTCCCTTGAATTTTCTAGGGAGAAATCTCATAAAGCAATTCACATGTTTTATCAAGCAAAAAAAAAATGGTTGAGATGAATGCAGGGGAAAATCTTTGTTTAATGACACCCACGAGATGGGAAGGCAGATTCAGATTCTTTTTAAAGTGTTTTCATAAGGAGCCGTTTTATCAGTGAACATGCATCTCTGCTTGGAAACACTTCCGTGGATACAGATTCTTTTCATTTCTATATATAATTTAAGATGAGACCCACTGGGCAGTCCTTTTTTAAATCCATTGTTTGACAAAGTTGAGTGTTCTTTTGAGATCAGAATAGCAGAAGTATTGATTGCTGCAACCAAGTTCCATTCTTATATATGCTGTATCAGAGATTTCTTCATCGGGCAATTTGCTATTTGTTTTTTTGGAAGTAAATCGGAGAGAGCTGAAGGACTTTTGTTCAGTATGGGGAGAAAGATCATCTTTGTTTTCTTGTTATTGTTGGGAGTGTACATTTGTAGAGGCTCAGCTCAATCAACACTGCTTCGGACAAATTTTTATGCCAAATCATGTCCCAATGTTGAGACCATTATAGGAAATGTTGTTAGTCAGAAATTCAGCCAGACATTTGTGACTGTTCCTGGCACACTGAGGCTTTTCTTTCACGATTGTTTTGTTGAGGTGAGCAAGAGAAGATTTACATTTCTTCATGTTTCAGCTAAATGCAATGTGTTCTAAGAAACCCAAGTTTTTATTTTTTAGATATGGATTAACTTCAATGGAACACACATTTTCATTTTTTAAGATGTGGATTAACTTCAATGTAATAAGATTTTCATAATTCATGTGACTATTTGTTGCTATTTTTGAATTAGATTGTGTCAGTATTTTTGTATCAATATTTGGGATCACATTCTATTTCTACAATACATGTGATAATGTGATACTGTTTTTGAATTCAATTCTATGAGTGTTTTTGCATCAACGTTTCAGACCACACTCTGTGATCCATCATCATCAAATGGTTGTAAAGAGCATAGGAAGATTGAATGGCAGTAGAGAGCAGAAGAAGATCAGAAACCCAAATTTTCATGGATTAACTTCAGTGTTATTAGATTTTTACAATCTATGTGACTATTTGTCACTATTTCTGAATTTGATTTTGCCAGTGTTTTTTTATCAATGTTTCGAGTCATTTTATTTCCATAATACATGTGACAATGTGTTACTATTCCTGAATCCGATTGTATGTGAGTTTTTACGTCAACATTTCAGATCACATTTACGTCAACATTTCAGATCGCATTCTCTAATAACGGTAGTAAAGAGCATAAAAAGATTGAATGGCAGTAGTGAGCATAAAGAGATTGATGCAAGATTAATGGGACATTTTGCATTAACATGTGGTGGTATGCCATGAATCTCAGCAATTTAGTGATGTAAAATGGTTTTGTGCTTTTGTTTTTGTGTGACAGGGATGTGACGCCTCTGTGATAATTCAGTCTACTGCAAACAATCAGGCAGAGAAGGACTTTCAAGACAATTTCTCCCTGGCTGGGGATGGGTTTGATACTGTAATCAAAGCAAAGCAAGCTCTAGAGGTGGTGTGTCCCAACACAGTGTCTTGTGCTGATGTCTTAGCCATTGCTACCAGGGATGTTATAAAGCTGGTAAGTAATCTTCGTAATTATGTAAAAATAGAATCCCATGGAGTTTACACATCTTGGGCCATAAACATGGATTAGCTATCAACACACTGATACAACCATTCAACTTATAGTACATAGGAGGCAGTTAAGCCCTTGTCACAAATTCCGAGGGGAGCAGTAAACATTTTGCCAACAATCTCTCTCTCTGCATTGCCTGAGGATCTGAGGATTCGAACCTGTGACCAAGCTTTGACACCACTTGTGAGAGTAGGGTGTTGTTGCATCAAAAGATGAGGCGGTTAAGCCCTTGTCACAGATTCTGAGGGGAGCATCAAACATTTTGCCAACAATCTCCTACTCACCATTACCCAAGGGTCCTAGGATTCAAACTTGTGACCAAACTTTGGAAGTGGTTAAGCCCTTGCCACAAATCCCCAGAAAAGCAATGAACATTTTGCCAACAAAAGAATACCCTCAAGAGGCTTATGCTTTGGATGAAAATTGTTCAGTACATTCTAGATTCAAATGTCCTTTCATATGACTCTAGGCTTAACATCATAAATGGACAGGCATTCTCTTGTCTTCAATTAGAAATCCTTAGGACACTATGCCTGACATGATAGATGCCTCTACATTTCAAGAATCAAACCTATTTCGTTCAAAACATTGGATTGTCTATTCTACAAATCCATTAATGCATTCAAAAGATGAGTGTTTAAAAATTTGAAGTTTTGGTTCTTGTGTCATATGCAGGCTGGAGGACCAAGTTATAGCGTGGAGCTGGGGAGAAGAGATGGACTCATATCTCAAGCATCCAGAGCCAATGGAAACCTACCCAAGGCTTCATTCAATCTGGATCAGTTAGTCTCTCTTTTCAAAAACAAGGGCTTATCTCAAACAGACATGATTGCTCTATCTGGTAACAAATCACTCCACCTTCTGACTGGTCTACTCATAGTCTATTTTAGTCCTTACAATCTTGGATCTCGAGCTCATTTCTCAAAAGTAATGTTAGTGTCAATAAACTTTAAATTTGGCTGATCTCTGTAGCAATTGAATGCAACAGTCCTAATTCACTTGCTTTGGAAAAAAAAACTTCCACTTGTTCCATTTTCTCAGGATGGCACATCAAGAAACAACTCAACGGAACCAAGTCCAAGTCTGTACATCAAAAATTTTGTCTACCATAGGCATCCCTCTTTGTTATCTCCTTCTTTAGTTTATTAACCTCACCTGACCGATCCCAAACTCTATCATTTCTAGTTTATCCCTTTTCCCCTGAAAGTTGATCTTGGCTGTAAAGTTGTTCTTTAGACAACCTACCACATTATGCTTTAAAAAATCTTTCCATTTGATTCTTAAATACGTTATCAGATTCCTTGAATTCGATAAAGCATTCTTTTATTCCACGAATTTGATAAAGCATTCTTTTATTTAGAGCAAATCAGAGTTGCCGGAAACTCCTCTGTTCCTTATTGGGCGCATATTCCCCTATCCAATTTGGAAACATATCCAATACTGCTTGGATACACATCAAATATTGTACCCATCTCTGCCTAATAAACTTGATTTTCCAACCGTACCAAATACTATGGGATTTGTTATTTTTTAAAGATTTGATGTAGATCTTCCCTTTAATGTTAAAAATATATATATTAAAGCAATTTTTCAAAAAAAATAGTATTAAAAAAAACCTCCACTGGATGAGAAAAACAAATAAAATGTTTTTCCTATTTCAGCAACCCATTTTTGGGTTATTTTCTAATGCAACTCTACTTTGTTTACAAATTGTAAAGCGTTAAATTAACTTATAAATATTTATGTAGCATTTATGTGTCAATATTACTTTTGAAGTAATGAAAATCTCCTACAATAACTTAGAAAACTATGTAAAATATATGTATATGTATTATTTATTAATTTTTTCCAGCCGTATCCATATTGGGTGTCTAAATAAATGACCGTATCCGTACCCAATACTGTTTCCGTATTTGTATCCGTATCCGTATCCGTGCAACTTTAGAGTAAATGTATGCTTTTGATCTAAAGCAATGAACCAATAAGAATACCATCAGAAGAGCTTATGCCCATTTAAACATTCAACAGTATCGTCACAATAGAATTTGAAACTTTGATAACATCAATAACACCAGCACAACTTAAACATCAGTCCATGCCACTATGAACTTCATAAAGCATTCCTTTTTGTGAGACAAATTCTAGAAATTTTATTGAGGTATTAGAGTTCTTTTTTGAAGTGTAAGAGAAAAAGTAGCTCTTTAATGTCTCAATCTAACCACAGGTTCGGTCTAAGGCTTAATATGTTTGACCATAGGCAATAGGGCGTATTCATGCTTTTTCCACAATTTATAAATGAGTAGACTTTACAGTGGTGCAAGATTTTTTTAGAGAGGATAAGGTTAGGAAAATTGGTGAACCTGTCATAAGCTTCATAACAGTCATTGTGCAAATTTGAAAGTTAAGAAGATAAAATCTATTTGTAATATTGCTATCAGCGTTCTATTGTATAGTTTTCGTGTCAAACTCATCAATCTATATTTCAGGAGTATTGATTCACTAGAGCCCATCTCTCATGAGAGTGAATGGAACATTCAGCACTTATTGTATCTAAAAACTGTGTCTACTAGATATCCTTCTTTGCTATCTCCTTGTTTAGTTTATTAATCTCACCTAATCAATCCCAGACACTATCATTTCTAGTTCATCCATTTTCCCCTGAAAATTAATACTGGCTGTAAAGTTTTTCTTTAGACAACTATTTTTAAATAATTTTCCATGAATTTTATAAGATTTGATAAACCATTCTTTTATTTGGAGGAGTAAAACTGTAAATGTGTACGCTTTTGATCTAAAACAATGAACCGATAATGATATAACCAAAAGACCTTATGTTCATTTAAACATTCAATATTACCAGTCTTCTAGCCATGCCACTACTGACTTGGTAAAGTATTTCTTGCTCAGAGACAAAATTCTAGGAATTTCATTAAGGTGTCATAGTTCTTTTTCAAAGTGTAAGATAAAAAGTACATCTTTGATGTCTCAATCTAACCACAGGTTCAGTCTAAGGCTTAAAATATTTGCCCATAGGCAATAGGGCAAATGAATATACTCTTTCAGTGCTGCAAGATTTTTTCAGAGAGGATAAGGTTAAGAAAATTGGTGAGTCCATCATAGACTTCTTAATTGTCATTGTCCAAATCTGAAAGTTAAAAGACAAAATCTATTTGCAATCTTGTTATCAGTATTTTACTGTATAGTTTTCGAGTCAAACTCATTGACCCACATTTCAAGAGTAGTGGTTCACAAGAAACCATCTCTCATGAGAATGAATGGAACACTCAGCACTCATTGCAAGACGTGATGCTCTCAGAGGTTAAGTATTGGATCTTCCTTGAAGGTTACCCTTCCCATCACTACTCTAACTTGAAATGAATGGAACACTAAGCATTCATTGCTCTAGCTAATGCTTATAAAGGTGAATTATTGGACCTCTTAGGGAGATCACCGGTTCCACCACTACTCCAACTCAAACACACTTAGTTTTCTCAGAAATTAAACTCTTTTAACTTGCTGCCTCATTTGCAAAATTTTCAACAAATATTATATCCATAAATTAAAAAGACGAGATCTCTTATTCTATAAACTATTTATTGTTTCATTATTAAAATTATACTTTTCATTCCATTCTAAAAATCTCAACTTTAAAAACTAAAATAGAATTTCTTGTTCTCTAGACTATCTTTAAGCTCACCTCGTCTTAAACCATGTTTTATGATGACATGTTCTCATTAATTTTCAGGGGCTCACACACTGGGGTTTTCTCATTGCAACCAATTTTCAAACAGGATTTACAGGAAGCCAATTGACAGTAGTCTGAACAGCAACTATGCAAGCCAGCTTCAGGGCATGTGTCCGAGGAACGTGGATCCCACCATTGCCATCAACATGGACCCCACAACACCTCGTTTATTTGACAATGTTTACTATCAAAATCTGATGAATGGCAAAGGACTTTTCTCTTCTGACCAGGTGTTATTCACAGACAATCGCTCAAGAAACACGGTACAAATGTATGCAAGGAACTCCTCCATATTTAATGCAAACTTCATACAAGCAATCACAAAGTTGGGTCGGGTTGGTGTGAAGGTGGGTAATCAAGGAGAAATCAGAAAAGATTGCAGCCGCTTCAATTAACAATTTCTACATTTGATCATGGAATTTGATTTTAATGTTTAATGCAAATAAATCTTTAAGTTGTTCAATGGAGAAGCATAGCATGCTAACAATTTTAGTACACCTCCAAAGTGGCAATGATTTGAATTAGGAGGATTGCTTACATCATGTTATAAAGATCTATGAAATATAGATCAAAGGTGACTACAAAAAAATACACTGAAAACTACACATTTCTTATTATAATTCAATTTATGTACATTTTTCAATACTTTGTTTAATTATTTATTTATTCACTAATATTTAAATCCTGATAAAAAATTTCTTAAATTTCCTTCTGACATTTTTTTGATTAAAAAATAACAATTGATTAAATATTTATTATTATTTTACACTTAAATCTCTTAAAGAGTTCAATTAAACATTCAAAAATACATAAAACAGTTATATATTTTTCCCTTTAACCTCCATCTCACACTTATCAAACCAACATAGTCTCAACATTTGATTTTCCAATGCCCACTATTGATCTATTCATTTGAGTATGTATGCATTCATCATTCCATTAGTTATTGTAGGAATTATGGTGAATGTATTGTCATATTTTCATTGGGAATAACCTATAGAGTTTCTTTATTTGAGTTACAAAATTTCAATTACAAATGACTTTGTATAACAAGATTTAATAGTTTATTTTAGTCTAATTTGAAGATTGCTCTTATAAGGTGATTTTAAAATGTGAAATAAGGTTTAAACTTTAGATTTTTAATTTTTTTTATCAATATGGGTTAAGGCCAATAGTTGGTATTTATAATAGTATATAATAATTTAAAAAAAAATTCAAGATCATTTTCTAAAGTTGACAAATTACCATATGAAAGCTTGTTGCGGCCAAAATGGAGGCCATAAGCCAATTTAAAAGATTGAGATTGTATATTCTTAAACCATATATACTAAGCTTAAATAAATAAATAAATTAGGCAAAAAGAATTCAATAATAATCAATAGGAGGGCTTATCTCTTTGTTAGCAATAAATTGCATATACTCCATTTTGAAACTTTCCACTTCACAACTTAATTGCTCTTTATGTCACCTAGTCACTACTTTTACCAAGTTCACAACCTACACTATTGTGTCATCATAAGTTTTGTGAAGTTCGCAACCAATAGGAGTGGCTCCATCATTTTTGTATTCGCCCAACCCTAGAAAATGGTCATTTGGTCGCTCCTTTCCAGAAGTTGAAACTTGTACACAAGGCTTCAAAGTTTTGTAAAGTGAGCAATTGTCTGTTGATGGGATTTTAATGGCACAGTCATCATGAGTGTCTCGCATTTAATAAGGCAATCCTAGCATAATCTTATAATGGACAAATGTGTGTCTTATTACGAGATGATGAAGTACATGATTTGAAATTTCTCATGCACCACTAGACTTAATAGTTGAATGAAGTGGCTATAAATAGAATATGAATTCATCCCTTTGATCAACTTATTCTTTGACAGTAATCTTGCAAGTTACGTCAGCTGCAATTCAACATTGCTGAGATGGGAGTTGTCATTGTAGAGAGATACAACAATGAAGATCTTGGGCTTGTGCTCCATCCTAGTCTCACTGAAGAAGATATGGAACAATTTGACATTATCTCCAATATGTTTTGTTGAAGTTGATGAAAGATCAATCCCACAGCGTCCAAGAATCAACTGCATGCACACACTTGTCACAGAAAGAGAGAAACAAAAGTTATGGAGGTAAGAATTGCCAGATCCATAGTTGATACATTCTTAATAAGCGAAAAGAGAAATTGCTTTATCTCAATTATTTTTTACAATGGGAGATCATCCTTATAAAGGAGATCAAAACCCTAAAAAGGTCTAACCTAGGTTGCATCATAATAATTAATAAAAGAATTAATTATAAGATGTCGAAAGTTTAGCTTAAGCAACTAGAGTTAATTAGGAAATATTTAATTACTCTAACTCCCCCTCCCCCCCCCCCCCCCCAAAGATAAACTTAGGGAGTAGCTAAAAACCTAGAAACTACTATTAAAAGTAGTTTTGTGTCTTGAGAACAAGGTTTGATGACGTACCCAAGCACAACCAAATCTCTGAAAAGAGGAGAAATAGAGAAAACCACATGGGAAAAACCCTACTCCAAAAAGAGATGGAAAAACATGTTGAAAGATATTAGTGAAGGACTGAAGAAGCATCCAAACTAGGGAATGTCCTAGAAGATAGGAACAAAAGATGGTCATGTAGAACACCAAAGCCTGAATAGCTGATCAATCGAACCAAGGAAGCATGAGAAACAATAGAAGAACCCCCCCTAATGCAGACAAGGGTGAGGTGACAGGCAACTAGAAAAGTGAGCCAAAAGAATTGCAAGTCAAGAAACCATGATCAAGATGCACAAAATAGTACATATGTGTGTATTGAGGTGATCAATCTCAAACATGACATGAGGTTAATGTCACAGAAGGGACACTCGCTGGACAAAGGAAGATGGAAAACAAAGGAAAAACATTAACCCCCTATGGCACTTTATCACAGTAGTGCATGTACAATAAGGCATAAGATATGGTGAATCTCAAGAATGAAATAATCTACATGAGTGTCCTTAGATGACACTGCTTGAATCAAAAGGAAAAACAAGACAAAATAATTGAATTGAAAATATAGATGCAGTATGACACTTTATCTCAGTGTGTTTGTAAGAATGCATACAAAGATGTCTAAAGAGACCATAAGATACATAAGACTAATACAATAGATAGTACAAGTTTTGACGAATCATTTGTAGTAACAAAATCGATCCTCAGACCTAAAACAACCAAGTCATCCACCAAAATGCAAAAATGTGGAAGATTAAATAGAATGTTCTTGGAGACGAATCTGAAAAAACAAATAGCATCACTAGAAAGATCTTGGATATAAAGAATTCCCAAATCAGAGATCAGATGCTCAAGATATGTCCCTCAGAGTGAAAAACTAAACTCTTGAATTTGATAGCAGAAAAATCTATCAAGAAGACATCAAAACTAAAAACTAATTATACCACTATGAGGGGCTCGGAGCCAACTTTCTACTGATATCTTGCTTTCAGAAAACGGAGTCCGTATGCCTGAGATATGAGAAAAACAATGAAGGTAGGTCCAAAAAGAGCCCAAGGAGGTGACAAGAATGCTGATGCAATGCTGATGTGGTGCTAAAGTCAGCAAGTGACAAGCTCAAAACTTGGTAGTCAAATGGTCGTCCAAGAAAAAAAGTGCTATAAAATTACCCCGGTTGAATTAAATCTAGCCGTCAAAAATGCCAGACAACCAAGGGCTAGTGTTGGATTAAAAACTAGTAGCCAAAAATAACATGTGTTTAAAATATTAAACACCAAATTTGTATGTAACAAATGCAATACCACTAAGAAAGGTTGGAAAAACACCATCACTGAGGAAAAAATAACCTCCAATTTGAAACCACTCTCATGGGTGATAAAATTGCCAAAGACTTGGAGAAAAAATGAGGAGGTGACTGGAATGTTGATGCAATGTTGATGTGGTGTTGACATTAGCAAGTGATGAGCCCAAAACTTGATAGTCAAATGGTCATCGAGGCAAAAAAAGCCATAAAATGACCCCTATCGAATAAAAATCTAGCTACTGAAAACATACCAAAAAACCAAGGGCCGATGCTAGATTAAAAACCAAGGGCCAAAAATAGCATGTGTTTAAAATATTAAACACCAAATTTGCATGTAACAAATGCAATACCACCAAGCAAGGTAGGAAAAATACCATCATTGAGGAAAACATAACCTCCGATTTGAAACCACTCTCATGGGTGATAAAAGTGCCAAATACTTGGAGAAAAAATGAACCTACCATGGAATCTAAGGAATCTCATGTGCTAATTAGGCAAAAGGTGGGGTCTGTGTTAAGGAGTGAGTATGTCTTCAAAAACACATGTCCAATAACCACTTCGACACATCCACGAAACACTATAGGGTGAGATACACTAAAGAACGACCAAATCATCCACCTTATAACATAACAAACCACTCCTTGAGACCAAAACCACCATGCATCTTTATAGAAATCCAAGCATGGGCTAGAAAAATAATAAAACTAGCAGTGAAAGTGGATCCCATAATTTTAAGGTAGAGGGATTTGCACGGGTAGGAGTGTAGGAGGCAACACAGGTAGGGCCTGCTTCCAAACAAAAGGAAGCCCCAACGATCAAGGACATGTACATGAGAAGAGGGTGCTAGTAGACATCCTAATGAAAATTGAAATGGTAGAATGCACCTAAAACCAACACACATCACCCAAAAAAAAAGTGTGTTTCAAACAATTACCAAATGGCCGGAAAAGGGCTGCTGACAACAGGATTGCTGAGGATGACAAGCTTTCATAGACTTGTATGCATGCTTGAGAGTTTAGCTTGAGGAACCTAGCTAATTTTAAAGCCAATGTGGCAATAAACCAGAGCTACCAAATATGCCAAAACTTTTCTTCCTCAAAAATTCAACTCTAATGACCACAAAACAACTGGTGAAAGACCTACACACAAAACTTGGAGAGAGGCCCACGTGGTCAAAAACCAAAACCATGCATGCATCGATAATTTTGAATAAATCACTGCACACCTTTCAAATCACAAAGAATCATATGTAGAGGCACATGCATAAAATAATTATCCAACCTTCCAACTCCCATAAAGTGCTCCAAATGAAACATAGGCCTACAGTCCAACCAACTAATGCTTATGCAGCTTGAGAGAAGAAAAGTCCTCCAATCGGAGGGACCAATTGCATAGGGCCTTCATAGATGAAGGGTACAAGATGAGAAAAATAAATATCTTCCTAAAGAATCCACATGAGCCCTTCACGAATGTGGGGTCCAAGGTGTAGAATATGCAATATATTTTACAAAAAAGTGCCTTCCCAAAAGAATTGCCTCTAAAGTGAGTGCATGGGCTTAAAAAAAAGATCACAGAGGGGAGTGCCAAGGTACCCTTGAGGATGGAGAGGTAGATACTAGTACTATCACAAGATGCAATCAAAAGAAGGGAAAAGAGCTATGGGACAGGCAGGTTTCAGACCAAAACACTCCACCATTGATCACTACATTACCCTAAGGTTCCTCATAGAAAAAACATGGGATAAATAAGGGGATGATGCTTTTTTCTACTTTGTTAACTTTAAGAAAGCTTTCGATACTGTCCCTAGAGATAAGTTATGGAATAGGATGGAAGAATTAGAGGTCCCAACATATTATAGAGTTGTTGTTTATAAACTTTATGAATAGGTTAAAGTGAAAATTAGAACCAAAGTGGGCATGTCAAAATGCTTTGGCAGTGACATAGGGGTCAAACAGGGATGCCCGTTGTCACCTACATTGTTTGGCCTCTATATTGACAAGTTAGAAGAGTGGCTAAATAAAGCCAATGGAGAGGGAATTTAGCTGGCTGATTATGTGATTAGATGGCTTTTATATGCCAATGACTTCATTCTCATTGCTAAAACATCACAAGGGTTGAGAGACCATTTGAAGAACCTAGAAAGCTTTTTCATGGAGGTAGGGATGGAGGTAAAAACTTCTAATACCAAGATCATGGTCTTCTCCTTGAGGAAGAGAAAACAACAATGCACTTTCATATTTAATGACAAAGCACTAGAAATTGTAGAAGAATACAAGTATTTGGGGATAGATTTTCATTACTGGCTCAGTTGGGAAACATGCAGATCAAAAAGGATACAAGGGGGGTGGAAGGATCTTATCTTCTTCAAAATAGGTGTAGGACAATAGAGTTATGGGATTAGAAAACTAAGAGAAGCCTCTTTGGGTCACTGGTGATACCAGTTATTTTATATGGCAGCGAGGTATGGGGGAGCAATGCATCAAACCATAAGTGGCAACAAATTGAAAGGATTTAGAAACACTTCATTACAACTAATCTTAGAATCAAATCCATAGTCTCATATGAGATTATTTTAGTGGAGGTGGGCATGTTCCCAGTGGAGGCCTTGCTAGTTGTTAGATTGCTAAGCTATCTAAAGAAGGTGAGTAAAATGGATGCACATCACTGGCTTTAGTAGGGTGGTTGACGAAGAACTAGCTTGTCGAAAGAAGATATGGAAGAAACAAAATGGTAAATGGTTCAATAAGTGGAACATTGTCTACTAAGAATGCACATAAAACAATTTTGAAATAAAAAATTGGGTGGTAGGAAAATTCAGATCTATCATGTGGGCAAATCAGTTAGGTAGAAAAAAAGCCTATTATGTCAAAGAATTTAATCCCACGTATGAACATGATGACAAAGAATATTTAGGAGTAGAGATCAAAGGAAAGGCAAGAATCCTAATTGCTCAATTGAGATCTGGTTCCCACCATTTGAGATGTGAAACCAGTAGATGGAAGGTCCCTAAGGAAGAGTGGGAGGACAAAATTCATAGATTTTGCAACGAAGTTGTTGTGGAAATACAGTGGTACTATCTGAAGGATTGTATGGCATATGAAGACATTCATAGCCAACACAAAGAAATGTTAAAAGTGAACAACATAAAAGACCTTTTCAAAGGACCAAGACTCTTCAAGGGGGCCATTTTGCTTAATGAGATTCACAACAAAAGAGACAGGCTGGAGAATTCACATTAGACTAACTAGGAGTTCTATGTGATTCCCTTAGGCTTTTGGCCTCATGGACGTCATTAAAAATATTTCATTCATTCAATCAAGGTACGATAACCAAGGTGAGATACAAGTCTTTTAAAAAAACAATTGTTGAAAAAGATCTCCTCTAATACAAACACTCTTCCATCAATGTATATGTGGGCATAGAAAAAAAAGATGGGTCCATAATGTGGAGGACTTGTGAGACTTCAAAATAGTTATACCTTCCTTTGAAATAACATGTAAGCATTGTCTCAATTTTCTAGCCCAGACAGGTCAAAATGATCCGAGTGCAATTTTTTTTGCCTCAAATTTCAATAGTGTCTGAATTGGACATATTTTATATGGAAATGGGGGTTTTCGAGTACTTTGAGCTCAACAATGATGTTTGTTTGGGCTCATAGTGCTCCAAAAAATAGGTCCCCACCAAATAATTAGTAGAATAACATATTTTGTTATCTTTGAATAACAATGTGTGCACTTTGGACATAATCTTTCCCTACTTGCATTGAAAGATTTCACATGAATGAACTTTGTTTCATTTGTGTATCAATATTTTGTCTTCATGTCTATTTGCATGGCTATGTATAGATGTTAGCTCCTTTTTTTTTCTTGCTAAAAGCATATTAGTATCCATTCATCGCATATCTATATGAGGGAGTTGTACCTTTAAAACTTAGAGATGGGTTTGGTTTGATTATATTTCCCATCTATTTGTTGTGAATGTTTTTTGCTCTCATGGGCTTATCGAGTCATTGAAGCACCGACAATCTAAAGTGACAAATAATTTACCAATTAATTTTCTAGAGACTTTGCTGAGGAACTATGAACTTTTAATGTTATATAGCCCTTATCTCCATGGTTTTCTCTTAAAGCTAGAAACTTTTTTTGTAGACTTGTCCTCTATTCTAATTCTAAATGAGTTTTCAAAAGGGTGCTTCCTAGTTTTTGGAAGAAATTAGTAGTATTTATGATAAAGTGTTATAATCATGTTGGAATACCTTTAAAAAAAGATGAGGCTAAAAGCTTGATTTTTCAACCTCTAAATAATATTAGTTGGCCCCATTCTTAGAATGTCTAAAGAAAATATTTTATTACTTAAAGAACCCTCATCCATAGAGTCTCAAACTTGTAGAAAATGTTTCTCATAGTCATGTTGTAAAGTGAGTTGCATGTCCACCCATGCCTTTCCCAAAAAAAGAATCCATGTAAAGAAGACCCACCAACATAATCTAAAAATGTTCTCATCCCAACCTAGTTTTTGAAAGGATCAGGCAATAAGTTTTATTGTAGGGTGATAAATACAGATGAGGGCATTACAAAAACAAAGCCTCAATTATTTACTAAAAAATATAAAGATGTGTGGGGAAGTAGTCCAAAATTTTCAAGGTTCACCAATTTAGAGAATGAAAAAAGTGAAGGAACTTATCCCTCTTTCATAAGGTTTGACCTCACACCCATAAGCCTTTGACTAGTTTTAAAGATGAAGAATTAATAGAGATTAAGGATAGTCATATGTCTATAGAGTTTCAGTTTGTAGTCACAAGGAATTCCCCTAATGCATTGTTCATACCTATTGGTTTCATAATTAGAGATAACCCTTTTTTTGAAAGTGAACTATTCCTAGGGGAACAAGAAAGCTTAGAAAGTGTATATGTGGAAGATTTAATCAAGAAAAGCACTCTATACTATCAAAATATTATTTTATGTGAGAAAAGAGAAGGGTTACTAGAAAACAACATGATTAATGGTGAAATGGTCATGTCACTAGGCTATGGAATCATGCAGGTGTTAGATGTAGAAAATGTCACTTTTTAAAGATTACTAGCATTCACCTATTTTTGAACTACATTATATTGGACGTGCAGAGAGGTGAACAATTTAGAGTTTTTCCCAAGAGATTTCTTAATAAAGACTTGAACATTTTAGCATGTGTGGAATCTTGATGTAGGAGCATCCTAGGATATTGACAATCTTGCATCATTTTGGGGAAGTTATGTCCTTTTATTTCTAATTTTTAAGAGACTGAGTGCGTAGTTCATAAATTGTGTGTGTTAGCTTGCATGATTCATGAGGCTTATTGTGGAGCAATTGAGGATGACTCTTCTATGATCACATATCTTTTGGTTTCTTATTATTTGAGTTATAGATCTTTTTTGTCTCAAGTAGTGAATGCTTCATTGGATCTTGGAGCAATGATTGAAAATGATGCATAGATCAAGTTCACGATGGTTTGAGACTCTTCAAGATTATTTTTGGATCATATTGTTGGGACGAAAAATTGCATGTTTCAATTTTAGTCACATTTCAAAATTTTTGAGAAAATCAGGCCTATAATTGCTTTGTGAAGCCTATGTACCCCGCTGTTGAGTTAGTGCAAAATTGGTGTTCAATGTTTCTAACACCCTTCATTTAGCCCGTTCACATATTCTGTAATGATAAATTGATATTCCGAACTATTTGGCAAAGTCTTGTTTTGAACCAATGTCTAATTTGCATTTTACCTTGTGTCAAATAGCGACAGGAGCCTATGTTTTCCATTGAATATCTTGCACCTAGAAATGTTTCATGAATTACCACTTTGAGAATGTCTAGTGTCCATATCCAAGAACCTATGTTTCAGATTTTGAGTCATTTCAAGTTTGTTTGACTAGGTTTTGAATCCCTCAAAGTTGGTAGTTTACTGTTTTTATGCTGATGCACTTTGCACACATTTCTGGGAAGCCTTGTTTGACAAGCTATAACTTTTGAGCAGTTGACCAAAATGCTAAAATTCCTTTTGCGTTGCATTGTAGATGTCAGAGACTTCCTATGTTTCAATTTTTAAGTCTTGACGAATCCGTTTGATCAATTTTTTTTTAACGTGATTCCAAACGCAATTTATAACTTGTTAATTGGTGTCAAAATACAGATTGATTGGAACCCCTGTTTGTGATGTCATAACTCAAAATCCGTGATTGGCTAGATTGAATGGATTGTACCCCTATGTTATGCTCTAAAAATACTCCAAGTGTGTCAGTTTACAAGTCATGACGAATCCATATGCACACTTTTCCAGGTCAATTCCATTTGCCAAAATCACTTTTCAGTCAGTGTTCCTAGTTGCAAAATTCCAAGTAGCCTACTTTGAATGCTTTCCATTTGCGTCCAATTATTTTTCATGAGCCCAAATCGCATTTCCATAATGTCCTAATGACAAAGAACAAATGCCCCAGTTTTCGTTTTCTCAAGTGTCTGTTTACCCAATTTTCAAAGCCAAATCCGAACCTAGTTTGTTGTTTTCTGACATGTTTACTTGCAGGTGATTTTGAGAAGGCAACTTTGATAGCGAATATTTTCTAACCCTAATGTTGTAATGAGACGAGATTTGACGGGGTAGAAGTAGAAATAATAGAGAATTGGTGGGTCAGTTTTTAGGATCTGGTCAAATGTTTGGATCAGTTTTTGAGGCTAGTCAAAGGACTTCCTGGCATGAAATTGACAGTTTGCAAGAAGAGGTGAAAATGAGTTTTAAGGATCAGTTTGTGCTTAAATTCAATTCCAATCAGTATTAGATGTTCAACTAATTAATTTTCCAACTCAGGTGTCCGAGAACAAAATTTTTTTTTAGCCGAACCCACTTTGGGGTTTGACTGATTCCATCAAACTGATAAGAGGAAAGGATGATTATTCACCAAGAAACATAGTCAAAATTGATATTCACCACTTCATGACATTTAGCCATCTAATATCTAGGCCATGACCTGTCTTAATCTTATGATTGGATCAAATGGAATAGGAAAAAGCCTTTTTAGTATGTGCAATTGCACTAAGCCTTGCTAGAGAACCCCAATTACTTGGAGAAGCATCTTGTATTGGTGATTATGGAGAGGAATCGAATGGAGTTGGCATTGCAAGGTTAAGAATGACATGGAAACCAGAGGGAAGTCTTCTAAAGCAGATGTTATCTTTAAATACATGGAATGATGTCTAAACAGAAGGGAATGATGGAGTGGACAAGAAACTGGATGGAGCATCCTTATATATCACCTTATATAAATTCAACTCATTCAGATCCGGCTTCGCCTGAAATGGAAAAGTGAACGATTGCCAAATGCATATCCAAAGATGTTCACAAGACATCCAGGAATCTTTTATTTGTGCCATAAGGGTGGTATCAAAACAGTAATGTTGTGAGAGGCATACAACATGGCAGATTTGATTGATAAAGACCCCTTGCTCCTCAATAAAAGAGAAATTCTGTCAACTTCTAAATGAGGGCCATGAGGAGCAGGCTAAGGAAAAATGAACTAAAATGGATAGTGATTCTTCAGAAGAAGGAAGCAGTATCAGAAGGGACATGAACACTGAAGATATGATAAAAGATGATTTTGATTTTGGAGATGAAGCAAGTGTTGATCAAGAAGACTCCCACATTGAGAATGAAGAACAAGAATCAACGCAAGTATTAAAAAAACAAAAAAAAAAAAAAACACCACACCATATCAATACAATCTTTTGCAAGTCACTGGAAATGCTATTTGAAATACGTCCTTCACCAATGAGGAGGTGTGTTTACTCGTTGGGGAATTGCGTGGATAATTTGAAGGCTGGCAATGATTTGAAATCTAAGATTGTGAGAGGCATTGCAATCTTGCTTGTTGTAGCTAGTGCAAAACTTGACGCTAAATCCTTTGTTGACTCCATAAGTGTGGTCGTGAGAGGTGCAATATCTGACCTTCAAACCTCATCTGACTATGAATCCTTGGATCACCTTCTAATCATGCAATGATAGAGACCACATTGAGGCAGAGAAAGCAGGGACTGGCCAGAGAATTCCACGCATGAGAGGGAGCAGTGTTGGGAATGACTGAAGGTTCACAAAAATGTTGAGACACCCATGAATAAGGGAATAGCTCGTTGAGATAGTGATGGCTTTGGAGGAGGAGTTTGCATTGGAAATTCTAGACAAAAGGGCCCATTCAACGCATGAGAAGAAGCTCCAACATTCTATGCTTGATCCATAATACCAACATAAATGAAAAAAGTAGTGACAAAGGGAAACAAGGCATCAAGAATGA
Organism: Cupressus sempervirens; assembly: GCA_028749045.1. Taxonomy (NCBI): domain Eukaryota; kingdom Viridiplantae; phylum Streptophyta; class Pinopsida; order Cupressales; family Cupressaceae; genus Cupressus; species Cupressus sempervirens. The sequence goes on along the minus strand of CM053792.1, from coordinate 955,824,514 downwards.
GGGGATGACATCTACAGGGGAGGCTCCACATTTTTATATTAAGCTATAGAAAATCTTCTAGGTAGTCCACGCAAGAGTCAAAGCATAATGGAGATCTCCATGCAAGTCAGAGAAAGCCGCAACAATATAAATGGAGGAGCCCATTCACAATGGAGCAACCCGCAATCAAACAAGAGAAATAGAAGAAGAGGATTCATCACCCCTCTGTATGCTAGATGTTTTTCGCTATCTGGGAAAGGCATCTTGTGCTACTCTCAGCACCATTGCTCGACGTCTTTGACTCCAGACTTATGTGTTCAATCTACTGCTCGATGACTTGCATCTGCCTGCAAATGAGGTTTCATCATCTACGCTAGTTGCCACATATACACCTCATTCTGTATAGAATGGAAAGGGTCTACTTGGAGGGCCAAAGCCACCATCAAAGAATGAAAACAAAGCTGCCATATCTCAAGAAGGACCCTGTGTAGTCAAAGAGGAAACTAGTAAAGGTAATAATCCCACATTGTAGGTGGGGGAGGTTTTAAAATGTTTAAGTATGATTCCAGGCAATGAATATTGTGTCTTAAAGACATGCCTTTTCCAATAGGCAAGGTAGGCTTTCGCACTGGGCCCATCCAATCGACCAAATGATGTCAGCATGACATGGCAAAATTTTGATCGAAGACGCGAAAATGTTGATGTGGCGAGGTAAGAACGAGATTATGACAGGTGTCCACATCATTCCCGCATTATCAAGTTCTGAAAAAGATAAATAATGCAGGAAAGCAAGTTGTCACCACATGGCAGCAGGTCCCGCACATGATGAAGTGTTGTCACAGAGCAGTTCAGGTGAGGATCAACCAGATCATGACACATCGTGTCTGACGAATGGCGCTTTCCCACAAAAATAAGTTGCTCCCAAGATAAGAAATGCAGGAAAGCAAGATTTTGCCATGTGTCACTAGGCCCAGAGTAGATAGTGATGTGGCAGATGTATAGATGGCAGGCCAATCACAAAGCACCATGTGGCATCAATCAATGTAGGGTTGACCTCAAATTCAAGGGATAAGCAGCAATTTGGAAATAGTAAAGAATAATATTTTATTATTTTTGGAAAATAGATGCACGTCAAACTTTTTAAATCAAAAGGGGCTTATAGTCTAAAGTTTCAACTTTAGAGATTTTAAATTTTATGAAAATTAAAATCTAAGTTGCAGACCTCAGTTTCATGGCAAAGGAGGACATTTTTAAAATTGAGATTCTGGGTGTTTTCAAAAGGCAAAGTATGCCTTATCATATACCGCCGAAATCGTGAGAATCTAAATTTTTCGATTTTGTAGTTAGTTTTTGCATAGGTAGCAGTCTGTTTGAGCTATAGGAGGTTTTCTTCTATATTCTTATTGTGCAGGTATCAAAGCTTAGAAATGATTTCTAACGAGGTGATGAATTGAGTATGGTTAAAAGGCAGTGAGAATTCAGTTTGGGTCAAAATTTGTTTAGATTCATTCAGTAAAAACTAAAATTTCACTAGATTTTCATAAGGCAAATAAGATATTTAATTGTAAAATGATGTTCATCATTGAGCAGATATATTTTCAAGTTGGTTACAAAGCAATGATGAAATCAAATCAGATCAAATGAGGAAAGAAGAAAGAGGTTTTTCAGTTGCCAGAGATTGAATTTCAAGTGGACAGATGGCATTTGCATAACAGATCCGAGAATTCATTTCTTACTATATCTTCCTTTCTTTCTTTCATTGTAAGGGTTGGAATTTTGGAAAGTTTCTTTGGTATGAAGATAGTTAGTAGAACTGGTTTTGGAATTGATGAATTCTGAATAGAAGATCTGGGATATGCTGGTTCCAGACCATGAAACCTTGCTTTGGCTATGATACCCCCTTCCCATCCTATCAGTTTCTCATTCCTGCCATTTTCTCTCATGTATGATAGCATTTGTTATTATACAGATCTAGTTTATTAGGTAACTTGTGAGTTCATTTCATGTATTTCCATGTATTGTTTCAAAGAAATCAATACAAAGAATAGTGAATGTAGAGTTTCAGTTTGAATCTTGTCTCCATTCTCAGTGAGTTGTAATGTTTTATGATCTTTGAACAAAGAGCCTAGGTCATTTTTGCAGTCCCTTAAGGTTGTATGTTGTTTCATTGTTGCTGATGATTCAAGGATTTGTGTAAATGCTTCATAGATTCAACAGGGTTGCAGGTTTAGTTGAGAAGGATATCAGGTAAGGATTAGATTTGAAATAAACATTGATGTCTATTAACAAGGTTAATGGATAGATCATATATCTGAATATATAAATCAATATCAGATATCTAAAATGCGTGAGGGAGATTCATAAGTTTGCCCAATGGATCAAGCATTGATCAGATACAGGGTCATTAAGTTGTTGTCCATGCATGGTTTTCATCTACTCTCCCCCACCCACATAAAATCAAAATCAAAATCATCTTTACATTTTATGTTAAAGGACCTAAATGTTATACCCTCACTCAGCTTGTGAATATTCTAGATTTATATTTAGCTACTATAGATCCGTGTCATTTCATGAGTTACTAGGAGATATAAGGGTTGTATCTGCTTTAATAGATTCAGGGATATGTTTTTTCACTGGTACGTTATCAATTGAATCTTAGGTCCACCCACCTAGGTTTAGTAGAGCCTGAAGTAGAAGAAGGGTCATGCCTTATAGTTGGTATGTTGTCAGAAATGGCATGTTGAAAATGGGAGTTAGCTGCCCCTAGATGTGTCACTTTCTCAGTGGGATAATTGAAAACCCTCCAACATTTTCAAACACCAACACATATATGGATCTATATCTTGGGTCACACATTTGTTCCTATTTTATCAATTGCTAATCATATCTTTACCTATTGTCCTATTTGTTGTAAAAAGAATTCCTATTATTAGTAGTCATGATTCTATGAGCCAACTTTTTAGTTGTGATATAATATTTTTTTAGTAACAATACCTATATATGTAATGTAGTTTTGTTTCATGGGAGGTAGAGAGAGAGAGAGAGAGTACTAAAGAAAAAGGAGGAAGGGGATAGTATATGTTAGTTGGTTTTAAATAAAAAAGCAGCCAAAACAAGGGGGCTAGCCCATAAAATAGTCAATCTGGTGAACCTCCAATAGATTACCACCAACCAAAATTACCCCCTACCACTTTTAACATTAAAAAAATGTTTGAAATCACAATGAGAAAAGTATCAATAGGCATTACACAACTACTGCCTGTACTAGAACTAATACAACTAAGAAATCATAAAAACAAAGGCACTACTGCCTTAAACCCAACAAAGTTCAACAATAGGAAAAAAAAAAGAAACTGAGAGGAAAAGGCCCTAAGGCTTCTTGGCATCCTTTCTCCCTAGGAGGATTTTAGCCCAATCTTTTGCAAGGAAGTCCAACAACATCTTGGAGTCCTCATTAGTCAAATGACCCTCTTGGTCCTTTAGTAGATATAATGTGTTAATAACAACATGTGTTATCTTGATAGTAAATTTAGTCAAGAGATGCATTCTTTCCTCTAGATCATAGATTTTCTCACATAGCTCATTACCAATCATCTTCCAGACCTCCTCGATGACCTCTTTCTTGCCACAATGGTAGCCATCCACCTGCTCCTTAGTGACATCTTGCATAATCGGGTGGTTAGGTATAACATTATCTTTGGAAGAAACCCTTACAGGAGAGGATATCATAATAGGGGAGGGCTCTCTATCCACAGTATCAGGGAATTGGTCCCAAGTTAAGTCCACACATCCCAACCCAATGGTGTCTAAAACATGCATAATCTCTTTCCTCCCTTTAATCCCATCTCTCAAGCTAGACCTTGAAGAATCAAAAACCTCCACTTCCTCCTCCTCCATGTTGCCCCCACCAAAATTTGAAGCCTTCTGTTTAATCCTTTCTTTAGGGTGGATCATCTCCTTCGAATTCAAATCATCCTCCTATGAGGCCCTAGATCTTAGCTTCCTTTTAGCATTAGATTTCATAATCCTCCCCAACCTCCTCCTACCACCTCTCCCCTCATCCTTCGATTACTCTGGTTCCTTCTCTTTACCTTTATCAGACTTCCCTTTTTAACTCGAGGGGGTGAGCTTTAACTCAATAGGGGACTCACTGGGCAAAGGCTATGGGGTAGAAGCTCTAGGGCCTATGATCCTAAGGGGGATTTTTTGGAGATATGGGTTGTGGTGAGCAGGGATATTAATCTCAACAATCTTAGGGGGGACCAAAGCAAGGTGGAATTAATAGATCCAGACCATGAAACCTTGATGCATAATGGTATAATTAACTCCCTTCCTCATTTTTTCTTTAACATTAGTAACTATATCCACTAAATCATGTTAGTTTTTGGTTCTTGTAAGATCATAAATAAGATTTCTATTTGATTTCCTTGGTATTGGCCATAACTGGGAAGGTCTTACAACACACCATCTTTTATGTCTATTTTATGTAATTAGATACTTTCCGATAATATTTTTTTTAGTTGTATCTTTATGCATTTCCATTATAAAAACTCATTGTTTCAAGGTTTGGGCATCTCCTTTTGGGATTCTCCATCATTGAGCTACACCAAGTGGTATTAGAGAAAGGTTGTGTTCCTTTTGGGATTGACTAGATTTGGATCATATTGCAAACCCTAGTTTGATTTGTTGTGAGTTGGTAGAGTTGTGGATTTGACCAATAATTGTGGAGGATATGTGAATGGATCCAAAGGAATTGAAGATGCCTCTAAGAAGAGTCGGAGGTATCAGTGATGAAAATTTTAGGGATTTGCATAGGCAAGTACAAGACTTAAAAGATGAATTGTAAAGGATAATTACATCCCAAGTTGGTCAAGATAGTTATGCAAGAGTATCCTGGGGAGAAAGGAAATCTTGCATCACCCAACATATTTCTATTTCTATATATGTGATTTCAATAAGGGTTATTTCAATTTATAGTTATTGTTTTTGGAAGCTTTCTATTTTTTGTAAGTTGGTCGTGTTTGCTCAAAATATTTTAATTTAATAGGTGGAGTATCGTCTTAGATATATCAACCTTTCAAATGATCTTTTTTATTATATCATATTCATTAGTGAATTTGCCGCAATTTTTTGGTATTAATTTTTGGTATCAAAACATTAGGATCAATGATGAAGGCCTAAATGGATGCAAAATAAGCTTAAACCTTGGCTGATGGATGCTTGCACAATTAATAATTGTAGCACACAAGCTTTTATTTTTGAAAAGGGGCTATAATAGCCAATTAGCTCAATGGTTTTTAAGCTATGGTTTCCATAAGTTGGGTCATCTAAAAATATAATTTGTAAATTGTCTTGAACCAATTATATGTAATAAAGTGTAATAAATCTACCACTCAAGAAGGTTCTAAACACTTAGCCCGAACTCTTAAGACCAACCAACTATTTGAGGTTGGTTGGTCTTAAGAGTTAGGGATAAGTGTTTAGAACCTTCTTGGGTGGTAGAAAATGCCTATATAAGGAAGGCCCATAGGTTGTTTAGGGTAGTTCTAGGTGTGGCAGTTCATAACTCTATCTTGTAGATTACTGTAAGGAAAGCAGCCATGTGGTTTTTCATATTGTACTTATAAATTACGTAATTTCACACTTGTGGAGATAATAAGAAGCCCATATTTTGTTCTCACACATTTCTATTGTTTCTCCATTTTATGTTATGTGTTTGTGGTAATAAGGGGAGCACCCTTCATCAAACAGTGATAAAGATTTTGAGGAAGAATAAAACTTTGAGGAAGTTGTAGAAGATGACCGAAATATGAAAGAGATTGTATTTTTGAAAGATGTGTCTCAGATAGGTAAGAACTCAAAATTGAAGTTTTAATATTTTATGGTAGCATTAATCCATAATATTTACTTGATTGAATCAATGAGATAGACACATGCTTTGAGTATAAAGAATTAAAGGATCCTTGTTGAATTTAGTTTGAAAAGAACAAGTTGAAATATCATGCAAGTATTTGGTGGAGACAAGTCCAATTGAAGAGAAACAAGAGTGGAAAAAGAGAGAGTGCTAAGTCGGATAGGATGGTTAAAAATTTGAAAAGATAATTCATATTGATTAATTATGAATTAGAATGTTCAAGAAGATATAGCGATTGATGCAAACAAAAAAATTAGTGCAAGAGTATATTGAGGAGTTCTATGAGATCATGATTATTGTTGATCATTTTGAAGATTATAAGGAAAATGTTTCTAGGCACATCTTTGGTTCGAGACCTAGTTTTCAAGAGGAGTCACTTACAATTCAAATACCAATAATTTATAATGCTTATTAGATGGCATTGGGGATGGAAGATAATATAAATAAAAGAGTTAAAGGAAAATAGAGTAACTAGAACAAGGATGGTAAGCCTAGGGCATCATCTTCTAGGAGTAATATGGTAGATATTCCTAAGAAGACTAGTAAAGGTTCTAGTAGCAATCAAAGCACTAAGGGTTACCATGGTCGAAAAAGAAGAAGTAGTAAATTCAAGGGTACTTGTTGTTGGTGCTATGAAATAGGTCATAGGTATTTTTACTGTACTAAGAGAAGAATTACACATTTGGATTGAGAGACTAAGTTAGAGGAAGATACATTCAATGTCATTGAAGAAGGTGAAGTCCTTATCACTAGAAGAGTTGTTGCATATGTTGGAGAACTAGTACATATAACATTTTTTTTCAAAACTAGATGTAAGTGTAAGGTATGTAATGTTATTGTTAATGGTGATAGTTCTACTAAGTTTCTTTATGCAAAAATGGTTAGTAAACTAAATTTGCAAAGGAGAATAAATCCAATTCCTTATCTTGTTAGCTAGTTATAAGATGACTCTAGGGATAGGGTTTGTGAGGAATGGCTAGTTAGTTTCAAGATTAGAGATTATTATTACAAGATATTGTGTGATGTTTTTCCTAGGGATTCATGTTACTTATGGGTATGTGCAAGATCATGGTGTGCCAAAAAGTGGCGATATGGAAAAGCTTTAGTTTTAAAATATCTAAAAGAATTTCAAAATCCACTCTAATTTTTTCCCAACCATCCTGATACCAAAGAAAAAAGATAATACGTTACCTTATCAAGTACTCAGTCCCATATCAAATAATTGAAATAAGATTTGGTACCCAATATGAGATTGGGTACTTGAAAATTGCATCCACAACATAAAAACGAAAACTTGAGTTTTCACTATTTTCACTTGGTGTTTTATGTTTTCTTGCCCCATATCATGTATATGATCTGAGAATGGGCATAATATCCTTCTCAAGCTAAATTAATCTCAGGAAAGGAAATTTTGTTAGTTTTTAAATTGTTTTCATCAAGTTCAATTTAAAATTAGTTTTTTTAAAATGTAGAAATCAATGTTTCAAAAAAAAAATTACTTATAAACTATCAATATAATTAGTATTTTTTGAATTCTTTGTAATTTAATAGGCATGGATGATGCAAAAAATGTTGATAACAATGATCCATGAAACAATCTTCCTCAAAACCCTCTACCAAACATTCCATAGTCTCATCAAAATCCTCAACCTCCACCAAATGATCTGCTATCCCCTCAAAACCCTCATCATATTGAAGGTTTGATACAAAAAAATCTTATTGAACTGAGGCGGTTTCAAGCCACATATAACAATATACCTAGATTTGATATAATGTTATCCATGTTAAACACCATAGTGGATAATATAGTATCAAGACACTCACTGATCAAAAAAATGTTCTTCTTCACTGGCATGAGCAAATGCATGCCCTATTTTATGACTAGTTGGACTATGATGAGATTGGGGCCCTAAACATAACCAAAGATGATATAGTTAACCTTTTCATGAACCCAAAAATCTGTAAAACAATAGAACATAAAAAACCCAAATTATCAATTAAATGGTGCACAAATGAGGCTATGTGTGCAAACTTTTGGGATTTCTAGTGAACGGTTTTTGACAAACTACCACATAGAAATTTAGAGGTACCATTCTATTTCATTAAAAACTTATATGCTAAATTTGTGTTGGACCTCAAGGTGAACTACTAGAGTATGAGGCCCAACATGGGCATAGGAGGAGGAGCTCCCCAGGATAGACCCTTTTCCTACTGGAAGAAAGATGGCACTTTTGTCCCCCCTACTAATGTCTACCCCTCCTCTAGTCTAGCATCTTGATATCATTGCAGATGCTAGTTCTTAGACTATTAGAGCCATCCATAAATTAAGTAGCCTATTGATCTCCTAGACTAGGTCAGTATTGCCTCCCCATGTTGATGATGCTAGTGCAAGTTCATCATCGGTGAGAACATCACATGTTTGTGTGCCTCATACTTCATAATGTGCAAACAAATTTGTCTTGGTACCATTGGTGATAATTCTAAGTATCAATTTCTATTTAGGGAGGAGGATACAACACACACACCTACCAAGACTGTAGACCCTAAGGTGAGAGAGGAGGAGGGGCATGCAAAGCCATGGGCTCCTTTTGTGTCAATAAGTGTATACATTTTCTTATTACGACATAGTTTATTTAAAGTTAATTTTTATAGTAGAATAAATTTAACCCATACTAACTTATACATGTATGTGATCTTCATTCATGTTCAATTGATGAATGAGGAGGAGCTTAGATAGGTTGATGATGTCATGCTCTTGGCTATTTCATTTGGCCTTGAGACATCTACAATGCATTAGGTTGTGTTCTCATTTCTTTTTCTATTTGATACTAGAACATACATGGTTTTTAATCTTTCTTTTATGTTGCAAGTATCACTTGCTAGTAGGGGACATAGTATGGGGGGTGAGCCATAGCTCATTGACAAGGGAAAGGTAATTAGGTGTTTTAAAAGTGATTAAATATTGATGCATACTTGTAGCTTGTGTATGTCGACGAAATTTAATTACATTGTTTATTTTACAGGACTTGCCCACTAGTGATGAGTCCAAGAAGATTCAACATCATATACCCTCTGGCATATCCATTTGCAGTGAGAGCCCTACTGTATGTATATATAATTTATTTGTTAGTTTCCTTATTTTCATAAATATTTTCAAAACTAATGCCCATGATATTAACATCTAGGATTTTTTATCTCTTAGGAAATACCTAGTGCCCACGAGGATGGAAGTCAGAGTTATGTATCTTTGTTGACACAACCAATGCTTCTAGAGGATGGGTCGATAAAGGAAAGTTTAGTTTGAATTATTAATTGTATGTTATGAGTTTAGTATTATATCAATTATAATGTTATAGTTTAAATCATAAATACATCTCACAACCATACTTGAACATATATAGGCCACAACCAATAAGGTTTGAGCATTGCCGAGGATATATGAGAGGACTACCATCGTAGGAGGTCAATAGGAGAGGTAAATGGTGAAATTTTGTAACTATAAATATTCATTTAAAAATGATCATTATGAATATTATTAATTTAATGTTAGATATGTAGAATCATATAAATTTAATAGACTAACTTTGGGTTTTCCTTTTTTATTTATGTAGGAGGCATCCGATCTTCATAGTGCATCAAAGAGGCTAGATTTTGGTGATTCATTGGTAGTATAGGATAGTATAGTTGTCATAGGATGTGACATGGGACATTTTGAGATGGAATATGCTACACTATATACAAAAACTTTGATATTATACACATTTCAATGACATGATCAACCATATTTTGTATATGGATCTATGTATTTTGATATATATATATATATATTTGTGTAATTTATCTATGGGTAGATGTATTTTGATATATATTTTTTGTCATTTATGTGCACATAGATATACATTTTAATTTATCATAGTATTGTTCAATTTATTGTGCATCATGTCTATTGTTCATGTTTATGGAATAACATTCATTTTAATCATGTTTGTTATATTCAATTCATATGTACTAATTTGTAAAGAACATTTTATGAACCTTTAGAATCAAATCTTAATGCAGTGTTTAATTTGAAATTATATCACATGTTTAATTTTAAATGATTACAATCCCTTAAGATGTCTACAATTAGCCAAATCCATATCCAATTTGGTCTTAGAAGCTCATCTTTAATTTTAGGGGACACTTTGCTATAGGGTAGTCACAAATGTTCAAGGCTCTCCATGGTCAGAATAGGGCTATCACTAGGGTTTACTCACCCATCTAGAGATAATGGCACTGATGATTCAATTCCATGATCAATAGTTTGAAAGTTACATAGTGATGCACCAATGAACTGAGGTATACTGCAAGTTTTGGCATCGAGAGAGATCATTGTGCCAAATCCAAACATAATGTGATCTCTCTAAAATAAGAGATGTTATTATATACCTCAACATTACTGTCCTATAGAATTTTATGTCTCACCAATATCTTGAACAAGCTTTGAGTTATGATCCTTGCAAGATTGATCTCCAAACACACTTGGAGCATCTTAGAGATGCTTTAGTATAGGGTGGCCACAAATGTTTGAGGCTCTCTATGGATGTAAAAATGGTGTCACTAGGGCTTACCTTCCTATCTAGACCTAATGGCTTACCTTCCTATCTAGACCTAATGGAGCCAATGAAACAATGACACAATGAATGGTTCAAAAGTTGCACAGTGGTGTACCAATTCACTAAGGAACATTATGAGATTTTTCATCGACTAAGATCATTGTGCCAATTTCAAATGAAATTGAATCTTCTAGAACTGAGAGAGGTTATTGTAGATATTGATATCATGGTCTTATAACATCTCATATTTTTTCAATAGGCCTCACAGGCTCTGAGTTATGACCCTCATAATATTTTTCCCTAATGTGCTTAGGCCACCTTAGAGACACTTCGGTTTGGGGTGGTCAAAAATGTTCTAGGCTCTTCATAGAAAAAATAGTGGTTTCACTAGGGTACACCCACACATACAAAGTAATGGGTCTAGAAAAATGATGTCATGATGAATGGTTTAAAATTTACATAGTGGTGCACCAATTCACTGAGGAATAATGCAAGATTTGGCATCAACTGAGATTGTTGTGCCAATTTTAAATAAAATTGAATCTTCTAGAATTGAGAGAGTTTATTATAGACATCAATATCATAGTCCTGTAGCATATCATAATTTTTTGATAGCCCTCATGAGCTCCAATTTATGACTCTCAGATGATAATTTTCCAAACGTGCTTAGGGAACCTTGGAGATGTTTCAGTTTAGGGTGGTCAGAAATGTTCTAATCTCTTTATGGATGAAACAATGGCATCACTAGGGTTCACCCACCCATCTAGAGGTAATGGTGTTGATGAAACAATACCATGACCATCCTTTAGGATCAATTGGTTTTTTTTACAATAATTTCAATTTGTGACACTATTATGTAAATTTCACTTTGAACATTGTAAACATGACCAATATTAATTAGATGAATTACAAATATGATTTGTATTCTCCCTCCATGTTATTTAATGAGTTTTCTTACTTTCACCACTTTGATCAACCTTTGACCAGTATGGACTAATAGGATAAATGGTTACATAGATATCCATAAGAATTTACCATTGGAATCTATTATATGAAAAGAAAAATTAGTGAGCCTGATGAAAAGATATAATAAATCAACGAGTTCATATTTGCAATATTTTAAGTGTCTCATCATAATTGCAGCTGAATGATAAAAATATAAATATATCTTTTTTGTACAAAGTAATGTATATGGAACAAAAGGTACACAATGTACATGCATACTAAAGTCCTTGTGTATATCATTGATATAACCATATTATATGCACAACTATAAAAAAGCCTAGAGACTAAACATCATAGAATTGTCTTCGTTCCACACCTTAAAATGTTTCTATCTTCATGCACTATTACTATTGAAGACAACTACAATCCAATATCATACTAAATGTTAGTATTATAGGCATTGTATATTAAGTACAAGTATAGGAATATAATTAACGTATGAAACTAAATTTAAAGAAAATAATAACATATGAAACCTTGTTGTGAGTTAGTATTACCTAGTGAAGTGTTCCTAAAGGGTCATCTCTCTACTTGAGGGTCTCCAATAGGGTTTCGTGATCAACATTAGAAATAGTAAAAGGTTCTTTAATTTTGTTCTTCCTTGATGCTTCACCAATTTTACATTTGCTTCTATAATAAGGTGTTAATATATGAGAATAGTTTTGTGCTAATCATAGTATTTGAATGAGGGAAATCTACTCCTAAGCATGTATGTCTACAACCATGTTCTAACAACAACAACTAAATTGGTAGGATATGTGGATCCATCATCATCTGTAATTAGTTGTGAAAAAAATTGTTTACCTCTTACAAAATGCACTAACCAATAATATGATTTCTCATCCTTCCCCTATGGTGCAACCAATGTAAAGACCTATCTTAGCTGAAGAAGATATGATAGATGGTTATGCTTAACTAAATTTTTCATGTCATCATTTCTAATAGAGGGCATGAGAGAAAATGGAGCAAGATAATGTGAAGCCCATGTATCTACCCAATCATTTGACTCATAGTGATCCTAATCACACAAAAAATAACTAGGACAAAAGGAAGCTAGTTGTCATATCCAAATAGTCCATGGACTACAATTAGAGCTATAGAATGAATACACTTTGAAGAATATCTCACTATAGAACAATCCAATCTATTACCTAAGGACCCTTCCTCAACCAACCAAAAGAACTTGTTCACTGTTGAATCAAGAGTCACCCCCTGTGATAATGTAGATGTACCACAATCAATTATGATATGAGCATCAAGAAGCCCTATTGCTGAAATCATCATTCTCCTTGACTAGATATCTCTTCACACTCACTCCTAATCCATCATGCTCCCCTTTCCCATGCCTAGAGTCAAAAAATCTCCAAATATGAGGCACACCCCTCTCTACATGCATTCTCCAAAACCAATAAAACATGCAAGACTTCTTGAATTGACATGTGCAATTATCTAACCAAATGATATGTCTATCCATAGAAATATCATGTTCTCACAAGAACTTGAAATATTTATTGACACAATGTTGGACAAAATCATGAGAGTGAGATCTATCATTGCTCATATAAAAGTGGTACTCTCTGGTTATCTTCTAGTTATCTTTTGTACTATAAGGGGCATGTCTATATGTTATGTGGAAAAATAGCACTATGAATATATTTGTAATATTAAGATTGTGTCTCATTTTGGGGTTGTGATGTGTAGTTATCTATAGTAATAAAAAATGATATAATAGTTCCAATGGGGAGAGTGTCCTTACATGTTCCAAATTATTGACCCAATCAATGAGACCTATGACTATGCCTTGCATACTTTTACTTTTTTTCCTTGGAAATATGAAATAAAATCAGCCATACAAATTTATTTTGAAACCAACTCACATATAGAGCCTTCACCTCCACTCTTTAATGTGTATTTAACTATTTCATAAACCTTTTTAAAACTATTATCTTTCAAAGATATTCTTCGCACCCCTCATGGAAACATGTCAATCTTTGTGATAAAACACCACATTATGAGCACTTCATATTTAAGAAATTATTTCTATAAAAGAAATAACCATCATGTGTAGGACATAAGAATTGATCTAGTAATGATCTTGATGATTTTGGAAAGAAACTAGCACTACAAATATCCAAAATTTCAATAGTATGCAATGTAGAATGGATGGAGCCTATTGCTTCATGGTGCATAACAAACTCCACATGATACTTGCTGTTGATCTATAAGTAAGATTGACAAATGAGTGTCAACACACTTAATCATCTTCACTATACATGCTGAGTATACAATGGAAGCCAAGCTAGAATTTCTTTATGTGATGAGTCACAGATAGTGTAGAGAAAACTACAATTATTGCCGAGCACAACACATTACAATAGATGTCGAGTGACTCAAGATCTAATAAGAGCTGAGAAAAGCAGGACTTCAATAGGTGCCAAGTGACATAGTAATCTTATATGAGCTAATTAATTTAGGAATCAGTAAAAGTCAAGCAATGCAAAAAACTAACAGGTGCCAAGTAATGTAGAAACTATAGTAGATGTCAAGCAATCCAGAATAGATGGTGCCGAGCATCAATATTATTTCATGTGCTGAGAAATGTAGGATCAGCATAAAAGTTTGTGCAATCACAAGACAAGATGAAAAATGGTTATGCATGACTCACTGACAGGATAAAAGGATAAGATCAAATCCTTACAATCACCTATGCAATCCTCATGCAACCAATCAGAAAGTTGGAGATTGCATACAGCCAATGGGTGAATTTCAAGGGTTTGAGTAGGAACATTTTAATCAAGGATGCATGATGGACCCCTAATCTTTATAAGGGAGTCTTTATTCCATTGAATAGTGTGAGAGTAAAAAAAGAGAGAGGAATCATGTGAAGAAGGAAAATCAGAACCTATTAAGGTTGTTGCAGAACATTGGTGTCAAAGATTTAGAGGAAAGGTCAACATTTATACATCTAGTTGATCAAAATAGAACAAGGAACATGATCAGTAGATCAGATCTAGTAGAGATTAGTTAATAGCAAGAGTAGAACAAGTACCTAAGATCAACATCAGAAATTGCATTAGTTCAGGTGTATTATTCTAATACTCTCTCACAATTGTATTAGGAATATGGAAATCCTATTGAGTTAGGTAGGTTTAACAACCTTATGTAAATCCTTTAACAAGGTGACATTCTAAGTTGAATATTCTGAAGTCCTCTAACAAGGCACACTCCTAATAGGGTGTAGAAATTATTTAACAGGGTCACATTTAACAGTGTGTTGTAGCCTTTAACAGGGCAGGCCTTTGACAGGGAAAACCATCAGAAGTGGTTGAAATTAATTGCTACAGTAATTTTGTGGGTATCATCCCCACTCCAGTTTTACCTTCTTATTCCTAGAGGATTTTTGGGTTACCAAAATCTCAAGCGTTATATGGTGATGCATGTTTGTTTCTCATGATTGCTTAATGTTTATATGCATGCATGTTAATTTCAATTATATGTTATTAAGGGTTTAAAAGAGGTTAAAAGGCCAACACTTTTGATTCATCCCCCCCCCCTCTCAAAAGCATTCTTCTCATTAAGACATTCTAACAATTGGTATCAAAGCTATGTTATCTCAAGAAGAAGCCTAACAACTTGGAGGAAAAGATCTAAAGATGGAAGTTTTCAAACTTGGAAAGATCATTGAGAACCAGGTGATAGATGTGCATCTCGCTCTACACAAGGTAGAGGAAGCTAGAGAGGAATTAAGAAAATCCTTAAAAAGAAGGAAGGAAATAGCTATAGCCAAAAATTATATTCACTACAAGGAGATTGACAACACACAAGTATTTGCCAAAGGAGATTCCAAAGAATTTGATGTAGCAATAGCAAAACTGATGGAGAAAAATAGAGTTCAAATAGAAGAGATAAGAACTCTTTAGATAGAGCATGAATCACAGGCCATGATGCTATGTGGGATCATTGAGCAAAAGAAAAGAGTAGTTGAGGATAGAATCATGATGGAAGATGACAAAAAAAATCTTGCAAACAGACTTGAAGAAAAATGTATTGAATTAACAAGGATCTCAAACATGCAAATGGATACACTTGCCCAAATGATGAACCTTCATCATGAACTCAATATGAAAGATATTGAGATCATGCAGAATAAATGACTACAAAATGAATTGAATAGAGAAAAATAAATAGTAGAGAATCTCAACAAGTCAAGTGAACCTATCAAGTACTTTGAACAGTTGCTAAAATCCCCAAGATCAACCTATGATACATCAGGACTTGGATACAGCAACACTCAAGTCAAAGAATCATCAAAGAGTATTGAGCAAAGAAGTAAGAAAGGTAAGGATTCTAAACCCACTTGTCATTACTATAATAAAAAGGGGCATACTGCTAATGTTTGCAAGAGTAGAAGGATCAATAAGCCAAAAACACCCAAAAGCAAGGGTTACTGTCACAAGTGCATCATGCAAGGACATATGACACAAGACTGCAGATCTAAAGTCACAAGGACACAAATATTTGATGGACATTTCCATAATTGCAAGAAGTATGGACACAAAGCCTTTGAATGCAGAACAAAGCCCATTTGGACACCAAATCAGCATGTAAGGAGGGACAACTATGTACACCATTACAATTGGGATTACAATACAAGGCAAACATGTCACTATTGTCAAGAGTATGGGTAGATACCCTTGAATTGCATAAGAACACATTTCAAAGGGAACTTTAAAAGATGGTTGAACCAAACCACTTGCTTTAGTTGCTTGAAAACTATACATGTCAGCAAGAATTGTCTAACAAAGGCCAAGGCACCCAAGACTAAAGCAAATAAGGGGAAAATAAATTTTGATGAGGAATACCCCAGAATAGACATGAAGAAGACATGGCAAAAAAAGGATGGATCAAGTACATCCAATGGAAGGGTCACTTCACCCACAAGGTCAAGTGATAATTTCTCATCCAACTAATCACAAGATGAGCCTATGGGGTTGATACATATAAGGAAGTATCATACATCAACCCTACAACATGATGAAGCACTGCAAAGTATAAATTTGTATGAGACAAGATGCCAAGACAAAACTTGAATGATGATGCCAAGCTATCTTTGGATGCCAAGTGAAATTGCTTTGGATACCGAGTCAAGAATTTTAGTGGAAGCCAAGTAAAATTGTAAGTGGTGGCCAAGTTATTAAAAAAGTTAATAGATGTCGAGTGTGAATAAGTTGTTGAGTGGATGTCGAGTTGAAAACCTTTGGAAGCTGAGTGATAGATGAAGGTACAATAATGCATTAAATGCAAGGTTTTTGAGACATTTAAAGATGAAAATTGATTCATTTTGAGTCATTCAAACAAAAAGTGATTACCAGGAGCACGATTGAGCGATTTTCAAGCATCCAACCAAGAGATTTGTAGCAACTCAACATCTACCCAAGAAATCTAAGCATCTAACCAAGTATTTACTTCAGGTGTCAAGTTGTACAGTTTGTGAAGTTTGTTTTAAATGTCAAACCCTAGTTTGGTAAATAATGGTGTCTAGTTCAAAGTCAACCCAAAGGAAGGAAAGAAATAAAATTTAGCTTTTTAGCAACGAGGTTAAACAACTTGAGTTTAGGCCCATACCAAAAGTTGCATATAAAAACAATCTTGTTGGTGCCCTATTTGCCATCCTTGAAAAAGTTGTTATGGTTCAAGATGTGCAAAAGTGTTACAACTACAAAATAGGAGCCATAGAAGACTTAGAAATCTTTAATGCCTTTGACAAACTCTGTGATAATGGTATATTGGAAGTTGAGTTTTCTATCATAGAGAAGAAGGGTTTAACCAAAGCCCTAGTTTTTCTGATCATATTCAAAACTGAGTGGATACACATAATACTTAGCAAAATCCATGATGGAGCATTCTGGTTAGAGCAAGGACTAGTCAAGATTACCAAGAAAATGGTTCATAGGGTTACAGGTTTTCCAACCCTAGATTGGCCAAAGACATTGAGAAGTGATAAAAAGGAAACAATTGAGAAGAACACAGGAGCAAAGTGGAATAACAGAGGCATGACCATAGACACTATAACTGATCCACTTCTAGACTTTGCTGTAAGAAATATATCACATAAGTTTTATCAATCCAGCAAGTTGAATAGTGTACCCTGCATAGCAGTGGATGTGGCATATAAGATTGTAAAGAAAGATCACACCTATGACCTTTCAGAGCTCATGTTGCAACAGATTAATGAAAATCTTGGAGCTATTAGAAAGTCCAGGGGAGCACAATGAAAATTTGGGTCAGTGCTAGCTTGCATATTCTTTTATGTGATGAAGGTATTCCCTTCATTTGGAAAAGTCAACTAGAGTTAGAACAAAATAATTGTTGATCAAATAAATGATTTCATTGCACAAATGGGAGATAACATTGATGATCAAATGTCTATCTATTTTGATGATTTAAAGAATGCAATGAAGAAAAGAATGAGGATACTAGTTTCACTGGTAGAAAAGCATGTAAATGACATGTGCTTTCTAGTTGACATTGATTTTACTTACATCCAAGTAGTCCTTCCAAGAGCAAGATGGATTAGACCATTGGAATATGAGCTTGATGTTGACCAAGCTTCTGCAGACATCACAACATTACTTGCAGAGGAAATGGACAAAATTTCAAAGGCATTTGGGACATATGACACTATCAAATCAAGAGTGGTTACCAAACTCAAGACAAAGACAATAGTAAAGAAGAAGGAAAAGTTAGTAAAGAAAATAAAGAAGAAATTTGGTGTTGGAGAAACGAGTGTAGCAGGAGAAGCAGAGGAGATTAGTGATGATTAAGAGGAAGGCGATGAAGAGAAAGATGAAGATGAAGTACAACAAGAAGACAAAGATAAGAGTATTGAGGAAGAAGAAGCCAATGAAACACCCATCAAAGGCAAAGTCATCAAAAGGAAGACAAAGACACCTCTTGCTCCTCAGCCTAAACCAAAGAAAGCTGCCACACCAACATCTAAGAAGCCAACAACCAGAGCTACAACAAGGGCCTCCACACAAAAAGCCAAAGAGGAAGCTATAAAGAAAAAACCAACCAAGAAGGCATAGGAAGAGTCAAGGAAAAGAAAAAGATATGTGGCTCAACCTGATATTGATGAAGAAGATCAGTTTGAAAAAGTAAGTCATCCTCTTAAGTCTTCAGTTGATATATTATGTAAAAATATTAGGAATGGAGACTTAAGTGATATGAAAAAGATTGATTTTAATAAGTTTAGTAAAGAGGAACAAAAAAACATAGAGGAATCAGTCTATGTACTAATGGCATAGTTCAAGTATACACCTCTTGAACTTGATGGACAATTGCCAAAGGAATTGTCTAAAATTGTAGAGGACAGATGACATTTCTATCTAATGATGGAAAATGAGATGAGGGAATCGACCCTAGCAAGTATACTACCTAAATTGACAAAGGAACAAATAAGTAAAGTAGTCAAGAGGCATAATAAAATGTTTACACCTAAATATAGGGCATTCTCCATTTTATAGAATAAAATTGAAGAAGTTGTACAAAAGACAACAAGATCATGGAGGAATCTATACAAAAGGGTTGAAGATGTATTCGAAGAAGAATATAAAGAAGAGGTCACTACTTAGCTAGAAGAAAGAAGGAAGAGGAGAGAAGAGAAGACAGAAGTAGAGAAAAAGGTTGAAGAGGAGGAAAGCAAAGATACTGATGAGAAACAAAGTGTGCAAGTCACACAACTTCCACCTCCTAGCCCTCCTCACTCTACTACCACACCTATAGAAATCATAAAGATTAAGGATGTTGTTGACACCTCAAGTCAAAAAATCAACCCATTAACTGCATAGGATCTCACTAAGATCCTTGACCAAACAACTCTTCAAGCACAATTGTGTACAAGTCCCATATTGATCAGTGTAGATGATCTTCAAAAGTTAGTAGATAAACTCAAAGAAGCCAAGGTGCCACCACAAGAACCACCTCAAATCACTCAAACTACTAGACTTCCATTTCTACCAGCTCCATTACCACCAAGACTAGCCATGCAATCTCATCAGGAGCTGAGTGCTAAAATAGGAGAAGTCACAAGTATAAAAATACAGAGAGCAAGTACACCCCCAACATCAATGATACAAGAAGAAGAAGATAAGTAAGAAGAAGAGGATAAAGAAGAAATACAGGTTAAGGAGGAATCTGCAATACAAACTTTGGTTGAATTGCCAAAAATAGGTACTCCTACCAAACCTGTTCAGCAACCAAGTATTGACAAGTTGACCTTACAAGTTAGTACACCAAGCTCAAGTTATACTAGGGTAGCTAGGAGCATTCATTTTGTTATTCCTAAGATTGATGAAGAAATCCAAATATCCTATTATGATTCAAGCACTCTAACTGAAGAAAAGATGAGTGAAATACATAGTGTATTGGATAATAGAAGGAGACAAGAGGCATTGAGGAAAGACTACAAATAAAAGCAGGAAATGAATGAGTTCAAAGATATATTCATGGATGCCTTCAGCCTACAACCTCTAGATTCAAGCAAGCCAATCCTTGAGCAACTATCTAATATAGTTGACCAAGTGAATAATGAAGATCATGATACAAATGTGAAACTCTTGGAATGGTCAAAAAAGAAGTTTGTAGGAAAGGTCAACCAAAAGATAGCTAATAACATTATTTTGGGACAGGTTGACCTAGCCAAGAAACTGGATAATGTAAAGATTGTACTAGGGAATATCTTTTCCCTTTATAGGAAATTGTGTGATTTTTCTAGGTTCACACAAGAAATAAATTAGAAAATTTTGAAGCTTGAGAGAAACCTTAAGCTCTCCAGTATGCAACTACCCTCAAATCCTACACAGAGTGAGAAGCATTTTTCTCAAATGCTTCATATTTAGAGGTAATTACCTGCATTATTAGTAGAAGAGGCTACTATTAAAGAAAAGATAATGCAAATACAAGCCTCTATCACTCCCCATTTAGAAGTCTTACATAAGGAGAAAATGTATGCAGAAATAGTCTTGAAGAAAGATCCAAACATTTCTACTCATGAAGGACTTGTTGATCTAGCAATAGAGCTTGCAATCCAATACAAGTCATTGGATATTGCATTGAATAATTGGGATGCAGCTCTCAAAATACTCCTTGAGGTAAATAAGACATTTTTGGCCAAGCATGGCATCACTGTTTAGACCCCTTTGACATAAGTGTCAAAAAGGGGGAGATAATATAGAAAAGGGGAGATAATAAATTAAGGGGGAGCACAATTGCCAAATTTTGAAAGCATGACATAATAAGTCATAATCAACTCAGGGGGAGTCATAAGGTATATTGTTGATTACACTATCTTTTTGAAATTTTGTAAGTGAAGACAGGACACACAAGGATTGGATCATGAATGATTAGTAAGTGTTTTTGACACTCATGTCAAAGGGGGAGATTGTTGATCTATAAGTAAGATTGACAAATGAATGTCAACACACTTAACCATCTTCACTATACATGCTGAGTATACAATGGAAACCAAGTTAGAATTTCTTTATGTGCTGAGTCACTAATAGTGCCAAGGAAACTATAGTTGTTGCCAAGTACAACACATTATAGTAGATGCTGAGTGACTCAGGATCCAACAGGAGCCAAGCAAAGCAGGAATTTAATAGGTGTCGAGTGACATAGTAATCCTATACGAGCCAAGTAATTCAGGAATTAGTAGAAGCTGAGCAATGTAGAAAAATAATAGGTGCTGAGTAATGTAGAAACTATAGTAGATGCCAAGCAATCCAAAATAGATGGTGCTGAGCATCAGTATTACTTCATGTGCCGAGCAATGCAGGATCAGCATAAAAGTTTGTGCAATCGCAAGCCAAGATGAAAAATGGTTATGCATGACTCACTGATAGGATAAAAGGATAAGATTAGATCCTCACAATCACCTATGCAATCCTCATGCAACCAATAAAAAAATTGGAGATTGCATGCAGCCAATGGGTGAATTTCAAGGGTTTGAGCAAGAACATTTTAATTAAGGATGCATGACAGACCACTAATCTTTATAAGGGATTCTTGACACCATTGAATAGTGCAAGAGTAAAAAAAGAGAGAGGAATCGTGTGAAGAAGGAAAAGTAGAGCCTATTAAGGTCGTTGTAGAACATTGGTGTCAAAGATTTAGAGGAAAGGACAACATTTATACATCTAGTTGATCAAAACAGAACAAGGAACACAATCAGTAGATCAGATCTAATAGAGATCAGGTAATAGCAAGAGCAAAAAAAGTATCTAAGATCAGCATCAGAGATTACATTAGTTTAGGTGTATTATTGTAATGCTCTCTCACAATTGTATTAGGAATATGGCAATCCTATTGAGTTAGGTAGGTTTAACAACCTTATGTAAATCCTTTAACAGGGTGACATTCTAAGTTGAATGTTCTTAAGTCCTCTAACAAGGCACACTCCTAATAGGGTGTAGAAATCCTTTAAGAGGGTCACATTTAACAGTGTGTTGTAGCCTTTAACAGGGAAAACCATCAGAAGTGGTTGAAATCAATTGCTGCAATAATTTTGTGGGTATCATCCCCACTCCAGTTTTACCTTTTTATTCCTGGAGGGTTTATGGGTTACCAAAATCTCAAGTGTTATTTGGTGATGCATGTTTGTTTCTAGTGATTTTTTAATGTTTATATGCATGCATGTTAATTTCAATTATATGTTATTAATGGTTTAAAAGAGGTTAAAAGGCTAGTACTTCTGCTTCACCCCCCCCCTCACTCTCAAAAGCATTCTTCCTATTAAGACATTCCAACAACTTGCAACGTGTATTTTGAATCTTAAGTAGCACACAATAAAATGGGTTCATTGATTCAAAATCCCTTTGCAATATATGAAATATTGGATTAGTCTCACAAAACTGTTTGACTTTCCTCCAAATAATTTTTTAGATGTGTGGTATGATATTTATTTTCAATTCTCAACTTTAAAATGTCCTTCACATTTGGGGGTAATCTTGAGCTAAAGTTCCAAAATTATGTAATTTGTTCCTTCAAATTATCAGTTAGTTTCTTATCAGAATGTGGATGTCTCCCATAATAAGCCCATGTATTAGTTTGAAGAGGATCATCAGGTCTCTCTCTTCTTCCAAGTGCTCTACTCAAAGTTGTATGACTTATGTTCAATTCAACACAAGTTTTTCTAATAAATCTCACTTTTCTCAAATGATGACTTACCAAGAAAATTGTAAGAAGCCTTTGAGTAGTTCACGGCTTTGAAAGTCATAAAATGTAGTTAATACAAATCAATGTGATCATGCAATGTGGTCAAGTGATATAAAATTTATGTGATCACTTAGTCACATGATTAATTATCAAAATAGGAATTACTATATGAAAAAGCGTAAAAAGGGATTTTGAACACTAGTAGTATGAGCACCGTAAAGCCTAATTGTGATGCTTTTTTGAGTTTTCAAAAAAATTCATGCATGTTGACTTAAAGAAGCTATCAATGCCATTCTAAAACTCAGATGCTATTAAAAGGTGATGTAACAAAATTCCAATTACAACATTGACAAAGTTTCAAAGCCAAGAAGAAAAATGAGCACAAAGTTGTTCAAGAGAATTGAGTTACAAAAAAGTGATTGAAGAAATTCAAATTAAAAAAATGACACAAGAAGAGTGCAAGTTGATAGCATGAGTAAACATAGAAGAATTTTTTCAAGACACCGAGAAAGAAAAAGCAAAGTTATCTTGTTTGTATGTGGAGGAATGGGTTTATTTTCTACCAGGGTCATCAAATGCTCAAATAATAAATTCACACATTTTCAAAGATGAATATAGTTTTTTGCAGAGATGTGACAGTGCTAGAAACTAATGGCAATGAGTTATTCTATTATTTCTATAATAACAAATTTTGTGAACCATCTATTTTAAATCCCTAGAATAGAAAATTGGGAAAACTAATTATGCTAGAGGTGATTGTCGATGTAGATTTGGTGAAGGCCTTGATAAAGGTGTATAATCCTCTGACCCGTGGCTTCCATAGAAAGGATAGAAGTATCTTATGCGATTTGGACAAAGATAAATTTATAGAAGTCTTTGACCTTGGAGGACCTATGAAAAATATCATTGAACAAGAGAAAATGGATGAAAATTTCAAGAATCAGAAGACTTTCTTCACTAGAAGGGTTATGTGAAGACATATCCCTATGTCCAAAAAGGAAAAGGGTGAGCTCCCTAAGAAGTTAGGAGACTTTATGCCCTTGGAATTCTTCAATAGATACTTCTAGTATATAGTTATTGGAGTATACAAGGTGAGAGGATTGGATGGCATGATGAATGCTCTTGGAAATGTATACATCATGGCCCTAGATACACAAGATTTGCACCATAATTTAGGGCATGATTTTGTGACCCATATAATAAGTGTTATGTACAATGAAATCACAACTGCAAAGAGGGGAGAAATGGGGAATTTCAAATTCCACCATTATTCATTGCTAATGCATATCATTTTATATAAGAACACATGACACATTAGTCCTAATTTTATTGAGGGAACATAGGAAAATGGAGAAAACTTTCTGGTGCAATTGTGGACCAGGGTATGGGAAAGGTTCTATCCTGATTCCAATGTTGTAGCTTTCTATAATAATTTTTTTTTTCCAATTTTAAGTATGTTAGTTGATATAACAAAAAGGGTCCCTAGGGGGGTTAGGATGTTAATTAGACCTTTTGCATGTCCTAATGAGGATATATGGTTAGAACATGATTGGGCAAGTATTTTCCTCTTTGAGAATCTTTGTATCATAAGGGTTTATGGATGCCTTGAACTCTCTCATGTTTTTCTCAGGCATATTCTAGAGAGAATGAAGATTGTAGAATTCTTTTGGAAACTAATAATGATGAACCATGAATACGTAGGACCTACAATAAAAAAAGGATCCTTTGCATGCAAAAACATCAAAGTAGGATATTTTTTATAGGCAAGGATGTAACTGAGGAGTTAGATGAATTCATGAGAGAGTTTTTATTGCCTAAAACTCCTACTAGAACTTATGACCCCAATGATCTAGTTAGGCATGCCCTAAAACAAATGAGAAAGTTCAACTTTCCTAATAGAAATACTTATTGGGAAGAGGATATAATCATGAATTTCCTAGAGATAGAGGTATGCAGAGACATGACCTCAAAATGGAAGGAGATAATGAGGATTGAAGGAGAAATGAAAAGAATAGATCCCTCCTTTAAAGGTTTCTATCATGAGGAGAGGTACCTAGACAGATTCAATAAGTGCTTCAACAATTATGAAGCTATAATATCTCAAGTACCTCCTAAAATAAGAGATATAAAAACACTTGAATCTCTTGAGGAGGATGATATTATATAGATTGATGATGAAGAAGAGCAACCAAAAAGTTTTGCATAGGCTCAATGAGGGAGGAAAAACATAAATTGATAGAAATACCAGATAAAGAAAGGGAGAAAACCCTAAAAATCATGCCAAGGGGGACCAAATATTTTGATGATATTAGACATAACTTCCTAATAAAGCAGGCTAGTCAATATGAAATAATCCCTAATAAACTCAAGCTTGAAGCAAGAATGATAGATGAAATAATCATCCAAGCTCAAGCATTTATGAAGGATGATGAATTCATTAATTCTAAGGAGTTCAAATCCTTTATGTTTAAGATAAAATATAATGAATTCACTCTACAATTCTAGCTAGGAGGCTCACAAGAAAAATTTGGATAATTGTTGCCAAAATTGCAGGAATATGATCCAAACAATGTGACTCTCACAGATGATGCTAGAGAGCTAGTAAAAATAAGTAGAATGTTGCTCTTCCCTAGATGGATTCTTAGCTCATCTTTCATGCTAGATTAGACAAGTAGATAAAGAATATCTATCTCATTTGAGAAGACTAACATTTTTGGATAAGCACAGGGGTCTAGGTTCAACATAGATACAAAAATAATGGCAATCTGGAGTATGGCCCATAACTTTAATAAACTAACATTGATGGAGGTTAGAGACTCGCCCCAAGGTAATGTGATATTCTCAAATGTCACTACAACACCAAGTAACTAAATTCACAACATGATGAACACAATGTCACTTATGGGGAAGAGCAAAATGGATATGCTCAAAGTGTAGCTATTTCAAACATATAACATATCCATTGAAACCAAAAAGAAATATGAGGAATAAATGAAGAAGACATATGTGCTAGAGAAAATGATGGCTGGCCTTGAAAATAAGGTGAGAAATTTAAAAATTGTAACAAGGCCAATAACTAAAGTTAGATCCAAACAATTTTTGATGCATAAAATATGGGTATGGACTAGAAATGGAGGTGGATGAGTTGGAAGCGAGAAAAGAAGTAGAAGTCAAGATAATGGAGAGTATGCTCCCTCACAAAATAAATATTCTCAAACAAGCTTCCCAAAATCTCCACAATAGTTACATTGCATTTCAGGGAGCATAATATCAGTGCTCTGAGGCATTATCAATTCTTTCTCCATTGTTTACCAAGTGGGGCCCCTACATTCCATTTTTTAACAAGTTAGTCCCAATTTTGGCTCAGAAAAAAGGAATTACCCAAAGAGAACATCATTTTCACAAGAATTATGATAAATAGGGTCAAATAATTGAATACATTCTTTTCTAGTAAGTTGCAATTAATAAATAATAAAATGAAGACCATTGCCAATGGTATAGCAGGTTTCATCTAGAAGATTGTTGATGATGACAATAACCTAAGGAAATCGAAATAATGGTCTAATTATTTTGACAATATCTTGAATTGTGAAAGATTTATTGCTTATAGTAATGGTTAGATTGACTTGTAAATTTTTTTTATATTGTTGATATTTTGTACAAAATGGAGGCAGACATAAATAAAATAGTTGCAAAGGTTAGAGCCTTAACATATGCTAAATGGAATAAGTGCCTAAATGAGCTTAATACCATTAGAGAAGCCACCTCACTAGATGTAGAATCAAATATTACTATTTGGGAGTTTATAGTAGACATAAAGATAATTCTATCTAGAGACAATGACTGAGCATGCAAGGAAAAGTCAAAGTAACATGAAGAGAGAGGACGACTATCTAAAAGAGATACCTTATCTTTGTGGTTCACCTGTTGTGGGTATGCTCTCATTACAAACAACGAAGTTGATCTTGAACATCTATATTGATAACTGTTCAAATTTTAGCTATCTCCAACATTTTTTTGTAATTATTTTGTCTTATTTGAAAAAGTATGTTGTATTTTTTTTTTTGCACAAGTGTCCTCCCATCTAAAGCTTGTTGTAATCCTTGTTTCTATAAAAGGACTTCCAAGATGTGGAGTGAGGGTTTGAGAATTATTAGTCTAAATAGAGTTTTGTTGATTTTTGAGTAGGTCCAAATATATTGTATATGCTTTTTCCAAAGATAGAATAAGAAAAAGTTAACTGTTATTGATTTATTTGAGCTTTCTTTGATATAAGTTGACATCTAATTGTATATTTTCAAAGAAATTAATACAAAGATGCATAAAGTTGGCTACTCATTCTAGATATTATCTCTTCTTTTGATTTTCATTTAATTCTTTGAGATTTAATAAGAAAAGTTCATTAATTTCAGTTGTATTTCATTCTAAATAATATTTTAGTTTACTTTTTCTAATAATCTAATGGGTTATGTAAATACGTAATGTAAATTAGAAGAATTATTTGGTTTTCATTGAAAATTTTGATAAGAATGAGATATGGAAATGAATATTAATATTCTTTAGAGAAAGTGTTAAGATAGATCTAATAAGTAGATGTCAAATTCTTATGAAGTTAATAGCCCAATATATAAGGCACTAGTCATCCATAAATGTTGATCTAGTTTGGAAAACCTATATGGTATAATTCTTATAAATCAATCCTTTTATTATTTTTGCATTGAAGACTTGAAGCATGAGACTATACTTGATTCAAGGTGTTTTAGTGTTTGATAAAGTAGCCATTTATCATCTCTTTTATAGTCCTAGAATTATAAGAATTAAGGCTAAATTATCTGCTATAAATTCATTTTCAGATTTTAGTTTTAAAAAGATAAGGAATAATTTCCTAGGTTTACCCACCTAAATTTTGTAGAGTTTAAAGTGGAGAATACATCATCGATTCTTGTCAGCTGGTCCTCTTATTGTGTTCCTCGAAATGCCAAGTATGGTTTTTAGCTAATTTCTAGGTATTCTAATCTTTCAAGAGGTTGTTAATATTTGGTCAAATAAAAAGCCAACAAAATGGTGACTCTGTTGGGGAATGCTTGTGTTGGTCTATTTTAATAGACAAACCTTGCCAATCTAAAAACTTCCAATACATGATGAAGTACATGATGCATGTTCTGTCCAAATAGTACCTTATGTGTGCGATAAATTTTTTCATTTCCCAAAGTGCATCATGACAGATGTTTTGTGTATTGGGCCCTTGTGTCATATCTATGGTCAAATATTTTATGCTCATGTTGTTTTTTGTCTTCTAGCCATATTAAAAGTATTTTTCCTCAGTGGGTGGTGACTCATTGAAAGTTTTAGTAGCTGGTGATATATTTTAAGTTGTAAGAAATGGTAGATAGAAGGAAAAATAGAAGAGCAAGCATGAAGGCAAATCCAGAAATCCCACTTTACATAGAATTACCTCAAGTTGGTAGGTTAGCCTAAGAAGAAAGGAGACCCTAACCACACATGGAAGCCCCAAGATAATGCCTCAGCCCATTCATAGTATCATCATGTGATAGAAAGAGAATCCTCATCCCTGAATTCTAAATCTAAGAGAACTAGGCTTCTAGGTGAAATGTTCACTACCCCATTACTTGAAGAAAAAATATACCAGGATAAAACTATTTCCTCCATAGGAGATACTACTTTCAAACTAAATATCTCTAAGGAGGTAAATCAAAGATGGGGATATAAGAATACCTTAAATACTAGGCCAAACCTTGGTCAAATTCCATATGTTGAAAGAAATCTCATAGATCTAGATGATCCTGTAGATTCAGAAAATACCTTTGTAGATCTTGATGAACTATTATCTGAAATTGAAACATTGAGGAAGAAGGTTACAAAGGAAGATTCCAAATGTATATGTTTGGAGAAAGAGAAATAAATTATCACTATTAATTCCCTCATACTGAGGGAATGTTTTCTTAGAGGAATGGAAGAGTTAAAAGAGTAGAATAGGAAATTAGAAGAGAAACTTTCTATTTTTCATTCAGACATATTTGGAGATGTGGGAGATATAAGGTCAAAAATCCAAGATCAAGAACACCTTCAAAGAGAGAAGGAATGACCTATCATTTCTGAAATCCAACCCTGAAAATCAATTGAGGAAAATATAATAGACCTCACCACCAAGAAAGTAGATAAAGGAAAAGAAATTATACATGTACAAATTAATGAGCCTCTTATTCTTCCAAAAAATATTGTTGTTTCTAAAATTGACTTAGAATTGGAGAGAGAAAAGAAGGAGAGGGAAGATCTTGCAAAAGAGCTGGAGACAATTGAAAATGGTGCTAAGGTATTTAAGGCAAGGAGGAAAATTCATTTCCTTAAAATCCATTTCTGGCCTAACAAATTGGCAAAACAAGACTTTATAGCCTATACCTTCTGTCTCAACTTATGGTCGTATGATAAATAGCCAAGGTTTTTCCCAATCATTACCAACTTCCTCCTCTACCACTACTTCCCAGTTAGCTACATCCCAACAATGCAAAATTCTTATACAAACCTAAGGGGCTAGACCTAGCACTTTAGATGCCTTAGGATTTCAAAAAAGGCCAATCTATATGGAAAGATACAAACAATTTCCCTTTGTAGGTATCCTTGGTTTTCCTCATCCTATCTCCAATGAATTAAGAGATATGGTTACAAAGTTCTCAGGAAACAATGCTATTACTAGTGAAGAACATCTCAAAAAATTTACTAATATGTTGAATGACTATGAATTAGAACACGAGGATGTTTTCATGATTCTATTTGTACATTTACTGACCGAAGATACAAGAGATTGGTTCAGGAGACTACCTAATGATAGTATTTGTTCTTGGGATGATCTAGAGAAACTTTTCAAGGAGAAGTATGGGGATAAAACTAATACAAGCTTCATGTTGAATAATTTCAATAGCATTAATTAAGAAAAAAAAGAATCTACATTTGATTTTAATGTGAGATTCCAAAAGGGAATGTACAAGTTATTCCAAGTTATGAGATTGGGAGAGAATGTATGTCTCACTACCTATTTTAATGCCTTTAATAATAAGATGGCTTATATTCTAAGAAACAAAGATCCTACGACACTAAGAGATGCTTTCAAGGTAGATGTTAACATTGAAAATAATAAAAAAGCCTTTGGAAAACTAGGAAGAAGAGATGATCCTAAGTTATTTAATCCTAGGAGAAATAGGAAAGAAGGTGATAAGACTATTATGAAAAAAATTCTTGAGGGCAAAAAAATTGATCAAGTTCCAAATCTGCTCAAGAATTTGAATACTCCAGTAAATCATGCTAATAAGTCTAGTACTGGTGAAAAGCCACAGTTCAATTTTAACTATAATACGCAGACCATATTGTAGAACTACCCTTACAACATACAATGGAAGGATGGAAAGCCCATTACTAATCCTATACAGGGCACAAATGACAAGAATACCCCAAATCCATTATAGAGAAATTTTGTGAATATGATGGAAGAAATGCCTTGGTGCATAGTGTGTTAGTTTCTTCATTCTCCTTATTATTGTGTAGTTGCTCAATCTTTCTCTACACATCAACAAACATAGCTTGAAGAGGGTGAGAAATAAAAGAGCCATAATGATGTGGACTATAACATGATTAATTCATGTGATAATAATAAAGTATCAAATATTGAATAATCTAAAATTGATGTGAGTGATCAGTGAAACAAATACCAATTCTATCACTAGTAAGTTTTTTCTAATGATGAAGATCAAGCTGATGATAAGATGTGTAATATGATTTTAGGTGTTGAACACATGAATCTGAGAAAACCTTCTAAGGAAGAGATTGATATAATAACTACTAAGATGGTGGATCAAGTCCATAGTGCTTATAACCTAATAAACATGATAGGAAATAATGCTATTGAGTTGTTGTTTTGCACGACGCTTAATGGCAAGAATCCTTTCAAACTCCTATCTTGAAAAGTTAATTTGGGATCAACTCCAAGGTTCTAGGCAATCTTGAGACCTACTAGAATCTACTTAGTTGAAGATAAATGTGAATATTCATGAGGAGGCCTTTGTTGGTTCTGAAATGATTCAGATAAGACCTAGAATCTGCTTGCTATCTCAAAAGAATAAACACACAAAAAGAAATATATTGTTTGTATTTTTCTATTTTTATGATGAATGCAATCTAAAAACATAGCTATATGAATTCCTAATTTTACCAAGGGGTTAGTAAAGAAAATAAAGAAGATAGGGAAATAAGAAATTTAAGTAAATAACATGAAAAATAAAATCATAATGGACATAAGCCATGGAAACAATGTATCTACAAGTTAAGCCTTCAAAAAGATTAGTGGGTAACCAATGAAAATAGGAGCAACACTTCCTTAATTCCATTGATGCAATTGTTGATGGGAATTCAGTAACTGTAAGATACTTCATCGTTCATCAAATCACAAGGCCATGAAAAGTGTGCTCATGCAAGACGAAAAGCTATGTAGGAAAAATATGATGATCTCTTCTCAAACTAAGTACATTAGAGAAATTAGTAGACCCATAGCAAACATTAGAATTAAAAGATCATACAAACAAAAAAATGCAATAAAACCATTGGTTCAATTACATTCCATGAACATACATCCACAAAATATAACACACTTAGGCAAGAATTATTACACTCCAAATGTGAGCACCAATGGCATATATTATTGCATCAAAATAATGGCAGCCTAGAATACATATTACATTCCTAAATTTACAATAAATCTTCTCCTCAATTTTTGTTTAGAGTGAGAGATATCTTTATACAATTGTATGCTTCTAAACTAATAAAATAAATCTATTTGTGTACAAACTAACTATCTAACTGGTGCTTAATAGGACTTCATCCATATTCATATTATTAATTGGATGCATGAGCCTTTACATGTCATAAAACAAAGAAAAAATGAGAAAATAAGAAAGAGAAAGCCATGAGATAATGTAGAAGTGCCTAGAAGTGCCAAAAATAGAAGCTCCATCTTCATTAGGCATCTATAGGAGTTAAACTACTATTAGAATGCATTTATGATGCATGGAAAGCTCTAAATTTAGAACTGGTGGTTAACTATTAGTGCAACTCTAAACTCTTCAAAATCTTCCAGAACACCACTAAAAAAATGCACTTGTGCACCTCAAAAGAAGGTTCCAAAAAATGAAAAATTTCACTAAGTGTCAAAATTGAAATTTTGGCTTCTAGGTTTTGTTCCCCTTTATACCAGAGCTATGTCTAGGCATTTGCCCTTGAATTTCTTGATGATCTTAGTGCCTTGAGCCACATCTTGAAAATCTAAGGCTTCATATTTGTCTTTCACTTTCTTCCTGTGGTTGGCCACCTCGATATGAGTCTCTACAAAATCTCCAAGTTCTACATCTAGCTCTAATAAGGCTTCTTATGTTCTAAATGCTTGCCTGATATCATCATCATTAGTAGCTTTCTCAAATTTTTTTTGGAATTGCTCAACTACTACCTCTAACTTTATTAATTTATCCCTTGTATCATCCTAAAAAATGTCTAAACATGCATCACTATAATGTCTCTTAGCCTCTAAAATGCGCTCTTGGGTTTGATCCTTGAGCTTGTGAATCTCCACATGTAATGTTTCCATTACTTTATTGCCATCCACAATTTTCTCTATCCAATCATCAATTTTATCTAATTCCTCAGCTGTATACACCTCTATCAATATATGATACCTTTCTCCATTGATTGACTGTAATGCTTGCAAGTCTCTACCCAGGTATGTATTTCATTCATCAAACCAAAATCTTGATTCAAAATGGTAACTAGCTTATCTAAATTATGCTACATAATATTTAACAACTTCAGGTTTCCTTGTATAATCTATACACCCTTTTCCTCAAAACTCTCTCTTCACTACTGACAAGCTCTCAAAAATGGGTGTAATTGACTTGTACCCCTATCTCTTCTTTCCAATTTTGCATTCAAAGTCTCTTCAGGATTCATCAGATTAAAGGGACCAACAAATTTTCTTAGATATCCTTTTAGGATCTCATTTTGTCTCTAAAGTGTTATTAATTCTACCCCATCCTGTTCTAAGCTCCTAAATACTTCTTTAAGTCATGTTGTAACCATCAGCTTAACAGTATCCAAGGTAGGTTTCCCAAGCACTGCCTCCCTAATCTGATAATCCCTTGGAGTCAATTTTTGAACATTTGTATATGGAGGAGGGATAGCCATGTGAGAAAATAAGTCTTGATTTTGATCACTCATGATGAAGGTTAATGCTCGTGCATCCTTGGGTGGTGACTCAAGTTTCCTTAGAACTTCAATCAATTTCATCCTATCCTTCTCTTCTATAGTGAATTGGTACCTCTTATTTCTTATCACTTCTTTTATTATCCATCTTGGGATACACTCCAATAGGGATTTACCTTTTGTGGATGAAGGAGTTTGTGTGGCTGTACTCTTCCCCTTATCACTCCTCTTCAAAGTCTTCTCCTTTTGTGAGAGATCCATACTAGGAGTATTTGTATCTGTGGAGTTCATAGTTCTCACCTCTATGTCTTGGGAAGTTTGTTGAGGTTTCTCACTTATTTGTCCTTCTTCTAAAATTTCATTGATGGATACTTGTTGTGGTTCTTCCTCTTGTCCTGCTTGAATCTATTCTCCTTTGGTGTTTGGAGGAAGAGGAGTAGCTGATCCCTTACCTACACAAAATGAGACTTGCATTAGGGATGGTGGGGCTACTTTAGGTCCATGTGGCTCTAGTGGCAACTAACTCCAATCCTCCTATTGAGGTTGACTGGTTAGAGTGTCTCTGATTTTATCCCCCACCAATTCGGTGCCAACTAGAATGAAATCAAAATTTCACATCCTAAAGATATCAGTCCCCTCAAAATCCTTCTCATCTATTGATTGTTGCATTTCATCCTTAGAGGTTTTAGATTGAATATCTTTCTCAAGAATGGGTGGTGATGTGATTGTGGAGCTTCTTCTTCGTTTTGATTTTGTGGCTCTAGCAAGACAAGTCCTTCGGTTCAAAGGCAAGTTATCCTTGTTAGTGTAAATAATTAATTATTATTACACTTAAGTTTAATTAGGTTAATGCATTATTTTATTATTTATTAGTTAGACACCTAGAAGTATGTGTACTCATATGAGTTGTCTTGTTGATAACACAAGAGTTAGCAACTCTAATTTAGCACATGGTTTCTACAACATAATTTTATGTGACACACCTATGTTAAGCTTATCCTCTCATCATCGCACTAACTTTTGTGCTCAATGGAGGATAATCCACTCTTAGTGGGCATGTGCTTAGTTGTGAGACTTATCACTTTGTTGACTCCTAGTCATTTTAGAGGCCTTTATATACAAGCACTCTTAGTGTGTATGTACATCAATTCAATTTCATATTATTATTCTGATCATACTTTATTGGTCCATATTGTGCTAGTGCTTGAGCTTCTTGATCTTGGTGTGATTTTTTCCCAAGGTAAATTCTTACATGGTACTAGAGCTGAGGGAGCTTCTCTTCACATAGCCATTGGAGACAATTTTTGCTTCAACTCTCGGAGGACCATGATTCAGATCTAGAGTATCATAATCATTGGGAGTGTTTAGAGCCAAAGCAGACCTCACCATTGCATCTAGAGTGTCAATTCAGTGAATTTTGACTATAAATTTGCCTACCTTAGGCCATAGTCAAATCTGAGGCAATTTTTTTTTGCAAACTGGAACCGGAAGGCCTGATTTATGAAATTGATATGATCTCTTTAGATCTATGAAATTGATATTCATATCTAAATTTTTTTGTACCTCTACATTTTTGCTTTTTGGATTTGCATTTTATTTCCAAAATTTTGCAAAAAAATTGGCCTTTTAGCCTAGTAGGAGAGATTTTTTTTGCAGGACAAGATTAGAGCTTGCTAGTGCAAATTAGATATTGGCATCATATTCAAAAGGTCAAAAAAACCCCAAATTGACTTTTGTTTCATCAAAATTAGACATCTGAGGTGAAATCTAGAGTTAATTTATTTTTGGAGGTGCAATGACAATGATTCAGGAAAAATAATTGTAGAGGTGATTTTCAAACAACGATATCTATCTTAGACAGACTCCTTTTTCCAAGTAATTTTTGTTTTTGTTTTGAGGTAGAATTTTGTGATCTACACATTGGTGTAGGATGTTTGAGATCTCTATTCTAGAATTTTTTTGCAAATCACAAATCACAATTTTTGCAACTTCAAAGGCTTAGTTTGGGCTCATCTGGGCACATTTTTAGGTTCCTTTTTTTTTTAAAGTGCTTAGTTTTTCATCTACTTTCCAAATCTGCAATTAGATTATAGGCTTGTGTGGATAGAAATACCACTTTAAGAAATTGGTCCTTTTTTACATTTTATTGCTTTGATTAAACTTCAAAATTGTTGTACATCTAAGCTATAGTGCTTAGTACCAGATTTGAACTCAAAAAGAGGTTGTAAACAGCAAAATCAAAAGCTCACTTTTTTCCATTTTGACAAGTGGCCTATTGTAAGTGTAGTACATATAATGTACCAAAAGCATCATTTTTGAGGGGGGTTCTTTGATTGAGTGATTAGGGGGAGTATGTCTTGTGTTCTTGTGTCTCTCTTTCTATCTTGTGCTCTTTTAATTTTTTGCATCATGGGTTCACCTAAAACTCCACTTTTAACTTCATAAAATTATACTACATGGAAAAATATTATATGGAGTAAACTAATGGAAAGAGGTTTAAATCTATATGTTGATGGTATGATTATAAAACCCACTAATACTACTGCACTAGTTGATTGGAAAGTTAAAGATAACTGGGCTTTAGGAATTATTAAGAGTTGTGTTCATAGATATCTATTCTTCCACATTTTCAACTTTAAGGATGCCAAGGATGCTTGGGAGAAACTTGATAGTTTGTAATGTAAGGTGGATGAGGAAAAGGGATTCCAAATTGAGGATGATCTACTTCTATTGGATCCTAATAATTTTGACACAATTTAAGACTATGTCAACAAAGCCAATGAATTGAGAGCACTACTTAAGGATTGTGGTAATCCCATGAAGGATGATAGATTGATTCATCACATCTTGAAGAGGCTACCTTTAGAGTATGCATCTTTTGTTTTGAGTTAAAATACTCATAGGTTGACCATGGGAAATGCCTTCACTAAGCCTTCATTTGATGCATTTGTAGAAATGTTGATGTTGGAACAATCTAAGTTGATAGATATGGAAATTCTCAAGTCATCCAAGTCTACAACATTGGTGGCTAGTAATGAGAACCAAATAAATCAACGTGGAAATTTTTTTACCAACAACAAGAAAAAGTAGTGGAAGCCAAAATCACAATCAGAGACACAAAAATCTTCCTCCTCACAACAAGGAAATTTTTCTTCTAACAAGGAGGGAAACGACAACAAGAAGGATAAACTATTTTATGCATATTGCAAGAACCAAATCATGATGATAATCATTGAAAGATTAAGAGAATAGATGAGTTAGAAAACTTACTTAGGAAGAATAAAATTAATGTGCCAAATGCTTCCAAGGATTCAAATCCATCCACTTCAAAGGGAAAAGTGCAAGCATTTATGGCAAGTTCAAGTTCTTTATGGGAATGGATCTTGACTCGAGTGCCTCATATCATATGGGTTCTTCAAAAGGACACTTTTCTTCATTGACACAATCTAAGGTACCTCACATCTTTGTAGGGAATGATACACAAGTGGAAGTTGAAGGGAAAGGACAAGTTGAGATGGAAAATGTAGAGTTCAAAGATGTTCTCTACGTTCCTAAACTTAGCACTAATTTCCTTTCAATTTACCAAACCACTCACTATGGAGGTAGAAATAAAGTTTAGTTCCTTCTTGATTCATTAATGGTGTGAAATCTTAAGGATGATTTATTGGTTGTAGTGGGTAAAGTTAATCATGACACAAGGCTTTATTCTTTCTCCCACTTTGTGCCTACGTCTCCTTCACATGCCTTGTTGAAACATTCACATTAAAAAAGTAAATTATGGCATTAGCAGTATGGGCATCTTGCCTTCCACTATCTTCATCAACTAAGCTCACAAAATATGGTCGATGGTCTACCTGCAATCAACTTTTCTAAGGGTGAATATTCAACTTGTTCAATGGATATACATCAAGAAGAAAAGTATGAAAAAGGGAAGTCTTAATGAGCTTTAGTTGTTCTTGATTTGGTTCACATGGTTCTAGTAGGCCATTTTTTAGTGACATTAGTTAGTAAGGGTCACCATGTCCTCGCTTTCATTGATGACTTTTCATGCTACACATGGGTCTAATTTCTTAATCACAAGAATGAAGTGTTTGATAAGTTTCTAGCCTTCAAGAGTTATGTTGAGAAGCAATTAATTAAAGCCATCAAGGTTCTTCGTATGGACAATGAAAGTAGACATGTGAACTCAATACTTAGACTTTTATGAACTTGAGGGCATTGGTCTTTAGAATCTAGTAGCATTTAGTCTACAAAGGACAAGTGTTGCAACAATGAGGATTAGAACTCTTAAGTTAATGGCAAGTTTCATGATTCAAGCTAAGTCTCTTGATCCATCACTTGAAGTCAAAGCTATAAGTAGTGCCAGTCACATCCTTAATAGATCTCCTCATAATGTGTTAGATGGAATGACTTCTTTTCAGGCATGGTGCAGAAGAAAACTAGTTGTGAAACACTTTAGAGTTTTTGGTCGTCCAACATGGGCACACATATCTTCAAGGGAATGCAAGGCACCACCACCAAGGCCTTGTTCTTTCATTGGATATGAAAAAAGTGTTAAGATATATAGACTTATGGATCCTAAGACTCATGATATATTCATAGAGAGGAATGTTCACTTTGAGGAATGTTAACCTAGCTTATCCTCTAATCCTCTCCATACTTCATACATTGTGGGAACTACTAGTGACAACAATGATAATGATTTAATAGATTCATTGGTTAGGGATCCTTCTGATAGATGAGGGACAAGGTCACAAAATTAGCAAATTCCATATGCATACATTGCTATAGTGATAGGTCCATGCAATTCAGTATAGTTGGGTACACCTTGTCTTCTAGTTCTAGAATTAGGGGATGACCACATAATGGATATTTCAAGTTTTATTGTGGAGTCCTACGTAGTAGATTTGGAAGATATGATTGATGATATACATCTTCTCTTTAATGAAGAAGATCCTTCTTTAGTTGTTACAAGGGAACACTCTAACCCTCTTGTCCATTCTCTACATGATCAGTCTTAATAGGTTGATATGATTGTGGATCCTTATGTACAACAGTTGTAGGAGGTCTCTTTATCATTCGAGGAAAAAGTTGGCTCTTTGGGGTATGTTCTACATCTATCCTTGCAAGATTTGAACTTGTTGTTTTCAGCAGTGTTGGAAGGGGTGACCATCAATATCAACACAAGTACAATTGAGTAGGTTTTAGAGACACCATTCATCTTCAAAATTCTTTCTACACACTGGGGAAGCATCTCATATGTACCTATGCCGTTGTTTCTTCCTAAGGAGAGGAACAGTATTCAGTAGTCATGGATCAACTTTGACATTCATCTTGGAGTAGCTATCACTGATTGACATTCTACATCTGGAGGCGGCGGGGGGGGGGGGAGACTATCTTGTCTCCTTTCTTCTTCTTCTCTCTTATGGGGGGGCTTTTTCCTCTTCTATGATTTTGTCCTTCTCATACTTCTCTATTGTATATACATGATGTATGGTGTAATGGGGGGTTTTAATTACTCCATCCATCCATGTATCTTTTTTTTTTCTCTCTTTTTGGGGGAGGGTTTTTCCCATGAGGTTTTCCATATTTCTCTATTTTTAAAGAGATTTAATTGCATTTGTACATGGGTACCTATCATGGCCTAGTATTTAGGACCCATCATGTATTTTCATTATAGCTTTCGTAAGCTTAAGTGCATTCCCCTAAGTTGTACTTTAGGGGGGGTGTTAGTGTAAATAATTAATTATTATTATACTTTACTTAAGTTTACTTAGGTTAATGCATAATATTATTATTTATTAGTTAGACACCTAGGAGTATGTGTACTCATATGAGTTGTCTTGTTGACAACATATGAGTTAGCAACTCTAATTTAGCACATGGTGTCTACAATACTGGAGTTTGCATAATCAACTAAGTTGTCATGTAGACAACATAGCTATTTGCACTCTAATTTAGCACATGATGTCTACAACATAATTTTATGTGAAACACCCATGTTAAGGTTATCCTCTCATCATCGCACTAACTTCTATTCTCAATGGAGGATTATCCACTCATAGTCGACATGTGCTTAGTTGTGAGACTCATCACTTTGTTGACTCCTAGTCATTCTAGAGGCCTTTATATACAAGTACTCCTACTATGTATGTACATTAATTCAATTTCATATTGTTATTCGGATCATACTTTATTAGTCCATATTGTGATAGTGCTTGAGCTTCTTAATCTTGGTGTGATTTTTCCCTAAGAAAAATTCTTACAATATTCTTCATCCTCTTCATCCTTTTCTTCCTCTTCTTCTGGGATAGCCTCCAAGAGTAATGGGAATGGAATGAATCTCCTAATATCCCTTTGCCTCCTCTTGAATGGAGTCTTAATATTTATTCTCTTAGGAGTGGAAGGGAGTCTTGTACCTTTTGTTGAGGTAGGGACACCTCTTGCACTTCAGTTTCAATTCCTCCTTGCCCTTGTTTAGCTAGCAACACTTGGGGATTGTCTTGGGCTTGTGTGGCTTCCACATTCTTTGATCCTTGTACATTTTTTGCATCAAGCTATGGCAATCCTTGAGAGGCTACCTCTTCTGGCTTAGCTTGTTTGGGAGAATTCCTCTATCTCTTTCCGTTACCCTTTTAAGCTCAATAATATCCAACTGGCCTATCAAGTTGGTGTACCATTTCTAGTCTCACTGGTGAGTGAGCTATAAATGTAAGCACTGTGACCTTAGCTCCTCGACCTTTGGTTGGGTGGGATTGAGTGTGTAAGACCATCGCTTGAGGAATTGGATCCAGTTTGAAAGGTCTCTTAATCCAATCCTTTATCAATTTGATGACATGTCTCACTCTATGATTGATGTCTATGTTTTCTTCCTTATCGACCTCATCATTTATAATAGGTCTATCACCAATCTTGTCCCTATTGAACAATGGATCAAGAACATCTTTAGTATCTTGTTGCACAATCTTCAATAGAATCTTTATCTTTAAATTAATCCCTGCCAGATATATAGTCACCTTACAAAAATCCCTTATGTGGATGTCGTAGTCATCTATTGCATTCATCCAATGATCCTCAACTGCATCTTCATGCTCTAATGTCTTGCCAACCAAGTACTATACTCTTCCGATGTTATCAAAATAAGACCAAGGAGAATTATACTCATCCAAAGGATATTGATCCCATTTAGACTTAAACGAAGGAATATCTTATCTCTGATCCACATTGAATGGTCCTATCATGATAGGCCACACCCATGTTACTTTATGTTTCCTTTGTACTCTATCGTATGCGTCGTTGTGGAGAAATCTCCAATAGTATTAATCTGTCACTTGGGTACCTAGGGAGTTTCTTGGGATTGATTGTTGTACACACTACCCTCAAATATGTGAATATTCCATACTAGATGTAGTAGGCTCCAACTTCTAAAATCTTAGTAGCTACCTCTTCTAACATCCTCTTCTATGAACTAGATTATTGTGAATATAAAAGCATCATTTAAAATCTTGTATTCCTTTGTATGCTCTTGAATCTTCTTCTTAACTAGCTATGGATATACTATATATGGCCATGCAATTGCATGCTACCTACTACCCCTTTTTATAGAGCCTTGGATAATCTATCACTCTTGTAGCTAACAAATATACCAAACATGATATCTTATAAAACTTTCAATTATTCTTAACTACCACTAGTTTCTCACCCAAGTTCTCACTATGAATAGAATACTAATCAAGTGGCATCTCTACTATTTTGATCGTTTCAATAAAATGGACCATCCAAATGTTCAAATCTCTAGAAGTGGGTAAACCCATGACTCTGCTCAAGAGTATGAAGACTAGATGATCTCAAAAGCTTCATCTACATGTTCCTAGTACCATCTCTCTACTTGGTGATAGGTCAATCTGATGAACTAGTCTACTTTTGGAAGATGGAAGACCTTCTCTATGTTATTAGGTTGGAGATCCAAGATGATCTCTCTAGTTATGCTCTTGATGACCCTTTCCTCAAGAACATATTTTTGTGGAGTGTCATAATAAGCTCTAAGGATTGCACCGATACTAGGTGTGATGCTACACTAACAAATCCTAATTAGATCAATACAGATATCATCAGAGACCTTTTTGTTGGTTTGTTGCACATTGTTAGGAATATGCTCATATCTATGCGATCTAGTTTAGTGTCCCAAATCTCCAAATAGTTGTCTTGAAAGCATGACTTGGTTAGAAAACCTTGAAACTTGAATACTATGGGCTTTGAAACCATCTTCTCTACAAGGAAGGATGATGAATAAGCCATTGAATCTACACAAAAACTAGGTCTATTAGTCTGAAGTCAAAGAAAAAATGATTAAATCAAACCCTAAAACTAACATGAGAAAAACCTTAAAAATCTAATAGATAAAAGCACCTAAAAACTTTATTTGAATCCCTAGAATGCAAAAATAGGGTGCACCAGCCACACCTCTAAGGCACACCTTTTTATACGTAGGCAAACTTTTAAACACAAGGTGCATAACAACACACCTCATGGGGTGCATGGATGTACACCCTATATTTACTTGAGAAGGGTGTTCAGTATTTTAAGGTGTGTAGAAACACACCTAATTAGGTGCTCCACTATACACCTTGTTTTTGCATTTTTTTTGTGTTCTTTTAAGTTTTAAGTTTTTAGTTAAGGTTTTATGTGAAGGAAAAAGGTGTGTAGTTGTGCACCTAAACAGGTGCACAACTGCACACCTTTTAGTGATTAACTTGTTCATGTTTTATGTGTAGATGGGAAGGAGCGATGAGGAACCACACCTTAGGAAGTGTGGTTTTGCAGTGATCATGTTGGATGATGAAGAAATGAAATAGAGAGAAGGAGAAGGGTCCTCGAGTTTTATAGACTCAGGTCCCTGTGTACCACTTCGTGCTACACAGCTGCACTGCTATGCATCACCAAGTGGTGATGATTTTTTCACTACTTTGGTGTACTAGCACACCTAATGAGGTGTGCTGGTGTGCCTCTCTTTTTTTGCAAAATAATGACTTGTACTCTCATAATTTTGATTTTTGAGATTTGGGTTTCCGACTTGGAACCTTGATTTGACTAGAAACAAAAGATAAAACCCTAAAAAGACTTAGACCTTGGACTAGGGTTGGGAAAAGCCAAAAAATAAAGTAAGGGGTCCCCATTTATACCTAGAAATGGGGCATGCATTGTGAAACAATAAAAAATACTTCTAGGAAGGCATTGGTAATATTTATTAAGGATATAACCCACAAGATGAATGATTACAACAAAATAAAGGATTCAATGGTTGTTAAGATCAAGGAAAATAAAGCTAAGAAGTGGGAACCAAAAAGAAGGTACAAACTCAAAGTGTAGAAGCTTCCAAGAAAAATATAGATGAAAGAAAGATAGTGCATGATACTGTCAAGAAAATTGAGGATCATGTTGTTCAAGAACAAGCAACTAAAGGTAATCTATGCAAACCTCTTCTCTATGACCCTATTGATATGATATCTATACTATCACAAATTATTATCAAAGTTACCTTATCTAAAAATTTTAGGATAGAGGAAGTTATGGGGAATTGGGAACAATAATTTTATCAAAGGAGAGTCATCATTAGGGCAAGAGGTAAAAATTGTAGTAAAAGAAAAGGAAGATAAAGGAATCATATCCCAAATATCCCAAATGTATTTGTATAGTTCATCTATATATTATATAGAGAATATTGACTCTTTCTTCCTTAGGCTAATTATAAGTGGAAAAACCTTTAAAAATTGCATGATTGATTCAAGAGATTCCAATAATATCATGCCTTTTAGGATCATGGAAGCTTTCAATCTAAAAGCAGATACTAAATAGGGTAGATGTAGAGCCATGGATGCTATAGAGGTCCCTATTATAGGTATAATTAATGCAATGCCATATAGGTTAGCTACTTATCCTAATGATGATTTAACCATGAGTGTCTTAGTAGTTGATATTGCTCCCTAATATAGAATGTTGCTCTCAAGAAAGTGGAGTATTGCGATGGAAGGTAGCCTATAATGTGACTTGTCTTTTTCTACACTCCACATAGAGGAAAAAGCTATCAAATTTAATAGAGAAGCAAGGGTTACCCACATCATTGAAGATAATATTGATAATAATTCTACATGTT
The DNA here is from genome assembly GCA_028749045.1 of Cupressus sempervirens. Classification (NCBI taxonomy): domain Eukaryota; kingdom Viridiplantae; phylum Streptophyta; class Pinopsida; order Cupressales; family Cupressaceae; genus Cupressus; species Cupressus sempervirens. The sequence goes on along the minus strand of CM053792.1, from coordinate 955,781,394 downwards.
CTTAGATATAGAAGTGAATGCTTTCAGAGCTGAAATTGCTATCTTAGAAACTAAAAAGACAACCCCATTGATTTCACAAGAAGCAACAAGATGCATAGATTTAAAAAATGTCTAGACAATGTATTTTGATGGGGCTAGTTCCAAACATGGGTTAGGGGTAGGAGTAGTTTTCATTTCACTAGAGAAGAACACACTCAAATACTCCTTTACCCTGAATTTCATTTGTAAAAATAACATAGAAGAAAATGAAGTACTTTTACTTGTGTTGAAAGTAGCTACATGTTATTGGTAATTTTGAGTTAGTGGTATCTCATATTAGACATACATATGCATCTAAGAATAAGAGATTAAAATAGTACACAAATGTTGTATGGGATTAGATTGAGGCATTTGATGCTTTTCAAATCACATGGATGAATAGGAGTAATAATAAAATGGTTGATCTATTAGATAATGTAGAAATCAAACCTGATGACATATCTTTCACTGAAGTTTCAAAGATTTAAGTGCAAAATAGGCCATCAGTCCCTAATAATATAGAGAACTATTAAGTATTTGAAGATGACAAAGATATTCTAAATTTTCTTTTGAGTGAAGACGAATACCATGGCCAGGAATTGGAATGAACACATTGGTTGAGAACATAGATGGGAAGGGCACCATCTTTAGCCAAGAAATCTTACAACTAAAAACAAATAAAGTTTCCAAAGCACTAGTAGTTCTAGAAAGTGTATTTGATAATGAAGATAGGGTCCACCTAGAGGTCAAAGACAAAAAACTAGAGGAGCTTGAAGAAATCAACCTTGGAACAAATGAGTCTCCCAAAAAGGTGTTTATAGGTAAGGCTCTCTCTCTTGCTATAAGAAAATCCCTAATTGATTATTGAGAAATTTTAGGCATGTATTTGCATGGTCATATGATGACCTTAAGGCTTATAGGGAAGATTTTTTCCTATATGTTATCAAATTAAAAGAAAATGTCAAGCCTTCTAGACAAAAGAATAGGCCTGTCAATCTCACACCAGGGATAACTTTAAGAAACCCCTCCCGAGAAAAATATGTAAAATGCTAGCAAATTCAACATTAAGTATGCAAGAAAAATTTCTAACTGAGGGTGATTTTTTCATTCGAGGCAAGGGAGAAAATTATTTTCTATTGGAAAAATTTTCATTTCCATATCAAAATTTAATAATAATTGTGGCAAATTAAAAAAATTTTTTGGGTACACAAATAAATGTAGGCAATTTTTTTTGTTGGTCATAAACATTTTCGTAATGTAAGAGGTGAATTAATTATTTTATATAACACAAAATATTAATATAGTTGGATAATATGTCAATTTCCAAAGAGAGATTATTTAATTTTTCGGTGAATTTATAGAGTCAAAAGTGGTCCATAGCCCACAAGCCAAGTGTACACTATACAATGTACTTGTAGTATGCAAATCCATTAAGATTTAATTAATAATGTACCCTTTTTTATTGCCAACTTGGTCGTCATCACTTTTAATGTTGTCATTTTATGGTGAAAAGAATTAATTTGGACCATTGATTTAATATAGATCAATGGCTTCATTCTATGTCTGGCCTAATTTTAAACGACATACAATAAAGTCTCAATCTTCTTAGAATTAGGACACGTGTGCTAAAGACTAAAACATAAAATAGTTGGCTAAACAGGGATAGTTAGAGACACATGTCAGTAAAATGGTGGGTGATGTGCAACCTGAGGGAAAATATTATTTTATTTTAAGGGCGAAATAACATTGTCCAATAAGAAAACATTAGGGAAATGTAGGCAAAATTTTTAAAATAATTGTGTTTTAAATGTAGATTACATTGGTGATTGGACTGAGATTTGTGACCAATTATATGTAAACTAATAAGCGATTAGCCTTGGATTTTGAAGCAAATTATTTAATATCTTGGCGACATGGTTGACCCTGTATGTAGGTTTTATTTGCCAAATTGCAATTTCCCAAAGAGATAGAATAGCCAATTGGCAAAGATTCGCCACTAACAAAATCATTGTCTCACACTAGTCCCCAAAATGCAAGAAGATATGAAGAAACTTAGGGATGGGGAAATTATTAAGCCTATCAAACATTCCCCATGGGTATCAAACTTAGTGCTAGCTAGGAAGAAGAATGGTGATATTAGCCTATGTGTAGACTTTAGAAATCTTAATATTGCTTCTTTGAAAGAAAATTATGGTCTAATCAACATGGAAGCTATGTTGTAGCAAGTCACTAGTTCTAAGTTGATGTTGATGATGGATGGATTCTCTGGTTACAACCAAGTGTTGGTTGATGAGAATGAACAATTAAAAACCACTTTCACCACACCATGGGGAACGTATGTGTATGTTGGAATGCCCTTTGGACTAATTAATGTAGGGGCTACTTGTTGAAAATATTCAGGTCTAACAATGTTACTGAGAGGGGAGAGGTGAATCAGTACTATTTAAAATTTAAACCAATTCAGCATAATAACAAATTCACCATTCATGCATCTACTTTACTGTATGCATGAAAAGATTAACACACTGATTTGGTGACCCAGAAACCTTTCAAATTGAAAGTAAAACTAGGGTGGGGATGATGCCCACGAAACTTTAATACTGCAGTTTAAAGTTGTCTTGTTAAGGCTTACAGTGATCACTTCTGGTGATCTGCCCTGTTAGGAGCAAGTAGGACTGCTAGATCCACCTTGTTAGAGGATTTATAAACATACAATGAAGTATGCACTCTGTTAGGAGATTTACAAAAGACTGTTAAGTCTACCCTGTTAAAGGATTTACAAAACTGATTCACTTGTTAGGATGAAGCAGTGGATCTGCTTGCAACTGGTTTGCTAATTAGATCTTATGTACTGATCACTTGATGTGATGGGTATATCTTTGCTACTCCTTGATAACCTTGTTGAATACTCCGCTGCTGATTCTCTTTCAATTCGCTCTTACTTCACTGTTACTTCTCTTCATCATATCTATTTTCTTATATTGCAAATGGCACAATACATTACATATATACCATTCCAATATTTACAGCAACAAGGTCGGCCAAACACAAGTGGACAAAACATTACTGAGTCAGCTAGATAGTAGAAAACTCAGGTTCCTCAAACTCACTCGGTGACCTTCTGACACTCGGCATCCACTACATTATACGGCATCGTCATGCACTTGGTAGAGGTAGGGGCTCGGTCCATACTAATCACTTTGAGTAGCTTGGAACTTGGTAACCACTGGTGACTCGATAAACATTGTGTCACTCGGTAGAAACTAACTCCTTCGATTCACTTGGTAAGCACTGAATACTTCTTTTACCTTTCTGTCTTGGTAATCACTGAAACCTTCATTTACCTTCCTGACTCGGTAAATACTAAATCCTTCATTTACCTTCCTGACTCGGTAAACACTAAATCCTTCGTTTACCTTTCTGACTCGGTAAACATTAAAACCTTCGTTTACCTTCTTGACTCGATAAACACCAAAAACCTTCGTTTACCTTTCTGACTTGGTAAACACTAAAACCTTTGTTTACCTTCCTGACTCGGTAAATACTGTTGAACATACTTGGTAACCAACGAATGCTCGGTATGAACTGTAAACTGAGTGATGAACTCGGTAAGCATTCAGAATCAAATAAGTGTTGTAACTAATAAAAAATGTATCATTATTCCAATAATCTCCCCCTTTGGCATTAGTGACAAAAATATTTATGGGCCAAAATTTATATACAAGATCTGACAAATTGATTTGATTCTGCTGTGCTGAATATACATGGGCTACCTTACATATAACTCCCCCATACAATATACACAAGGTTTTTACATGAGTTATATGGCTTTATTTTTTATTACTTTATTACCTTCTCCCCTTTTTTGTTTGATTTTCTTCTATATATTACTTTCTCCCCCTTTTTGAGAATAATGCCAAAGAATAAAGAATGTATTTACATGGAGACACCAAAATGTGTGATAAAATCAGAATGTACCTGAAGAATTAGTTGCAGAGTTTTATCCCAATTGTCTTGCAGGATTTTACATGTGGAGAGAGCTACTTGAACTTCTGCAGAAAGTTCAATCACATGGTCTGCAACAAAGAAATTATTGTCATGGATCAATGTTTTTGAATATGCAATGTGCTTCTGCATTGTGTTCATGACAGGAAGGATCATATTCTGGATGTCAATCAGAGTAGACCTGATCTTTGCTTCCTCTCTTAGCAATTCTGCCTGTTTCTCTGACAAAAATTTGATTCTCAGATGATGGGATGAACTTGCACTATGGTCAGATTGCAGCATTTGGGCACTGACCTTTATATCCTCATCAATTTTATTCAACTTTTCTTTTATTTCCTTTTTATACTCGGTAACATCACAAAGTTTTGCAAAAAGTGAGGTTACATTATTAAAAGAATTTTCAATGTCAGACAAAATTGAGGTTAATTCAACCTATTTTATTGCTAGGTGCTGAGCAATGTGCTCAAGCACCTTATATTCAAATTTCTTTTCTGCTTTCTCTATTAATTTTTCTTGTCCTGAGATATCCTCATTGAATTTATTCACCGCTTCTTCTAGTTGTAACAAAATGTGTTGAGATGAATCCACATCAACACCTATAGCCTCTGTTATTATATTTTTAGCACTTTCAATAATGCTATATTCCTAGTCTCTTTCATGCCTGAGCTATTTTTGCCTAGCCTTCTGCTCTAATAGCTGACTGATCATTCTCATTTCATCAACTGATGCAGTATCTAGATCTATCTTAGGAATGACAATGTCTTTATCCAGATCTATTTCTTCATCTACTGCCTTACTAGAAAACATGTATCTCTTTGGTTTTTCTGCAGTGACTGCACCTTTGCCCTTTGAAATTGAAACAATAGTTGATGATGCTGGACTGGCTATCAAAACTAGAATGGGACCAACTAAGGGTAAACTAAGAGAAGTGTTGGCTGTATCAAAACTTTATATACTTCCCAAAAATGATGTACTACTCAAAAATGATGTACATACTGGTATATTTACAATTGGAGAACTGACTGGAGCAAAAATTGGGGCCAATGTGGCTAAGGAAGACAAAATTGGTAAGCAATTGGGAAGACTTACTGTACAAGCTGATGATGTGCTTGGAAGCTCGGTAACTGAAGAAGTGACTGCTAGCTCGGTAGATGAAGTTCTTGGAACTTGCATTGCAGAAACCTGGAGCTGAGAGGAGACATGTGGAGATTGATCAATTGATGAGGCTATTGAGCTCACAATCTCACCAGTAGAGGCTGCTTCTTCCTCCATTTCTCTTTCAGCTTCTTCTTCCTCAATTTCTTTTCTAGCTTCTTCTTCAACTTCTAACATTATTGATTGCAGGTCTTCTGGTATGTCTTCAATGTCATCACCCTCATCATCATCATCATCATTATCATCACTGCTGTCATTGTCCATGATTTCAACAGTATCCTCACTGGGTTTGTGTAGATGATAGATATTTTTCCACATGTTTGTTGCATCATTTACTACATGCTCAATGTCTTTGACAAGTATCAAACAAGTGTGGAATCTGATCATCATATTACCTTTGTGATCTTTCAGTGATTTCTTCACTTCAGCATTAGAGAGACTTGGCAGGAGATTCCTCAAGGTCTGCTCATAAATGTCTTTGACAGTCTTGGTTGCAGCTTCCCATCTTGGTTGCAATCTTTCAAATAGCTCTTTGGAGATTTGAGAGGCTATCTGGTTCGAGGAGTATTTCCATTTACCCATTTTGTTCAGTACCAGATCCTCAATCTACATTTTCTCCTGTTCTGTTCTGGTTTCAAACTCTAATGCTTTGAAGTTTGTGAAGCTATCTCCTTCATCTAATTGCTTTAGTCTTGCTTCAAAGGTGAGTGGAGGCTTAACAAATACAGGTTCCTTCTTTCGCTGTCTTGTTCTCCTGGAGAACACTGCAGTGGTTTGCTTTGTAGGTTTGGTGATAGTCACCTTACCTTTCTTTCGTTGAGGCTCTTCTTCTTCTTCTTCCTTTTCTTCATCTTCTCCTCTCCCTTCTGTTATCATGAGAGGTCCAGTATCAGCTTTTAGCTTTTCTATCTTTCTCCTACCTTTAGAGATTGCTTGAGGAAGCTTGATTTCAAGCTCTATTCTAACCTTTGCCTCTTCATAGGTTCCAAATGCAGGCAACTTGGGATCCACTAGTTCATTTACCAGTGCCTCAATGATATCTCTGGCATCATCAATATTTAGCTCATAGGGCAATGGTTTTACCCATGCCACTCGGGGTTTGACTGCTTGGATGTAGACTCTGTCACAGTCAACCATGAAACAGACATCATCCTTATACTCTTCAACAAGTTTTGGAGGTATCCTGAACCTGTTGTTCATCCTTTCCTTGAAATCTTCAAAATAATTATCCATTACCTTATCAAAATTCATACTCATTTCTACCATGAATTCGTTTATTTGATACAAAATTGGAGTATCTTTCCTCCATACAACTGCACCCTTAAATGGAAAGAATTTCTGTACATAGAAAAATAAACAAACTAGCAAAGAACCAAATTTACAAGGGTTTGTCTTTGTAGTCCTTATGCTATCCATGTTTTTATTCAATTATTTTAATAACACATCAGCTAGGTCAAACTCCATATTTTTCTTTACAATTTTATATGCCAAAGCTATAGTCTCACAGGGTACACTATTTAGCCTGCTGGAACTATACAGTTTGTATGCAATAATACAAATACCAAATTTCAGTTCTATATCTGAAACATTGTTGAGCTTTAAACCTCTGCCATCCCATTCAGCTTGGGTTAATTTCTGGAGTTCATCTCGACCTAGGGTTTTGGTGGTTTTGGCTTTGGTCAACATTGGTAAACCCATGATCTTGTGGATCATCTTCTTTGCTATGAGGATGGGTTGCTCTAACCATAATTGTCCATTATGCACATGGCTTAAGATATATCTTACCCATTTTACTTGGAAACTCCTTGGCAGATGTGGGATATGGGTTAAGCCTTTGGTTTCCAAATGTTTGAATTCAGGTTTTAGGGTTCCATCCACGCATAACTCGGCTAGGGTACTATCCATATCTAGTGTCCGTATTTCTTGCACAATACACTTGAAATGAGTATGAATATCATTGATTAGAAGTACCTTTGGAGGGATCTGTGATTGAGCTCCATGCAGGTCGAGTGATTCAGCGATGGCAGGAACAATTTTGAAATTGGGCACCTTCCATTCGACTCCCTTCACAAGCATTTTAGAACCTCTCTTCGCCTTGCTGCCACTGGTGCTTGCAGATGCCATTGCTTCATGGTGAGAGAACATTTTTGTAACACAATTTTTTTGCTGGAAAATCACTTCAAATCACTTGAACTTGCTTGGATGCACTTGAAAATATATTTTCTCTGTGAACTCTGAATTCGTGGTGAAGAATGAGATCAAATTCTACCTTTTTGATCGAAATCCTGTCATTAATGCTCAGGTATGAAGGTAGATGAGAATTAGGGTTTTATAAATAGTCACCGACTTACTCGGTAAACCTTGCAGCTCAGTGAACACACAAAACCTTTCTTATTTTTTGACCAAGCTCGGTAAAGTCTGAAAATCAACCTTACTCGGTAGATGCGACACTGTGAATTATGACTTGTATCTGCAATACTGATTTATCATTTCCACTCCTTCTTTTTGGAACTGCTTAGGATATGGCTTGAAGATGCAGTCCCTTATCCTTCTTGATAAGTCTAATTAGGAATGGTGGAGTCACCCATTCTTAGAGTGACATTTCCATCATTTGAATTTTCTTGCTCGGTAGACTTAGGAATCCACTGTTGTTTCATTTGCTTTCGAATATTATCAGCTCTAGTTTTCTTTTCATCTTCAACCTTTCCTATATTTATGCAATTCTTGGCTATATGATCAAGTTCAGTACAAGTATAGCATCTTATGGTTGTATCTTTCTTCCTTAGGTGATGCCTTCTACAGTTTGTTCCTATGTGTCCATATTCTTCACAATAGTGACATCTACACCAAGTATTGTAATCCTAACCAAATATTGCTTTGACAATTTGTTCTGCTGGATTGAGTGATTTTGATCTACATTCAGATGCCTTATGTCCTTGTTTCTTGCATTTGTGACACTTGCCTTCAAACTTTGGTTTCTCCTTGCATTCATTGGCTTTGTGACCATGCTGATTGCAATTGAAACATTTGCCATTGAATTTACCTTTACCATTACTCCAACATTTGTTAGATGTATGACCTATCTTGCCACAATGATTACAAGTGGGTCTTTGATTCCTTTGGGTACCTTGTTTAGAAGATTCACTTTCTTCCTTGTATCCAAGACCAGCTTTACCCTTTTGCTTATAAAAATTCTGCTCATTTTGCTGATTCAATTGACTCATGTCTGCTTGAGATTTCATCATCCTTTCATTGACTTGCTTTTCAATATTTAGATCATTTTCCAAGCTTTCATTGATTTGTCTCTCAGTTCTTAAGTCATTCTGTAGACTTTCATTTTGTGCTCTGAGAATCCTGATTTCTTCATTTGCATTGGATAGTTGATCTACTAGATCTTCATGTTCAAGGGATTGATTTTGAGTTTCATGACTTCTATCTTCCAATTCTTCTTGTGCTTTGTTTCTTTGTTCCAAAACTTCACATAGCCTGATTGACTGTATTTCTTGCTCTCTTTTAAGCTTTCTTACCTCTTCTTGCAGAGATCCATTCTTTTCTAGAAGTTCTTTGATTGCTTTGTCAGCTTCTTCTGTATTACTTGATGGTAACAAATCTTCAATCCTTTCTTCAACATAAAAATGGTCATTTATTTGTCTTGCAAGTTCCTTTCTTCTTTTTAGGGATTAAGAAAGATGTTCCTTTTGTTCTTTGAGTTGAACCATGGCCATCTCCAAATCTAGCTTCTCATTCTCAATAGTTTTGTCAAGTCTGAATATCTCCATTGTCCTTGATCTTTGCTCAAGCTGTCAAGCTCTGTCCTAAGAACCACAAAGCTCTGATACCAATTGTTGAAAATATTCAGGTCTAACAATGTTACTGAGAGGGGAGGGGTGAATCAGTAATATTTAAAATTTAAACCAATTTAGCATAATAACAAATTCACCATTCATTCATCTACTTTATTGTATGCATGAAAAGATTAACACACTGACTTGGTGACCCAGAAACCTTTCAAATTGAAAGTAAAACTGGGGTGGGGATGATACCCACGAAACTTCAATATTGCAGTTTAAAGTTGGCCGGTTAAGGCTTACAGTGATCACTTCTGGTGATCTGCCCTGTTAGGAGCAAGTAGGACTGCTAGATCCACCTTGTTAGAGGATTTATAAACATACAATGAAGTATGCACTCTGTTAGGAGATTTACAAAAGACTGTTAAGTCTACCCTGTTAAAGGATTTACAAAACTGATTCACCTGTTAGGATGAAGCAGTGGATCTGCTTGCAACTGGTTTGCTAATTAGATCTTATGTACTGATCACTTGATGTGATGGATATATCTTTGCTACTCCTTGATAACCTTGTTGAATACTCCGTTGCTGATTCTCTTTCAATTCGCTCTTACTTCACTGTTACTTCTCTTCATCATATCTATTTTCTTATATTGCAAATGGCACAATACATTACATATATACCATTCCAATATTTATAGCAACAAGGTCGGCCAAACACAAGTGGACAAAACATTACTGAGTCGGCCAGATAGTAGAAAACTCAGGTTCCTCAAACTCACTCGGTGACCTTCTGACACTCAGCATCCACTACATTATATGACATCATCATGCACTCGGTAGAGGTAGGGGATCAGTCCATACTAATCACTCTGAGTAGCTTGGAACTTGGTAACCACTGGTGACTCGGTAAACATTGTGTCACTCGGTAGAAACTAACTCCTTTGATTCACTTGGTAAGAACTGAATACTTCTTTTACCTTTCTGTCTTGGTAATCACTGAAACCTTCATTTACCTTCCTAACTCGGTAAATACTAAATCCTTCATTTACCTTCCTGACTTGGTAAACACTAAATCCTTCGTTTACCTTTCTGACTCGGTAAACATTAAAACCTTCATTTACCTTCTTGACTCGGTAAACACCAAAAACCTTTGTTTACCTTTCTGACTCGGTAAACACTAAAACCTTTGTTTACCTTCCTAACTCGGTAAATACTGCTGAACATACTTGGTAACCAATGAATGCTCGGTATGAACTGTAAACTGAGTGATGAACTCGGTAAGCATTCAGAATCAAATAAGTGTTGTAACTAATGACAAATGTATCATTATTCCAACACTACTTATCAAAGAGCCATGGATGTTGCATTTGTGGAATATAGAGATAAATTCATGGTTTCTTACCAAGATGATTTGATATCCTTCTCCAAGAAGGAACAATATTACTACAAACACTTGGAGAAAAGCTTTCTGAAGGCTTTGGAATATGGAGTTTCTTTGAATCTAAGGAAATGTAATTTTGGAGTTACAAAAGGGAAATTTTTGGGTCATATTGTATCTAAAGATGGAGTTAAGATTGATCTAGAGAGGGTTGCAGCAATAGATCAAGTTCTCAAGCCAAAAAATATCAAGGGTATTTAATCTTTCTTTGGCTTAGTAAACTTCACTTAGATTAGTAGACCCATATCCAATATGCTTAAAAAAGGAGCAACAATTAGTTGGGAAGGTGAACTAGCAGTGGCCTTTCAAGAAATAAAAGATGTAATAAGGAATGCCCTAGTGCTAAGAACACCTAACTATACAAAACCAATGCACATCTTCTCCTTTTCTTCTTTTCACACTATTGCAGAAATTTTTCTCCAAAAGAATGAAGAAGGTTTTGAGGAACCAATTGCATTTTTTAGCAAGTCACTCCAACCTGCAGAGCTAGAGTATAATATCAATGAAAAGAAAGAATATGCTCTTGTGAAAGTAGTCATGGATTTTAGGTGTTACTTGGTAGGTGGTATTCTTGTAGCTTTTGTCCCTAGTGTTGTTGTGAAGGACATTTTTTCTCAACAAGAAGTGTTTGGTAAGAGGTGCAGATGGATTAATAGAATCTAGGAACTCAAATAAAAAAATTGGTGAGAGGCTAGGGATTGGATAAGTTGAAAAATCAATCCAATTTGGATGCCAATCAGATAAATATTATTGATGAAGAACACTAACTATATACATGGGTAAGTGTACCAAGTTTTGGTGCCAAAAGGGGGGTATAAGTGGCCACTTTTTTTTTAATATTTTGAAATCAACAATTTCTAAACTTTGACAAAAATTTGAAGATAATTGCACTCAAAATTTTAAGATAGGAAAAAAAAAAAATTAGTAGTCCTTTGAATCTAGTTTCTAAACTACAATTTTTTTCAAAATGGTTTAGTTTTAGGTCCTCAAAAAAGGGGGCTAGAGAAAGTGGTACTATTTTTTCAAAAAAACATAACATAGTGCAAAGTGTGCCCCCCCTAAAATTTTAACTTTTTTTTTTAAAATTCTTTAATCACTTTGGTCAAAATTTACCTAACACCATGTAGTTTAACCCATAATTTTTAGGTAATTTTATAAAGTGTATTATTTTAGTATGAGTTTTGTAATTGGACATCCCAAAAACATGAAATATCTATGTGCTCCCCCTAGAAATGATTGAAAACTAATCCAAAATTAAAACTTCTTTTTTTCAAAGTGTTTATAATGAAGTCTAGTTGCTAAAAAACTAAGTTGTTGCAGAATTCAATGAATAAGCTAAAATCTACACCCCAATTAGTACACATTGGTTTTTGATAGAAAATGGACATACATTCAAAATAAATTATAGTTGAAAGGGTTGAAATAGTTCAAATTCACAATAAATTATATGACTATATAGCTAACACAAAGATCTAAAATGTCATGTAACTTAATTTTATCGATGCTCAACCACAAGGAAACTTGAAGGAGAACACACAAGAAAAATCAATCATTTTTTGTATGTTTGTTGCAAAACACATCTAAGACTAGTTTAGAGACTCCAAACCATTGGGTTGGATCCCCAAGGAAAATTCGAGCCTTAAGCTTGGTAGAATCCAAAGCACTAAATAGTAGACACGCACTTCTTAAATCATTTTAAAATTTAGGCTTACATAGCACATATGCATTATAGTGTGCATGCACTTTGTAAGCCTGAATTTCAATAGAGAGGGAAAAAGAGAGGGAAAATAATGAGAGAGAGTAGAGGATGAGGAGAGAGTAGGATATGGGAGAGGATGGGATAGGGAGAGAGGGAGGGAGAAATGGAGAGAGAGATATTGAGATAGAGAGAGAGATTATGGGATGGGAGAGAGAGGGAGAGAGAGAGAAAGAGCAAGAGAGAGAGAGAGAGAGAGAGAGAGAGAGAGAGAGAGAGAGAGAGAGAGAGAGAGAGAGAGAGAGAGAGAGAGAGAAGGGGATGGGAGAGATGGAGAGAGATGGGAGAGAGGGAGATGGGAGAGATGGAGAGACAAGGAGAGAGAGATGGGAGAGAGGGAGAGAGAGGGAGACAAGGAGACAAGGAGAGAGTAGGGGATGGGAGAGGGTGGGATCTCTAGAGAAAGTGATAGAGGGTGAGGGAGAGAGAGAGAGAGAGAGAGAGAGAGAGAGAGAGAGAGATGGGAGAGAGGGAGAGAGAGGGAGACAAGGAGACAGGGAGAGAGTAGGGGATGGGAGAGGGTGGGATCTCTAGAGAAAGTGATAGAGGGTGAGAGAGAGAGAGAGAGGGTGGGACAAGGAGAGAGGGAGGGAGGGAGAGAGTGTAGGGTATGGGAGAGAGAGAGGGTGGGATAGAGAGAGAGTAGTGGATGGGAGAGAGGGAGGGAGAGAGAGGGGAAGAGAGAGAGAGTAGGGGATAAGAGAGAGAGAGGGAGAGAATGAGAGGGAGAGAGAGGGGGATAGAGAGAGAGAGGGAGGGAGAGGGAGAGAGTAGGGGATGTGTGTGAGAGAGGGAGAGAGAGAGGGGGGAAGGAGGTGGAGAGAGAGAGTAGGGGATGGGAGAAGGTGTAATAGAGAGAGACTAAGAGAGGGTAGGAGAGAGAGAGAGTAGGGGATGGGAGAGAGGGAGAGAGAGAGAGAGAGAGAGAGAGAGAGAAAGTAAGGAATGGGAGACAATAGGGGATGGGAGAGAGAGGGGATGGGAAAGGGACAGAGAGAGAGAGTATGGGATGGGAGTGGGTGGGATAGGAAGAGAGGAAGGGAGAGAGAGATAGAAAGAGTAGGGGATGGAAGAGAGAGGGAGAGAGAGTAGGGGATGAGAGAGAGAGTGTAGGGGATGGGAGAGGGTTAGATAGAGAGAGACAGAGGTAGAAATAGAGAAAGAGTAGGGGATGGGAGACAGAGGGGGAGAGAGAGAGTGAGAGGGGAAGAGGAAGAGAGAGAGATGAAGCTGGGGGGAGGCAGGGAGAGGGAGAGAAAGTAGGGAATGGGAGAGAGGGAGGGAGAGAGATAGAGAGAGTAGGGGATGTGAGAGGGTGGGATAGAGAGAGATGGAGGGAGAAATGGAGAGAGAGGGGGGGAGAGAGAGGGGGAGAGAGAGAGAGAGAGAGAGAGAGAGAGAGAGAGAGGGAGAGGGAGAGAGAGTAAGGGATGAGAGAGGGTGGGATAGGGGAGAGAGATAGAGAGAGTAAGAAATGGGAGAGGGTAGGATAGGAGAGAGAGAGTAGGGGATGGGAGAGGGTGGGATAGGGAGAGATAGATTTTTTACATAGCTTATGCATGCATCATAGTGCTTACATACTATATGAAAACACCAAAAAAAGTTATAACAAAAGTTTGGATCCCTACTGATCCATATGCTATTTTTTGTCCATAGTTTGTTCTAGTATTTTGATAGGAAACATGGGTTTCATGCTGTTGGAAGTTAGAAAACAAAAAATTCAATCATTGTATACACTATTTGGAGGCTTTTTGAACATTCTTTCATATTATTGGAAGATAGAAAATATGAAATTCAATCATTGGATACACTATTTGAAGACTTTTCAAACATTCTTTCATGCTATTAGAATCTAGCAAACACCAAATTCAATCATTAGATACACTATTTGAAGGCTTTTTTTACATTCTTTCTATAGAAAGGTTAGTGCAATCCATTTTGAAAATTCTTTGTTACTATAGAGACAAATTTCATTATAATTTGACAAGTTATTTAATATATATTGTGTATTCGTTGAAATAATTGTAATTTACATATGTATTTGAATGATTTGTAATTTATAAATTGTAAGTAATTCAAATGTTTGAATAATTTGAGATATATAAATCATCATCATGCCAAGGAAGAAACCAAAAACTCAAACAACAAAAGAGAGGGAGAGAGATTTAGAAATTAAAATAGATAAAATGAAACTACTACATGAACAAAGAAAATTGTAATGCAATAATGAAGAATTGTGTTTTGAAGAGGAACACGACCCACTAATACAAAAAACAAAGAGGAAGAATTGGAAAGACAAAGAGAATGAATGAGACTCTTATGCTCAAGATGAAAATTGAATTGTGAAGCTACACCATCTTCTATTGTTGGATTAATATCATCATCTCAAGTTGGAGAGACACCAATTTCATGTACACACTCCATTATGTCATGTTGAAGGCATAACATCAACATATCAAGTAGGTCTTATTCCATCTTTTTGCATCTTATTGCCAAGGCACATCATTTTGTGTAACTATTACCACCATCCTTCCCTCTACATCAAGTGGTACCAGAGCCTAGGGAAAGATCTTGTGGATGTTTTATATTGGTCTTGAGAGGTTTGGTTTCTTTAATCCTTAAATAAGCCCTTGAAGTTGAAACATCCTTTAAGGAGTAGCCATGAGTTGATTCTTGTACCAAGTTGATTAGGAACCACGGTTGATGGAGAGGATGGAGATCTACCAACAAGAATGACCAACATGGAGTTGGAAAGGATTGTGAAAGAACAATTAGTTGATAACAAAAAGCTTAAGGCAGCCCTTGAGCAAGAGAAGAAGGAGAAAGATGAGAAGGACAAGGAGATGAAGATCACGATGGAAAGAATTGTAGATGCTTAAAATCATCCCAAAAGACTATATTAATTTATTTAATATTACCCTTGACATTATAATTAATTATTTATTAATTAATTATATTTTCCATATTCTTATACTTATTTAATTTCATTAATTAAATTAAATAAGTTCACTCTCCTAAAGTATTTAAATTTAATTTAAATACTTCTAGCCTTAATGTGTTAAATTTATTTAACACATGATTCTCCATAATCCCTTTTTAAATAAATCTTATTTATTTAAATCGCCATATCCCATTAATTCATCTAAACCTATGATTAAATTAAATCCTATTTAATTTAATCTTAAGCCTAGCCTAAAACCTGGCCTACACCCATCATTTTCATCCTCTTAAGCCTACTTCCTCATTTAATCCCACTTAATCATCCTAATCACCTTCCTAATCCCCCTCATTAGCCTAAGTGTGTGCTCACATGTGTGAGAAGGCATGCTTCCACACTCTTGCACTCTTGTCTTCCGCTCTTTCTCTCAAGTTTTCTCACACATGTGTGAGAAAACTTTGAATATTTGACCACTTGCATGGCTTGCATGTCACCTTATGTGGCACCTACATGGATGCCACATTACCAAGCCCTCTCTCAAGCCTATAAATAGAGGCCTTGTCTCAAGAATTTTCATCTCTCATTATTGCATTGTTATCATGTTGGTTTGAGATTTGAGCTTTTAATTGTAGTTTGAGTTTTCATAGTAGAGTTCTCACAATGATTCCTAGGTGCATACTAACTATTTGGTAGCTGGTTTAGTTTTCATTTGCATTGTTAGTCTAGTTTATTTATGCATTTTCATCTCCATTTCATCTACATTTTAGTGTAGCTTGCATATCTAGTTAGTTTCTTTGTTGCATTTCATACTTCCACTTTGAATGCCTTCAAGTATGGCTTTCTCCATAGCCATTTCTTGAGGTGTTTTTCATCTCATGTAGTTTAGGTTCATAACTTCATCACTCACATTTGCACATCCGCATTCAAGAGATTCACTACATTTTTGTGTTTGGGAGAGACACCAAACATACCTCACATCCTAACACACCAACAAGGCCTCTCATGGGTGCCTTTGTTTAGTTGTAGAGGTTTCTTGAGGGCTTGATTTGTTGGTTGCTTTGAGTTACAAAACTCAAGCAAGCATTAGTTTTTTTCTTTCATTTTGTGAGAATTTGATGCATGTGTTTTAACTAATGTTTGTTTTTTTATTCATGCTCCCAACAGGTCACTTCTTCTAGCATACAAGAATATTGGCCCTAGAGAAAAAGGACAAGAGCATTAGATAGGATGAAGTTATAGATGAAGAAGAAGAAGAAGAACTACAAGAGGAAGAAGAGTTAGATCCTAATGAACTAAAGATGGTAAAGCTTGCTAGATCATAATGAACTAAGGATGGTAAAGTTTGCTAAATTCATCAAGAGTGGTGATATAAGGGCAAGAGCTGATTTGCCTACGTATGGAGGAAAGATGGATGATGAGAAACTAATATATTGGTTTAGTGCCATGGAAAATTTCATTTAATGTAAAGATGCAGAAGAGAATCAAAAGTTGAAGATAGCAAAGTCCAAGTTGAAAGGACATGCTTTGCTATGGTGGGATTGTGTTCAAGCAGAAATATAGAAGAATAGTAAACCCATGATTACTTCTTGGTGCACCATGATGGATAAGATCAGTAAAAGTTTTTCCAAGGGATTATAGATTTTAGTTGTATAATAAGATGCAAATTCTAAAACAAAAATACATGGAGATGCAAATATATATGGAGGAGTTTTACAAACATGATATAAGGGTAAGTCATGACAAGGACATGGACGAGAAGAAAATGAGGTATATGGGGGGATTGAGGTTCAACATCTAGGATGAGCTTAGTCTTTCTACCCCTAGGTCTATTGTGGAATGTTACATGCTAGGAATCAAGGTTGAAGAAAAGATCAAAAGGAGGCAAGAGAGACAAGGAAACACTAGAGGTGGATCTTCCATGAGAGGAAGAGGGAGAAGAGGTAGTACAAATTTTTAGAATTAGAATGGTAGGGAAAAGGATAATTCCTACCCATTTGATACAAGGGGTGGACATAGAGGTGGAAGGAGTGGAGGAAGAGGAAGAGGAAGTAAAATCTTCACCAAGAGATGTTTTACTTGTAATGAAGTAGGTCACAAGACATTTAGGTGTCCCAAGTGGAATTAAGGAAAAGATAGAAGAGTTACTTTGGTAGAAGAAGAAGAAAGCAAAGAGGATAAACAAGAACCTATCTTGGCACTACTAGAACAAGGTGAATATTTGTTGGTAGAAAGGGGATAGCTAGTGAAAGAAGGAAGCATTTTCAAAACCAAATGTATGATTCAAGGTAAGATTTATAGTTTTCTTATTGATTCAGGTGCTTCACATAATTTGGTTTCAAAGGAAGTCATCACTAAGTTTAATTTACAAACCTTTCCACATCCCAATACATAATAACCAACTTGGGTGAGTAAGGATAAAAATATACTTGTGGATGAGCAAGTAATCATAATTTTTTTCAATTGGGAAATATTTTGTTAATATTTTTTGTGATGTATTTGGTATGAGTTGTGGACATGTCATCTTGGGTAGACCTTGGAAATGGTCTAGGAGGGTTGTGCATGATGGTCTCACCAATACTTAGTGTACAAAGGAAGGATAACTTACAAACTAAATCCACTTCTTAAAGGTGAAATGTATCATGTATTTATGTGTTTTGGCAAAGAAGTCTTAGTGTGAGGTCAGATTAAAAAAGTTGACATTGGTTGAAAGAAAGAAGAAAGGTTTTAGGATAAGGCGGGATAGGACAGTTTCAAGAGATGTGGATTGTTTGCAGCCATCTTTGTGATGGTTGGGATAGTCAAGTGTCATATTGGAGGACATGAAAATAAAGTTGCAATGCTGAAAAAGAAGAACCCAACAGAGTCTACTCAGAGGTCAATAATGCAGGCATTAAAGAAGCAACAATACTGTCATAAAAAAGATAGTCAAAACATATGAAGTTTTCATCTCCTAATTTATGTATGAATGTAGGGAATTTGGGAGACATGAAGGTCACTCTAGGGGAGTATATCATTCCTCAATAATATAATTTTAATAAGCTCCACAGTGGCCACAAGACAATGAACTCTTGGGGAAAGAATTCTTTGCATGAGGGGAAGTATGGTGTAGGAGCACCACACACAACCAGTCTCGAGATGAAGATTATGAAGACCTTAAAGAAACTCAAAGAAAATCAAAGGAATGAAATGTACAATCAGGGTAAAAGATCAATTAAAGGATCCTAGAACCTATAATGACCCTAAAGTATTGCAATACTTTAATAAATTTGTAATGTCCTCAAAGGATCAGATTCTTGTTTGTAATGGACCAATATTCTCTAAACACAAATTATGTTTTGGGAGTTTATGATTGGTCATGACATAGGTCTAGGGTATTAGGAGTACATAAGAAAGGATTTAATGTTCAATAAAGCTATTTTTTGGTTTTAAAATTTAAATATTTAAATAATAAAAACTATTTGGGATTTTAGAGGGAAAAGCTAGTTTATTATGTTTAAAGTCTTAACCAAACAACTTCACATCAAAATTGGTTGATATGGTCATAGAAGGTTTTTTTTTTTTTATTGGATGAAGAAATATATTGTATAGGTAGAGACTTGGTGTGTACAGAGAACAATGAATAAACAAAGAAAGTCATGTTTGTCTACAATTTTATGTTGATTTGATTCTTCTTTGTCATAAGATCTTTGTAAAAGTTGGAAAAAAGTGTTAGGAGTTAGTTTTGGTTCATTTTAAATTCTTTTTACACAATTTTCATTCTGGTTTTGAAGTTTTAACTCCCTAGTGACAAGTCACATGCTGGATAACTATACTAATTCTTGGTGATAGTCTAAGTTTCCTCTAAACATGTGAAAATCTCATGAGTTATAAGGGCCCAAACTTCATGGGATGCATGAATCTAACATGTACTATATTACCTTAACCTTTTAATTGTAGAGAGAAGAGCAACATTGGTTGACTATTATGAGACATTGAAGGTTTTCTTGATGAAGTTAGTGGGTACAATGCAGGAGTAGAAAATTAGTCTAAAGGAGGGGCATATATTATTATACAAAGTATATTCACATATTCATGAGACTTTAATGTAGAGTGTAGATAAAATGAAAATGAACTAAACTAAATCCAAGAAATCTTTATCAAAATGGAAACTCTAAAAATGTCACATGTTTCCCTAACTACAATTTCTAAAAATGCTCTCAGACTAGCAACTCGGTGATAGTTCTAGAATGGGAGTATGCTTAAAATGTAGATCTACAAGAATGTATGCAATATCTATGACTAAATGTAGATTATATGTGGGTAACAACTCTAGAATGCTATTAAATGAATATGCAATGAGCTAAACATCTAATAAAATGATACTAAATAACATAAAAAGAAAGCTAAAATTCTATCAAAATGACACGAACTTGTTATAATGACAATGCTAAAAGATGATAACTCCGAATGTGCCTATAGTGCAGATGCCTAAAACTTGGGTCCTTATGCTCTTGAATTCTCCCCCTATTTATAGAATTTTAGAAGGGGTTGGGTTAAGAATCAAGGTTTCACTCTTGACTAGGAGTAATGGTGAAACAGTAAATATCTCATAAGATAACAAGAGGGAGAGTCCAACAAACTTATTTTTGAGGATAAATGAGGACTTTTCCAATTCTTTTAAATGAAAAAGGAGGATTTTTGCTTTTGTGAGGATAAATGTGTTGAAACAATTGATTAATTATGTATTTTATTTTATGTTACACAAAATATGATATCATTACTATTCAGTGTATATCAAGCTCACTCGAGCATTGAAGACAATTTTTTGTGGCTAACAACCAATCCAGAGTTTGCGTAGTTCAAAAGGCAATATCTACCGAGTTCACTCAAACATCAAAGAAAATTCTATAGAAGATGAGTGCTAACTGAGCTCACTCAATTACTAAAGGAACTTTTCTAGTATGTAGTGTTGATCAAGTTTTAGTTGGTTAACACAAGAAAATCATTTCTGAGTTAGTGTCTAGCAAGTAGGGTTGGCTAACAAAGGGTTTTCTTATTTTGGCATATTGAGCTCAATTGATTTATTTAATGGTTATAGTTGACTAAGAAGATGAATATTAATTATTCCAAGTTGCATTTGAGTTGACTTAATAATAAGAAATATATAAATAAAAGGTCAAGTTGAGAATTAGAAGTGTGTGTGAATGAGAATGTATGAAAGATTTTGAAGATCTAATGATGCAAAGAGGAAACCAATTTGAAGGATAAGATAAATATCCTTGTGAAGTTGAAAGGATACATTTGATTAGAAAGGAGAAAGTACAAGCCATAATTGAGATCTATAATTATAAATTTAGTTGCATTCAAATTAGGTCATATCATTGTTACTCTCTAACCATTGTAGCAATGATCTAAATCTCTTAACAAAGTTGGCTTAACAACTATTTGTAAATCCTCTAACAAGGTGGCAGTTCTATTGAATTTTTTAAAAGACCTCTAACAAGGCCACACCTAACAAGGTGATTAAATCCTCTAATAGCGTCACACCTAACTATGTGTTTTATAACCTTTAATAGGGTTCTCTCCTAACAGGGCTCACTTCAAAAGAGTAAAATTAGTAACTAGTTGCAATTGGTGGTTTTTCCCAAATTGGGTTTCCATGTTAAACCTTGCTATCAAATGTGTTCATGCTATTTCTTTTTAGTATTTCAACTAAGTTAAAGTAATAAGTAATCATAGATAACATCGTAAGATTTGCATGTTAAGTAATTACCAAGCATTGTCAGTGTTTACCAAGCATTAGTAGAGTTTAGTTTTCATAGTTTATTATTATTTTTTGACATCTAAGCGATCTGAAATTTACTTTTATAGCAACTGATTCACCCCTCCCCTCTTAGTTACTCCTCTTATATTTCTAAAAATTGGTATGAGAGCTTTTGGTGCTTGGAGAAAAAGTTTCAAGGATCTAAGCTAAAGTTTAGGATGTCTTACACAAGAGAGATTCCCAAGTTGAACAGAGATAATTTTGCAGCATGGCAAGGACTAATGAGATTACATTTGGCTACTATCAATGATTCAAGTTGCAAATATCTTGATGCTGAATACAAGACTCCTACTAGAACATTATCAATTGAAGACATTGCTGAAAAGAAGAATCATAACATTATGATGATTGATATTGCATCTGCTCTGAGCTATCCTAAATTTGATGAAGTAAAATACTATAAAAAGCACATAAAATGTGGACCAAACTAAAACACATTTATGGAGGAGATGAAAATTTAAGAAAAGCTAAAGCAAAATGTCTTAGAGGTCATTTTGATAAGATGAAATTGAGAGAAGATGAAAACATCGCAAAATAAGTGAAAAGAATCAAAGCAAGTGTGAGTGCAATCAAAGCACCTGGAGGTGACATTGATGAAAAAATAGTTGTAAGCAAGGTACTCAGAACTCTTCTTCTTATTTATGCAATTAGAGTGTCTACTATTCAAGAGATGAGATGCGATCCAAATAATAAAATATCTTTAGATACTATAGTTGGAAGATTGACAACTTTTGAGTTGGATAACTTTGATAACTATGTTCCTAGTTCCAATTGAGTTTGCATTTGAAGCCAAACTCTCACTCAAAGAAAAGAGTAAGAAATAAAAGGTCAATCAATTTGCAAGTGAATAAGAAACTAAAGAAAGTTCTAATAGTGATCTTGAAATTGTTGAATCCCTACTTGCAAAGAAATACTCCAAAGGTAGAGGAAAATACAAAGGAAAGATTCCTCTAATCTATTTTTCTTGTGAAGAAGTTGGTCATATTTCTGTGAGGTATTAAAATAGAGAAAAAAAGGATGAGAAGAAGAGTAATAAGTACAAAGGCAAGAAGGTATTCAAGAGCTAGAAGGACAAAGGTAAGAAATCTTGTTTTATGACTAAAGATTCTGATAACAGTGAAGATGAAATGGTATATATTGCTATAAAAGATGAATCTAATGATGAAGGAGATAAGATGGCACTTATGTCTCATGTTAGAAAAAATAATACATGAATTATTGATAGTGGCTACTCACATCATATGACTAGAAATAAAAAAAAAATTGAACACATAGAATATTATGATGGAGGTAGTGTAAGATTTGGAAATAATGAACCTTGTTACATAAAAGGAAAAGGTCATATCTCATTAACCGATGGAATTATATGTGATAATGCTTATTGGGTTGAAGGACTAAAGCATAATCTACTAAGTGTGGCACAGTTGAATAACATTGGATTCAAGGTAGAATTTATGAATGGAAAGGCTAAACCGCTAGATGGAAAAGGAAATCTAGTTGGATTTGGCAAGAAAACAAAAAGTAACCCATTTTATCTTGATCACCATAAAAGTTCATGTTTTATTAATCAAGTAGAAGAAATATGGTTATGGCACAAATAATTATGTCATGTAAACTTTGATAATCTAGTTAAGCTAAGAAAACATAAAAGAGTAAGAAGTATTCTTAGTTTGAGGAAACTTAATACGAGTCTATGCAAGAATTGCCAAATTGGTAAGATGGGAAAGACTAGTTTCAAAAGAAAAAAAATATCATTTTGAAGAAGTCCTAGAGCTTGTGCATACAGACTTATGTGGACCTATTGGAATAGAGAGTTACAGTAGAGAAAAGTTTTTTAATCTCTTTGTTGATGATTATTCAAGAATGATGACTATAATGTATCTCAAATTAAAAATAGAAGCTTTTCAAAAATTCAAGTGGTATCTAGAAAGAGTAGAAAA
Source organism: Cupressus sempervirens (assembly GCA_028749045.1). Lineage (NCBI taxonomy): Eukaryota > Viridiplantae > Streptophyta > Pinopsida > Cupressales > Cupressaceae > Cupressus > Cupressus sempervirens. The sequence goes on along the minus strand of CM053792.1, from coordinate 955,758,551 downwards.
AGAAATTGGAAAGAAGTTAAAATGTTTGAGATTAGACAAAGGTGGTGAGTTGAAAAATGAAGTAAAAGACAAGTATCAACCCCTAGTACACTAGAGAAAAATGGTATAGCTAAAAGAAGAAATAGATCCATCATGGATTGTGCAAAAACATTGATGATAGAAAAGAATGTTGCAATCAAATACTCAAAGGAAGCTATTAGCACTACAATTCATACCTTGAATAGAGTATGGCTGAAGAAAGACTCAAATCAAACTCCTTATGAACTATGGTATTGCTACAAACCTAATGTAAGTTATTTTAAAGTATTTGGTAGAAAATGTTATATCTTGAAAGACTATCTAGAAAAGGGAAATTCGATGTCAAAGGTGATAAAGGCATATTTCTAGGATACTCTTGTAGAAGTAAAGCATACAAATGTTTGAATTTGTCTACTCATAAAATCATAGAAAGTACACATGTGAGGATTGATGAGTTTGTAGAAAAGAGTGAAGTAGAAAATAGTAAATGTTGGAAATATTAAAGATTTGATAAGTTACTGAGAGGGGAGGGGTGAATCAGTAACTTCAAAACTTTTCTTTAAATTCACCACAAATCCATCTATACTATTGCATACATTAGTACTAAAAGACAAAACATTCATCACACAAAAGAACACAATGTTTTGGTGACCCGAAAACCTTACAAATATAAAGTAAAACTAGGGTGGGGATGGTACTCACAAAACTTCACTACTACAGCATAAAGTTGGCCTATTAAGGCTTACATTGACCACTTCTAGTGATCTACCTTGCTAGGAGCACAAAGGACTGCTAGGTCTAGCTTGTTAGAGGATTTAAAAACATATAATGAAGTATGCACTCAGTTAAGAGATTTATACAAAGACTATTAAGTCTACCTTATTAAAGGATTTAGAAACTGATTCACTTGTTAGGATGAAGTAGTGTATCTTCTTACAACTAATTACTGATAAGATCCTTTATGCATTGATCACCACATGTGATAGATATGATTTTTTTGCTCCTATATTGACCTTGTTGCATTCCTTAAACTGTTGTTGATATTCCTTCCCATGCACTTCAAAAATACTTCATAGTACTTCAATACAATGATATCTTACATATATAACTTTCCAATTTACAAAACTGCAAGGTTGGCCAAAATACAAGTGAACAACACATTACAAAGTTGGACCAATAGTAAATAACTCGGGTTCACTAAATTGACTCAGTGACCTTCTAATACTCGGTGTCCACTACATTACATGACATCATCATGCACTTGGTAGAAGTGAAGGCTCAATCCATACTAATCACTTGATGTAGTTCTAAACTCGGTGACCACTAGTGACTCGGTAGATGTAGTGTCACTTGGTAGATACTGCACGCTGAGTTTACCATGCTTCACTTAGTAAAAACTACTTCTTCCAACGCTTGATTTACACTAAATTTCCATCACACAAACTTACTACTCAGTAGACACTACTGGTCTTCACATTGCCTATATTCACTCAGTAGCCACTATTCTACTCAATGTAAACTATTGAACACTTCGAAGCTTGGTTAACACTAGAATGCTCTATGAGTGTAGGAAACTAAGTGCTAAGCTTGGTAGCTACACTAATATAGATAAGTGTTGTCACTAATGGAAATAATAACTTAATGCCAAAAATCTCCCCATTTGGCATTAGTGACAAAACAATTATAAGCCAAAACATATGTACATAATCTAACTCACTGAATTTTGGTTTTTCAAAATTGATCTTTGTAAAACTATTGTATATACATTCCTACATATATCTCCTTGATGCCACATAATGTATATAGAAAGATACTTATGTACATAGCTATACACATATACATGCTAACTCTATTGGGTGTTATCTCCCCCTTTCACTTATACTAATATCTCTTCTTATATATAGTGTTTCCCCCTTTTTTCTTATACTCATATCTCTCCCCCTTTTTGAAAACAATGCCAAAAGGCTACATATACTATCTATATAGTTACATCAAAATGAGATAGAAATTCTTGATGTACCTTGAGAATGAGGGTGAATGAGTTATCCCAATTCTCTTGCAAAATTTGGCACGTGGAGAGGGCAATCTGAACTTCTACTGATAATTTGATCATGTGATCAGCCACTGAGAAGTTCTGATCTTGGACTAATGTTTTTCAATGAGCAGTATGTTTTTGCATTGTATCCATTATTGGCAATACCATCTTCTCAATATCAATCAAGTATTCTCTTATTATTGCTTCTTCTCTTAGAAGTTCTGCTTGCACGTCTGCCAGATATTTCACCTTGGTGTGATGAGAGGAGTTGGAGGAGGGGCCAGTCTACAACTTTACTGCACTTGATTGCATATCAACATCAATCTTATTTATCTTCTCCTTTATTTCTTTAGTAAAAATGGAGACATCACAAAGTTTGGCAAAAAGTGATGCTGCACTATTAAAAGAATTTTCAAAATTACCCAAAAATGTAGAAAACTCAACTTGTTTGATTGCAATCTGCTAACCAATATGCTCTAGCACCTTGTCATCAAACTTATTTTCAGCCTTTTCAATTAGTTTCTCTTGTCTAAAAGAGTCCTCATTATATTTCTGTACAGTCTCTTCTAACTAAATCAAAATGTGTATAGTGGAATCCACTTCAACACCTATAGCTTTTGAAATTATATTCTTGGCATTCTTAATTATTCTATACTCCTTATCCCTTTCAGACCTTAACTACTTATATCTAGCTTTCTTCTCTATGAGTTGACTTGCTAACCTCATCTCTTCAATAGTAGCAGTGTCAAAGTCAAGCTTAGGTATTACTATCTCTTTGTAAGTCAACATCTTCTTCAATTTCCTTTCCAATGATTAGAAGTTTCAATGATTTCCTTTATTCTACTTCTATGATTACTGGTTTGACCTTTGGAATAGACACAATAGTGGAGATAGAAGGGCTAGCAATGAAAAATGGGATAGGACTTAACGATTGAATACCAATAGGAGTACTAACCAAATAAAAAACTAAAACACTTCCCAAAAATGGTGCCATGCTCGGTAGAATACCCATAGAAATATCTAAACTAACTTGAATTGAAGTGGATGTAGACAATGCTGACGAAAACAAAATTGTAGAGCTAATTGGAATCAATGAATTTTTTTTTTTTAGAATTCATTGATGCTAGGAGGTGGCTAGTGAAGCTTGACACTTCCATTGTAGATACCTGGAGCTAGGAGGTGGCTAGTGAAGATTGAGCAATTGATGTTACTGTTGTGGTCACAATCTCACTAGTAGAAGTTGTCTCCAAAAATGTGATGGTATTTGGTGGAGTGTGAGGAAGAGATGCAATTTCTTTAGCTGCTATTCTGACTGGATCATCTTCATCCTTTTCTTCCTCTCCTGCTTCTTCCTCTTTTTCTTATTCTTCCTTCTCCTCCATTAGAGCATGCAATTCTCTTTCTATAACTATGTTTGAAGGAGTATTGTCATCATCATCATCATTGTCACTATTGTCATCATCTTTAATTTCAACAGTTTCTTCTGATGGCTTGTTGAGATGATATATATCTCTCTAAACATCTGAGGCATGCTTAAACACTGATTCTATATTCTTCATTAATATGAAGCATGTGTTAAGCTTTAGAATCATTCTATCTTCATGCTCTTTTATTGTCTTCTTCAATTCTACATCAGTCATATTTAGTACCAACTATCTCAGCTATTGTTCAAAGATGTCCTTTATAGTTTGCACTATGTTCTCCCATCTAACTTTGATTTTAGCAAAAATATTTGCATGGATTTGAGGTTGCATTTGTGCAAGGGAGTATTTCCAAATACCCATCTTTTCCATAACTAAGTCCCCAGTCTCTTTTTGCTCAATCGGAGTCCAAGTCTCATATTTGAGAACTTTGAAGTTGCAAATTCCTACTCCAACTCTTAGCTATTTTATTCTTTCCTCAAATGTAGGTGCAGGGCGGATAAATACTGGCTCACTTTTACCTTTCCTAGTTCTCCTGGTGAACACTACAATTGGTTGCTTCTGAGGTTTGGTGATAAACACTTTACCTTTCTACCTTGTTGGTTCCTCTTTCTTTGATTCTTCCTCTTCTTCTTCAAATCCATCCTCTTCATCCTTACCCTTGCCCTCAGTAAGCATTAGAGGACATTCAACTATCTTTAATTTAGGAACTCTCTTCTTTCCTCTGCTAAGAGCTTGAGGAATCTTAATTCTAAGCTCTATCCTCTTCTTGGCTTCCCCATATGTGTCAAATGTAGGAAGATTAGGATTGGCTAGCTCATTTACTAATGCTTCAATGATGTCTCTCACTTCATCAATGTTAATTTAATAAGGCAGTTGATTTACCCATGCCACTCTTGGTATGACTGCTTGAATGTACACTCTATCATAGTCCACCATGAAACATATATCATCCTTGTAGTCTTCTACAAGCTTGGGTGGGATTCAGAGTCTATTGTTCATTTTCTCCTTGAGCACCTCAAAATAGTTATCCAACACACTTTCAAAATTTTCACCCATTTCTTCAATAAATTCATTTATCTGATAAAGAATAGGGGTGTCTTTCCTCCACACAATTGTGCCCTTAGATGGAAAGAATTTTTGAACACAAAAGAATAAGAAAGTAAGCAATGAACTGAACTTGAAGGGATTATTCTTGGAAGTATTCACACTATCAATTTTTTTGTTCAATTGCTTCAGTAACACATCTGATAGATCATATTCAAGGTTCTTCTTTACAACCTTGTTTGCTAGGTCAATTGCCTTATAAGGAACACTATTCAACTGACTCAAGTTGTAGATCTTGTGTGCAATGATGTGGATGCCAAACCTAAGCTCTATGTTAGTGACATTGTTTATTTTCAAACCTCTACTGTCCCACATAGTTAGGGTTTTCTTTTGTAGTTCCTCCCGACCTATGGTTTTGGTTGTCTTAGCTTTTCTTAGCATTAGTAGACCAGTAACCTTGTGTATCATCTTCTTTGTAATCAGAATGGATTGTTTCAACCATAATTTTCCATTATGGAACTAACTCAATATGTACCTTATCCATTTTACTTGGAAATTCCACGACAAGTGAGGGATATGAGTTAATCCTTTCATTTCCAAATGCTTATGAGTCAACATACATTTCAGCTAGGGCATTATCCATTTCTAATGTCCCTAATTCTTGAACAATACATTTAAAATGAGTTCTTATGTTGTTAATCAGTAGTACCTTTGACGGGATTTGTGACTAAGCATCATAAGGATCAAGTGATTCAACAACAATCGAAATGAGCTTCAAGTTTGGTGCTTTCCATTTGACGCCCTTAACTAGCATTTCAGAACCCTTCTTTGGTTTAGTGTTGCTTCCACTAGTAGATTCCATCACTACTCAGTGGATGATAGAATTCATGATGATCTCACTACTAAATTGCTCAAAAACACTATAATTCTCTTTCAAATTGCTCTACTCTTTGAATGTTGTGAATGCAGTGAAAAAATGAAGTTGAAATTGCCCCTTTTTTTGAGAAATTTTCATAAATGATCAATGCCATAATGACATAGTGCATGACAAACTATAATCCACTAACCTAACTCAGCAAAAGTATCCACTTGACAAACAAACCAAATTTTCTTTACTCTCGACCTTGCTCGGTAAGGTCTTCAACCAACTTTCCTTGGTGGAGTCTGATGCAACTTGGCAAAAGATAACCTTTTGGTAATCCTTGTGTATCTGGAATACTAATTAGATCATTTGCATTCTTCATATTTGTTGTAACTACTTATGATTTTTTTGCTGAGTATAGCTCCAACACATTCTTAGGAATTTAGTTTGAGAGGATGGAGTCACCCACTTCTTGAGTGACTTCACTTCCATGATTTGAGCTTGTATCCTTAGTAGATTTAGGAATCCATTACTACTTCATTTGTTTCCTTATGTTGTCAGCCCTTGCTTTCTTTTCATCTTCAAATTTTCTTATATTCATGCAGTTTTTAGCTATATGATTGAGTTTAATGCATGTGTAACACCTTATAGTAGTATCCTTCTCTCTTAGGTGATGCCTTGCACAATTTATGCTCATGTGTCCATATTCTTCACAATAATGACATCTGCACCAGGTATTGTAGTCCCATCCAAATATTTCCTTTACAAGTTGTTCAGTTGGATTGAATGATTTGGATCTGCATTGAGATGCCTTGTGACCATGCTTTTTAAATTTGTGACATTTACCTTCAAATTTTGGTTTCTCCTTGCATTCATTAGCTCTGTGACCATCCTGATTGTTGTTGTAGCACTTTCCATTGAGTTTTGCTTTTCCATTTCTTTAGCATTTTTATTGATGTATGACCAATTTTCCCACAATTATTGCATGAGGGTTTTTAATTCCTTTTTGCACCTTTCTTGGAAGATTCACCTTCTTATTCATTGTATCCAAGTCCTACTTTACCTTTTTGCCTATGAAGATTCTGCTCATTTTGTTGATTCAATTGATTCATGTCTTCTTGAGATTTCATCATTCTCTCATTGATTTGTTTTTCAGCATTTAGGTCATTCTTCAATTTTTCAATGATTTTCTTTTCAAATCTCAATTCTCTCATTGTTCTTTCATAAATTTCTCTTTCATAATTTAGATCATTTCTTATTATTTCATTCTGTGCTTTGAGAATCCTAATTTCTTCATTTGCTTTAGTGATTTGATCAATAAGGTCTTCATGCTGATTGGATTGATTTTGTTCTTCATTGTTTCTTGTCTCCAAGTCTTCTTTTGCCTTATTCTTTTGTTCCAAAATCTCACATAGCCTGATTGATTAAGTTTCTTGTTCTCTTTTGATTTTCTTTACTTCCTCTTGTAGAGATCCATTCTTTTTTAGGAGTTCTTTGATTGCATTGTTTGCTTCATCTGATCTGCTTGAAGGAAAAATATCTTCAATCTTTTCTTCAACATACTTGAGGTCATCCATCTGATTTGCAAGTTCCTTTCTTCTTTTTAGGGATTAGGAAAGATGTTCCTTTTCTTCCTTGAGTTGAACTATGGCCATCTCTAGATCTAGCTTTTCATTTTCAATCTCCTTGTCAAGTCTAAAAATCTCCATTTGTCCTTAGATCTTTGCTCAAGCTATTAAACTTTATCTTGAGAACCAAATTGCTCTATTACCAATTGTTGGAAATATTCAAGATTTGATAAGTTACTAAGAGGGGAGGAGTGAATCAGTAACTTCAATTTTTTTTTTAAATTCACCACAAATCCATCTATACTACTGAATACATTAGTACTAAAAGTTAAAACATTCATCACAGAAAAGAACACAATATTTTGGTGACCCATAAACCTTCCAAATAGAAAGTAAAACTAGGGTGGGGATGGTACCCACAAAAATTCACTACTACAACACAAAGTTGGCCTATTAAGGCTTACATTGATGACTTCTAGTGATCTACCCTATTAGGAGCAGAAAGGACTGCTAGGTCCACCTTGTTAGAGGATTTACAAACATACAATGAAGTATGCACTCAGTTAAGAGATTTATATAAAGACTGTTAAGTCTACCTTTTTAAAGGATTTAGAAACTGATTCACCTATTAGGATGAAGTAGTGGATCTACTTACAATCGATTTTTGATAAGATCCTTTATGCATTGATCACCTTATGTGATAGATATGACTTTTTTGGTCCTGTATTGACCTTGTTGCATTCCTTAAACTGCTATTGATATTCCTTTGCATGCACTTCAAAAATACTTCATAGTACTTCAATACAATGATATCTTACAATGTATCTTACATATATACCTTTCTAATTTACAAAACTATAAGGTCAGCCAAAATACAAGTGAACAACACATTACAAAGTTGGCCCAATAGTAAATAACTCAAGTTCACTGAACTGACTTGGTGACCTTCTGATACTCGATGTCCACTACATTACATGGCATCATCATGCACTTGGTAGAAGTGAAGGCTCGGTCCATACTAATCACTCGATGTAGTTTTGAACTCAGTGACCACTGGTGACTCAGTAGATGTAGTGTCACTCGGTAGATACTGCACGCTGAGTTTACCTTGCTTCACTCGATAAACACTACTTCTTCCAATGCTCAGTTTACACAAAATTTCCATGACAAAAACTTACTGCTTAGTAGACATTGTGAAGCTTGGTAGACACTACTAGTCTTCACATTTCCTGTATTCACTCAGTAGTCACTATTTTTCTTGGTGTAAATTGTTGAACACTTCAAAGCTTGTTTAACACTAGAATTCTCGGTGAGTGTAGGAAACTAAGTGCTAAGCTTAGTAGCTACACTAGTATAGATAAGTGTTGTCACTAATGGAAATAATAACTTAATGCCAATAGTAAAGATCATGAGGATTACATGAGATTTGTTTACTATGAACCTAATACCTTACCAAATCTATCTGATAGAAATGAAGCTTCACCTCCCAAGTCCCCAAAATCTCCAATAGCTACCAAGTTTTAGATAGTGCAACCCAATTCATAGTCAAAAGCTACTAAGCTACTTTAAGAATAAATTAAGTCTGATGGACCTAAGTCATAGACAATGGGACTCGAGCTTGACATTGAGGTTCATAATGAAATCACTAAATCCAAAGAACCTACATTAGTAAGATATCTCAGAACCTGATCAAATCATTGGAGAGAAATTAGATGGAACAATGACAAGAGGCAAATTAAAAGATACATATTTACTTGCTAAATTTGAACATAGAAATATTAGATATACTTTGGATAATGAAAGTTGGATTGAAGCAATGAATGAAGAAATATAACAAATAGAGAAGAACAAAACTTGGACTCTTGTTCCTAGACCCAAGGATAAAAATGTAATTGACACAAAGTGGGTGTTTAGGAACAAGCTGAATGAAGATGGAATAGTATCTAGAAACAAAGCAAGGTTGGTATGTAAAGGCCATTCTCAAGAAGAAGGCATTGATTATGATGGAACTTTTTCTCTTGTTGAAAGATTAGAAGGTGTTAGAACTTTACTAGCATATGAAACTTACAGAGGATTTAAAGTTTATCAAATGGATGTAAAATATGCATTCTTGAATGAAATTCTTGATGAGGAGGTCTAAATTGAATAGCCAAAAGATTTTGTAGATCCTAACAAAATGGACATGGTCTACAAATTATACAAGGCATTATATGGTCTCAAGAAATCTCCCAGTGCTTGGTATGAAAGACTTCATAAGCACTTTATATAGATTGGTTTTCAAAGAACAAATGATAATAGTAGTCTATATATCAAAGAAGGACCAGACAAGAAGATTGTGATGGAAAAAATATTTTTTGATGACACTTTATTCATAGAAAATGATGAATTGTGCAAGACATTTTTAGAAGAAATGAGTAAGGAATTTGAAATGTCTATGTTTGGAGAGATAAAATTCTTTGTTGGATTATAGATTCAGCTGAAGAAAGATGGTATCTACATTACTCAATCTAAATATATCAAGGAGATACTAGAGAAATTTGGAATGGAAGACTCAAGAGCAGTTGGAACTCCTATGTCTAGTGGACATGAGCTTTCCGAAAATGATGATTCCAATTAGGTAGATTAGACAACATATAGATCAATGATTGGAAAATTGTAGTATGTAGTGCATACAAGGCCTGATATTGCATTAGCAGTCAATATGGTGGCAAGATTCTTAGAAAATCCCAAAGAAAATCATTTGATAGTAGTCAAAAGAATCATGAGATATCTAAAAGGTACTAAAGAAAATGGTTTATGGTACAAAATAGGAGGCAGTTTGGACTTTAAAGTATTTGCAAATGTTGATTGGGCAGGATGTATTGATGACAAAAAAAGCACTAGTGGAGGAGCATTCTTTCTTGGTAAAAGACTAGTGTCTTGGACAAGCAAGAAACAAAAACTATATCTCTCAATCCACATCAGAGGTAAAATATGTGGTAGCAATAGTTAATTGTTCTAACGTTGTTTGGTTCAAACAACTGATGATAGGTATGAAGATAGAGATCAAGGATCCAGTAGTAATATATTGTGATAACACCAGTGCAAGAAATATATCAAAGAATCTAGTGATGCATACCAAAACAAAGAACATTGCTATAAAATATTAGTTCTTAAGAGAATTGGCACAAGATAAAGAAGTCAGATTGGAATATGTTAATACAAAAGAACAAATTGCAAACATATTCACCAAGCCATTACCTTAGGATGCATTTATGTATCTAAGAGGTAAGCTAGGGGTCATTTACCTATCTAAAGATCACTAAATGAAGTTTAATGATGCATCAACCAAAACATGTTGAAGATTAATCAGTTGATGCAAAATTGGCAAGGGCATATTGCAAAGGAATCAATAGTTGAGATACATTAATATTCATTGAGTATTGTTTTACTATCATATCTCATAGAATTTTTTTAATTGGGAGAGGTTTTCTATAAGAGGGAGAAGTTTTTTGTCATAGAAAGAATTGTCAAAATGGGAGAATGAACATGGCAAAAGTTCTAGTAGACATAAGTTTTCTAATAGAGGGAGAAACTAAAGGAAAAAGGAGTTCACACTGATAGAGAGAGTTCTCATGGATGAGAATCAAAATGAAACTAAAGATATGTTCCTTACCTTATTCTTGCTCCAAAAATTTTACTGTACTATGACATGTTGCGTTGCCATCAATGCCAAAGAGGGAGATTGTCGAAATAATTGATTAATTGTGTATTTTCATTGATGTTACACAAAATGTCATATCATTACTTGTCAGTGTATGCCAAGCTCACTTAGGAATTGAAGATAGTTTTTTGTTGGTACCAAGTAAACTAGAGTTTGCCTAGTTCAAAATGCAGTATCGACCAAGTTCACTTGGGCATCAAAGAAAAGTTTGCGAAAGATGAGTGTTAATCGAGCTCACTCGGTTAATGAAAAAAATGGTTGATGGAACTAGTGTTAACTGAGCTCACTTGATTACCAAGGGAACTTTCCTAGTATGCAATGTTGACCAAATTTTAGTTGGTTAACATAGAAAAATCATTTTTGAGATAGTGTCTACCGAGCAAGGTCAGCTAACAAAGGATTTTCTTATTTTGGCATATTGAGTTCAATCGATTTATTTGATGGTTATAGCCAACTGAGAAGATGAATATTAATTATTCTAAGCTGCATTTGAGCTGACTTAAAAATAAGAAAGATATAAATACAAGGTTAAGTTAAGAATCATAAGTGTGTGTGAATGAGAGTGCATGAAAGATTTTGAAGATCTAATGATGCAAAGAGGAAGCGAATTAGAAGGATACGCCAAACCCTTGTGAAGTTGAAAGGACACACTTGATCACAAATGATCAAGTTCAAGCCAAAATTGAGATTTTTAATTAGTAATTCAGTTGCATCCAAATTAGGTCATGTCATTTTTACTCTCTAACCATTGTAGCAATTATCTAAATCTCTTAATAGAGTTAGCTTAACAACTATTTGTAAATCCTCTAACAAGGTGGCAATTCTATTGAATTGTCTAAAAGAACTCTAATAAGACTACTCCTAATAGGGTGATTAAATCCTCTAACATGGTCATAGCTAACAATGTGTTTTGTAACCTTTAACAAGGTTGGCTCCTAACAGGGCTCACTTTAGAAGAGTGAAAATAGTAACTAGTTGTAATTGGTGGTTTTTCCCAAATTGGGTTTCCACGTTAAATCTTGGTGTCAAATGTGTTCATGCTATTTCTTTTCTATATTTTCAACTAAGTTAAAGTAATAATTAATCACAAATAACATCTTAAGATTTGCATGTTAAGTAATTACCAAGCATTCTCATTGTTTACCAAGCATGAACAGACTTTAGTTTTCAGAGTTTATTATTTTGTTCTAACATCTAAGGGATCTGGGATTTATTTTTTTAGTAACCGATTCATCCCTCCCCTCTTAGTTATTCCTCTTATATCTTCAACAAAATGGATTTATTGATTTAATAAAAGTTCCATTTATTTTCAACATTTTATCTTTTCCTTTTTCCGTTTTTTATTTCATTTTATGATTTTGAATTTTTTTTCTTCTCTTTTTAAAGGTGGTTTAATTCCTTTTGATGATTTAATGATCTAATGAAATCTTTGATTTGAAAGTCTATTATTTTCCTTTGATTTGCATCCTTAATTTGCATCTACTAATTGAAATTGCATTGTTTAGGTCTTTGCCAATTTTTGGGTGTCCACAAATGCCCCACTTTGAGCCAATATGTGAAGCATATTAGTTCAAAGACTCTCCCGATTCTCTGATTTTAGGTTAAATTCTTATGATTAAATGTCTGATTGATGATGTCATGATTTTTCAAGGTTGATATGATGTCTAATTGTTAATGACTTGATGTTTGATTGTCATTGATTTTGTTGATTCGATGTTTGATATTGTGATGTTTTGCTTAGATGCCTTATTTTTAAAATTTGATGCTTAAAATTTGGCTATGATAGGACATTTTTTATATTTTCAAAAAAATTTATGTCACAATTTGGATGCCCCGATTTGATATGGATATACTGCCCCCTCAGAATGAAATTGGAAAAATTGATGTTCAAAAAAATTATGGATATTCCAATTTTATTTCTAAAAATATTGATGAGAAGAAATGATGGTATAGTAGGGTAGAATTAATTAGATGATATTAGGTAGATCAAAAAAGTGTCCCCCCTCAAGATACAGAGTAGGGAAAACTAATAGGTCCATCTTAGGATACAAAGTAGGAAAAATAACTGGTTCAACAATGTGTTTCAACAAAGTGATGTAAAAATCAATCTGGTGATTTTGGATAAACAGAAAATAGTGCCCCTCATAATTTAGAGCAGGGGAAACTAATATGTCCATCTTAGGATATAGAATAGGATAAATAATACATTCAATATAGAACCATTAGCTGAATAGCTACATGTTCATATTTGATTGATGTAGGATGATCACCTATGATGAAAAACTGATGTCATTGTTTAGTGTTCAACTATTCAAGATGGGATGAGTGCCCCCAGTGAGTAGGGACCTTTAGATTAGACATAGTCAGAGGATGTAAGTGGTGCAATACAAGTTGGATTTGTGTATCATTTTATATTTTCATTTTATTGGTTTATCATATATGTCATTTATGATGATGACCTTTAGATGTTGATGTTGATGACCTTTTGATGTTGGTGTTGATGATTAAATCTTTTCATATAGGACTATTTAAGTCTTTTGATGTTTAGACTTGTGCACTTGTTATATCATGGAGTTTATATCTCTAATTGCATGGATGGATGCATTTGATGTTTATTTATATGACAGTTGTAGATGGTGATATAATGAAATTTGAGTGATATGTAAGGGATGAAATGAAATGTAATAAAATGAAATGTGATAAAATGAAATGTGATGAAAAAAAATGCAATAAAATGAAATTTTTTGAGATTCAAAGGTCACATAATGAAATGGATAAAATGAGGGATGTGGCATAGTGAGGAAATGAAATGTGATAAGGGGAAATAGGTACCGAAATTGTTTGAGATTTGAAGGTCACGTTATCCATAGGTGGAATGAATATTATGACATAATAAAGTGTGATGCATTGAGACAAAGTCCACAATAGTTGAGTGTTAAAAGCTCCCTTTTATGTTGATGTTGTTGTCTACCATTTGATAACTAGTCCTAAGTTGTGTTGTTGATTTGTTGAATGATGTTGTTTAGGATTGTTTTTGTAATCTTGATTGATATGCCAACTATTTGTTTTCAAGGAACCAAAGATGAAAATGCAAACTAAATGAATGAAAATAATTGTCACTTTTTTTTTTGTAACAAGATGCAAATTAAATGTCATCATTGAGCATTTAATAAAAAGTGACCTAATATAACCACCACTACCTCAACCATGGTGATATGAATAATGTATCACAACAAGAAGTACAACCAAACATAGGCAATGTATATGGGAGATAAGACAACTTATTAAGAACAAAAGATATAGCTGCAATAAATGAAATAGGCAAACAAATAGTCCCATGTTAGATAGAGAACCTCACATGTGATATCATACAAAAGTGGTTGAGGTACACATAGCCTTCCAAATGAGAGGAGACACTTACAAGTGGACACCAATAATATACAAAATCAGAGGGTCACTAGCACAAAATAGTGAAAACCAAGGGTAAATAAAATATCATGGCTTCATCCTAGTACCTCTAGTCAAGTACAACATTGAGGTAATAGAACTCATAATAGTAGGAAAACCATAATTTGTGGACCAACAGTACTGATAGTTGTGTGCAATAGTGTCAAGTTTGTTTAATTCTTCTTGGAAGAAACTATTGTACAAGTTTGATAGTAAAGCATGGGATGTGTCAATGTTGATTTAGCAGTGGGATCATGCAATTATGGTAGAAGATATGTGTTTGAATTTTAGGGTTGAGAAGTAAGTGTACTTGTACTAGTGCAGTGGGGTGTAGAGAGTGGACATGGAGCATTGGTGAATAGTGACTAATCAAATGTAGCAAGAGCAAGATGTGGCCCAATGAGTGATCACTATACCAAGAATAAACAAGCTAGTGGAGAATGTATTTATGGATACACAAAAAATTGTGAAAGTACATTAGGAAGCTACTTATTATATGGGACTTTATGAGTAAGCATTCCCTAATGAGAACTAATGGGAGACACAGTTTATGGATAGGGAATTTACATAACTATACAATTACACAATGGTAGATTTTTTATTCCCATGGATGCAGTGTGGGTACGAAGAGGATCAACACCAGGGGCTTCTTCTTCTAGAACTAGGTCTAGAGAAACAACCTTGATTGGACACCGGCCTATCCTACCACCTCCCCAAGGGAGGCCAGACTAAATGATCTACCAGATTTGATTTGATTGTAATATTATAATTGTTGTTGAAAATAGATTGATACAAGTATAATAAATGTGTTTCAATCATTGTTTTGTCACTGATGTCAAACCTTCTTTTTGCTAGTAAGACAACTGCACATACAATTTAAGTAATATCACTTGTTTGATTGATGAAGAGGATTTGATAAAAAAGATGTAGCAAAAGAATCTAGAGGAAAGTTTGAGTTATGATATAAAAAGGAGTACAAAAATTAGCTAAGATAGCGATATCATAGTGCATTGATAATCTACTTAAGGTTACAAAGGTTGGTTACACTAAGAAAGTTCAAAAGAACAAGCTAAGCAAAGTTTTTTGGCCAAGCTTAACCAAATGGATAGTAGGTGCCGAGAAAAGTTAGTGCAAGTTGAGCAAAAAATTAGTTCGGGCTGAGTAAAAGTTCATTTTAGTGTATGCTAATAAAAATAGTAGATACTAAGTAAAATTTAGTTAATGTTGAGCTCCAATAATCTTTAATTTTTGCTGAGTGATTTTTCAGAGGATGCCGAGCAATGCAGTTTATGCCAACCATTAGAAACAAGTTAATGTTGAGTGCCAACATTATTAGAAAGATCATGAATTTGATGGATCTAAGCTAACAAGTTTTTTTTCTTGGATTGTGTCAACAAGGTGGAAGATAAGATTTATGAGCTGGTGGTACAAAATTCATGGTAAACTATTTTGAGGTGAATTCAAAGAGGATTGAAGGATAATTTTCTAGAAGTGATATGGAATGAGGGGTAGATTCATTGAATCCTACCTAATTTGTCTTAACCCTAAATTGGATGATGGTGAATGAATGACAAAAGATATTAATTCTCTATTTATAGGGATGGTTGGTCAAAATTAAGGGTTTTCATGTATGAGAACCTAAGGAAGACAAGGAATTGAGGGTATTATTTCATCAAGTGACCTAAGTGAATAATTTTCATTGGCATGTTAAGAAAGAAGGCTTAAGGGTATAAAGTTTTGAAGGGTGAACAAGCTATCAGATATGTAATGTGTGAAAGCCAAGAAGAATGGAGGATAGAAATAGAGATCTATAATCTACAAATGGAGTTGTAAGTTGTTATTAGATCAAAGCCTTACTATTACTTTCTAATAATTATATCAGTCTAGGGTAAATCCTTTGGATTAAAGTTTACCTAACAGTCATTTGTAAATCCTTTAATCAAGTGACATTCCAAGTGAATGATCTAAAATCCTATAACAAGCCTCACTCCTAACAGGGTGATTGAAATCCTTTAATAGGGTCACATTTAGTAGTGTGTATGGTAACCTTTAACAGGGTTGGCCTTTCATAGGGCATCACTTTAGAAGAGTGAAAAAGAGTAGCATGTTATTGGTGGTTTTCCCCAAATTCAGTTTCCACGTAAATCATTATGTCAAATGTGTTGTTGAATCTATTATGTTTCATGTTTAAATTTTTGCAAATTGATTTGATAGTAACCTACAAGTTTTAAGTGAATGCATAACCTTATGGATGCATGCATGATGAGAAATGTTTTATGGCTTCACTAAGCTATGAAAAGTTTTATTTATACATCAGGACCTTGAATAACTGATTCACCACACCCCCCCCCCCCCCCCCAAGTTATTTTAAAGAATTCCAACAATTATCATTGTAATAGAATAAAAATTGTCTTTATTTATGTTTCAAGAAAAAGCATGCTTGATGTTGATGTTAATGTGCCAGGTAAGCATTGTCGTGTCTATTTTTGATATTTTTGGATATTTTTGGAATTTTGGAAAATATGTAAATATTTTTTGGAATTTTTACAAATATTTGAATGTTTTTGGGATTTTTGCAAATATTTGGAAGGGTGTCAATCTCTATAAAAGTGGGAACAATGAGATATGTTGAGGAAGATTGACCTACTCGAATGTGTGGTAACTGAATGTTGATATAGGCTCACAATGAAAGATGAATACAAACTTGTGTAACATTGTGAAAGCCATGGTGTCCAAGGTGGAAAAAGTAGGAAGTGTTAAACCATAAATAGCCTTTATAGACAAGTAGAAGACTAAAGTTGGTATTTTTCTCTAGGTGTGTTTCAAGAAGGATACTCACAAGGCCTACGAAAAGGTGTGTGGGTGTACAGGAGGATTTAATGGCCAAAAGAGGCTCAAGAGGGACCTTGAAAAGGTGCTTGGGGGTCTGAGAAGGATGGTTGAGGGCCTAAAAAGGAAAAAATGGGGCCTTGAAAAAGGTGTTTGGACCCTAAAAGGTGCTTCGGGGGGCCTAAGAAGGTTCTTGCAGGCCTTGAAAAAATTGTTTGGGCTTGAAAAGGAACTTCAGGGGCCTAAAAAGGCACTTTGAGGGTCTAAAAAGGCACTTGAGGGCCTTGAAGAAGGCATCTAGGCCTAAAAAGGTGCTCCAATGGCCTAAAAAGGCAAGGAGATTGTTGTGATCTCTCAAACTTATGCTTACTTATTTTGTGCCCCCAGTTAGAGGATGATGAAAGAGTCCGATGAATATCTAGGCCTTTGGGGATAATCATAACATTGATATATTTTTTGAAAAGTTGTTGAGTTAACCATGGGCTCTGCAACATAAATAAGACTAATAATCTAGCAAGAATTGTTGTTCTTGTTAGAAGGAAAGAAAAGAGGACTCTATTGGAGCCTCTTTCGCTATTTGCATTGTGCTAGATTTTCCAAAGTGTAGTGAGATGTTTCAAGACATAACTATGCTGCTTCTTAATACCTTTGAGACACTCATTTATTTTTTTGCCAGAGGTAATAGAGCCATAAAACATGTCATAAAGTATTTAAATAATTTTTAATATAATGGGCCTCACTATTGATTTCATATAAAACTGGTCGAGGTGCACAAACCTATCTCAAAGGAGCAACAATTATAGATGGATAATAGTTCAACATGAAATCAATGGATCATCAGTTTGAAAAATACAACAATAATTTATGCATAGCTAAATAGCCTACTTGAGTTGAGGTGGGATATATTTGACAAGAATTTTGGGTTGTTAATTTTTTTGGATTTTTTTGGCTATTTTTGGCAATTATTACCCATGTTTGAATATTATTGGTGATTTTGGATAGTTTTTGAATGTTTTTTGAGAATTTTTGATGATTATTTATTGATTTTGACAATTTTTGATTATTTTTTAATGTTTTTGAGAATTTTTTTCATTTTTTGAGAAATTTTTACTATTTTTGAGAATTTTTGACTATTTTTGACAATTTTCAAATAGGTGAGAGTGGAGTGAGGATGTAAGTGAGATTTATTGGAATATGGGGATAACCAAGACCATGTGGAGGAACCTAGAGCATCAAGCGGATGAAAAGTGAACCAAAAGGGTTAAGAGTGGGCTCGAAGAGTTGCATTGGAGATGATGGAGGCAAAAGGAACTTTGGGACTTCAAATGGATTGAAGAAAGGCTACAATGGATATTATTAATTATTGGACATGGTAGATAACTAAGATGTGCACTTATTTTCCTATAATTCATGTCTGTGGTATCTCAATACATAATCTGACTCCATGTTTCTTTGGATCTATTGTTATCCCCTTTGTTGTTGTTATGCTAACTGTCTCTACAGTTGTGAATGATGTTTGGTACCAAGAAACCACTAAACTATAATCCACAAGTGTTTCTCAATTGAGTACATGTGAAATTAACTCAACTGTGCTAGGTAATCGACAAATACACAACATTTATCTTCAAGAGAGTTGCTTGAGTCCTATCTTGATTTTCTTTTTACATTGAAGGACTTATGTTGTTTAGGAAAGTCCAAAGGTGTTATCTCTCATTCTGTAAGAATTTTCCTTAGGGAAAATTTCACCCAAGAACTAAGAACTCAAACACAAGCACAACTATAGACCAGAAAGAGAGAGCATGATCAGAATGACAATATATTCATTCAATATGCATTGAGAGTACACTAGGAGTGCCGGTATATAAAGGCCTTTGAGATAAATCTAGAATGCCTGAGAATCAGCTACATTATAAGTCATACAACCAAGTACATGTCCACCAGATATGGGTTATCCTCCATTAAGCATGGAAGTGAGTGCGATGATGAGAGGATAAGCCTACAAGGGTGTAACATGCAAATCTATGTTGTAGACAACATGTGCTAAAAAGGGAGTGCAAATAACTATGTTGTCTACATGGCAACTCAGTTAATGATGTAGACTCCAATTTTGTAGACACCATGTGATGAAATAGAGTTGCGTACTTCTATGTTGTCAACATGACAACTCAAAAAGGTGTGCAAACTCCTAAGTGTCTCACAAAATAAAATAATAAATAATGCAAAATAATAAAATAATGCATCAACCTAAGTAAACTTAAGTAAGTGTAAATAGTAAATACGTTTTTACACCAACATCCCCCTTAAGTGCAACTTAGGGGAATGCCTTTAAGCTCATGAAAAATAGGATGAAATGTAGGATGGGTCTTGGCTACTAGGCCATGTTAGGTACCCATGTACATAATGAAAATGCAATCTCTCATAAAGCGAAGAAAGATGGAAAACCTCATGGGAAAACCCCTCCCCAAAAAAGAGAGATAAATAGGGATGCATCGATGGATGGAGTAATCAAGACCCCCCATTACGACATACATCCAGTATATACAATAGTGCAGAAGGAGAAGAACTAAACCTTACAAGAGGAAAATTCCCTCCCCCCCGTGCCATAAGAAGAAGAGGAAGAGAGACAAGGTAGTCTCCCCCCCCGTAAATGAAGAATGCCTGTCAGTGAAAGACACTCCAAGAAAGAAGCTAGTCCAAGAGTGTAGAATGATGTTCCTCCCCTTTGGAAGAAACAATGGCAAAGGTGCAATCTTGAAGATGTATGCTGGTCTTAAAACTTGCTCAAGTATCCCTATGCTGATACTAATGGTCACCCCTTCCAAATGTGCTGAAAAGAATGAATGCAAATCTGGCAAGGATGTCTATTGAACCTATTCCAATGAACCACCTATATCCTCAACTGATAAAGAGACCTTTGACAATTGCTATACATAAGGATCCACAATCATTCCAACTTGTGAAGATTGATCATGTAGAGAATGGACATGAGGGTCAGAGTGAGCCCTTGCAACAACTATAGAATAATCATCTTCAATAAAGAGAAGATGCAAATCATCAAGGTTATCTCCTAAATCTACAGTGTGTGACTCCATGAAAAGACCTGCAATGTCTACCATGTAGTCATCAACAAAAGATGGAGTTGGAAAAAAACATGTACCCTGCTATGATGGACCTTTCACTGTAGCAATGTAAGCGTGTGAAATATATTGATTTCGTGACCTCTCACTGTAACTGTCGATAGTACCTCATGTGTCTAAATTTTTTGAAGCACTATTGTTGGTGTCACTATCAGTTTCCATAGTGTATGAAGTGTGGAGAGGAGTAGAGGATAAGCTTGGTGAACTTTCCTCAAAGTGAACATCCTTCTCCATAAAAATATCATGAGTCTCTGGATCCATAAGTCTGTAAGCCTTAGAACCATCTTCATACCCAATGAAAGTAAAAGGCCTAGGTACCAATGCCTTGCATCCCCTGGATGATAGGTTTGCCCATGCTAGATAACAAAAGACTCTAAAGTGACTCACAATTGGTTTTCTTCCGCACCATGCCTCAAAATGAGTCTTCCCATCTAGGGCATTATGAGGAGACTTGTTAAGTATGTGAGTGGTACTGCTAATGGTTTCAACTTCTAATGTAGGATCAAGATTCTTGGCTTTTATTATGCAACTTTCCATGGACTTGAGAGTTCTAATCCTCATAGCTTCAACATCTATCTTATGTGAGCTGAATGCTAGTGGATTCTAAAGATCAATTCCCTTAAGTTTGCAAAAGTATCGAAGCCTTTTGTCCACATATCTATTCTCATCATCCACCCATAAAACCTTGATGGCTTTCCTTGATTTGTGTTAAACATGAGTCTTGAAGGCTTGAAGCTTATGAACCACTTCACTCTTGTGATGAAGGAAGTGGACCCATGTGAATCGTGAAAAGTCATCAACAAAAGTAAGGATATAGTAGCCTTGGCTGACTGATGTCACTACAAAGGGTCCTGCTAAAACCATGTGAACTAGCTAAAGAATAATTGGAGCTCTAGAAGACTTGCCTTTATCATACTTCTCTTTGAGATGCATATCCACTGAACATGATGAACACTCACCCTTAGAAAAGTTTATGTTAGGTAGACCTTTGACCATGTGTTTGGAGCAAAGTTGTTGAAGATGGTGGAAGGCAAGATGACCAAACCGCTCATGCCATAATGTAGTTTGTGAATTAGAGTGAGTCAACAAGGCTTGAGAAGGAGACTTAGGCACAAAGTGAGAGAATGAATAATGCCACTTGTCATCATTGAATTTCCCCATTGCAACCAATGAATCATCTCTTAGATTGTGCACCATCACTAAATCTGGAAGGAACTTAACTTTGTGCCCATCTCCAAGGTGTGTGATTTGGTAAACTGAGAGGAGATTGGAGCTAAGGTTTGAAATGTAGAGAACATCTTTGAATTACCCATTGTCCATTTCCATATGTCCTTCAACTTCCATTTTAGTATCATCTCCCATGAAGATGTGTGATACCTTTGACTACTTCAATGAAGAGAAGTCTCCCTTTGAAGAACCCATGTGGTAAGAGGCATCTGAGTCAAGTATCCATTCTGAAGAAGAACTTGAACTTGACATAAGTGCTTTCTCTTTACCCTTTAAAGAGGTTGGAGTTGAATCCTTGGAAGTACCTAGCACTTGAATCTTGCTCTTCCTTAGGATATTTTTTAACTCATCGATTCATTTAGTCTTGCAATGATGCTTGTCATGATTCAGCTTTTTGCAATATGCACAAAAATGTTTTTCCTTTTCATTACTTCCCTTCTTGTTGGAAGAAGAATTGCCTTGTTGTGAGGAGGACTGTTGTGTCTTAGATTGTGATTTTTTCTTCCACTGCTTCTTCTTGTTATTACTTTTCCCTCCTTGACTTGATTGGTGCTCGTCACTAGCCACCAAGGCTTTGGTCTTTGATGTCGTGAGAAGTCCTAAATCCATCAAGTGAGATTGTTAAAAAATCAACATCTCTACAAATGCATCAAATGTAGGCTTCTAGTAAGTAGTTCCCATGGTCGACCTATGAGTATTTAAACTCAAAACAAAGAAAGCATACTCTAAAGGTAGCCTCTTCAGGATGTGATGAATCAACTGGTCATCCTTCATGGGATTTCCACAATCTTTAAGAAGTGCTCTATACTCATTGGCTTTATTGATGCAATCTTGAATTGTGTCAAAGTTCTTTGGATCCAAGAGAAGTAGATCATCCTTAATCCGAAATCCCTTTTCCTCATCCAAATTACCATACAATGATTCAAGTTTGTCCCAAGCTTGTTTGGATTCCATGAAACTAGCAATGTGGAAGAAGAGATCTCTATGTACATAACTCCTGATAATTCCTAAAGACTATTGGTCTTATTTTTTCCATTCAATGAGTTCTTTAGCATCAGTAGGTTTGGTAATTGTACCATCAACATACAGACTATAAACTTTTTCCATTAATCTACTCCAAGCAATATCTTTTCATGTAGAATAATTGCATGAAGTTAGAGGTGGAAATTTAAATGAACCCATGATGTAGAAAATATAAAGAGCACACAAGAGAGACACAAAAAACATAGTACACCCCCCCCCTTTCACTCAATCAAAAGACCCCCCCAAAAAAGATGCTTTTGGCACTTTATAAGTAGTGTGTGTACAATGGGCCATTTGTCAAAATGAACAAAATAGACTTTGTAATTTTTCTTTTACAACTCCCTTTTGAGGCCCAAATCTATCACGAAGCACTGTACCTCAAATGTACAACAATTCTAAAAAATAATCAAAACTTTACAATGCAGAAAAAGCCCTAATTCTAAAAGTGATAATTTTGTCCACACAACCCTAGGATCTAACTGTAGATTTGGAAAGTAGATGAAAAATAGCACACTTTAAAAAAAAATGAAACCTAAAAAAGTGACTAGATGCGCCTGTACAAAGCGTTTGAAGTTGCAAAATGCAGGATTAAGCAAGTACAATTTCCAAAAAAATAATTTCTAAAAAATCCTTGCACCAAAACTAAAAAATAACACCACCAATAAAATTTTCAAGACATTCTACCCAATTTCAAAAAAATTGCACCTAAATTG
Organism: Cupressus sempervirens; assembly: GCA_028749045.1. Classification (NCBI taxonomy): domain Eukaryota; kingdom Viridiplantae; phylum Streptophyta; class Pinopsida; order Cupressales; family Cupressaceae; genus Cupressus; species Cupressus sempervirens. The sequence continues at coordinate 955,735,521 of CM053792.1, read as the reverse complement.
GAGTTCGAATGTCCAAGTTATGGCCTCACAAAGTTAGGCTACCAAATCAAAAAGTAATCTGGAGAGCGGTCTAGTAGGAAAACTGTTATCTTAAATTCGATAGTCAAATGGCCATCATAGTAGTTGTAAAATGACTAGGAATGATGATCATAAGACTGTCACATTTAACCTAGTGAAATGATGATGTTAGCAAAAAATTAGTGGCCCAGGGTGATGTGGCAGATGACTGGACTCTACAGATTGTATGGATGGGACACATGGTAGAGGTATAAATGTACAGACCATATGAAACTGTACAAAAATCATAGATAGGTTTTTTGACATGTCCACCTATGGGACTGCTAATTGTAAACCTACTAACTCGACTAATGATGTCACTAGTGGTGATGTGGCTGACAACATAGGTGAGTACATGGTGGGAAAAATAGCCAATGGGATGGACAAGTGAGTAGCTAGAAGGTTGTTTACAAGCATAGGTGCTATTGCATGTTTGCATTTTCAAATCACGTGGGAAAATGTGGATCGGCCACATGTCAAACGGTAAATGCCATGTGTTGTGCACTAGGATTTGTGTTTACAATTTCACGGGCACTGGAAAGTAGAGTCAAGCCAAAGTTGTTCACCGCCGAGAGAAGATGATGCCACATTGGGCTGGAAAAAGAACACAAGGGCTAAGTTTTGGTTAAGTGACATTGAAAAAACTTTTGTGGAGGTTGACGTCAGAATATGCTATCGCGAGTGGTGGGATCCTTGTAGTGGGTGCCGAAGAAATGAAAAGGGTTGGTGAGGGGGAGTTTAAACTTTGTGCCTTTTAAAATGAAACCCCCATGAGTAAGATTCCAAAGTGGAAGCCCACTGATGGTGTTATGAGGAATATTGCTTGGCCACTAAGAGGGTGGTGCTTGCTAGATTATGTACAGTCCAATCTTGCTCGCCAAAAAAATAGAATATGTGCAGCCAGAAAATGGACTGGTATGGTTGCCAAATAAATGATAGAGGAATATTCCTCTCCATAGGGCCATGATCTGACAGCCCGTACCTACAAAAAAAATTCTCTGCTACTTGCCTGGAGAGCAATTTTTGTTTTTGAAATAATGTAATCGAAAAATAAAATTCCAAAGAATAAGTTATAGACCTAAAAAATTAATCAAATAGATCTGCAAATGACCATACCTAAATTGAAAATTGGGGCCTTTGGGTGCCAATTTGCAAAAAAAATTTGCTTCACACTTAACTTTGGGCCAATGTAGCCAAGTTTATAGTTGATCTTCACTGAATTAGCATTCCAGACACAATGGCGAGGTCAGATCTAGCTCTAGACACTCCTAGTTTCTGTAGTACTTTAGATTTGGGCTAAGGTGCTAAAGCAACAATGGTCTCAAATGACTATGTGAAGAGAAAATTTCCTAGCTCTGATACCATGTAAGAATTTTCCTTAGGGAAAAATTCACCCAGGAACTAAGAACCCAAACACAATCACAACTATAGACTAGAAAGAGAGAGTATGATTAGAATGACAATATATTCATTCAATATGCATTGAGAGTACATTAGGAATGCCTGTATATAAAGGCCTCTAAGATGCATCTAGACTACCTTTGAATCAGCACCATGATAAGTCATACAACCAGGCACATGTCCACCAAATATGGGTTATCCTCCATTAAACACGAAAGTGAGTATGATGATGAGAGGATAAGCCTACAAGGGGGTAACATGAAAATCTATGTTGTTGACAATATGTGCTAAAAAGGGAGAGTGAATAACTATGTTTTCTACATGACAACTTAGTGAATTATGTAGACTCCAGTGTTGTAGACACCATGTGTTGAAATAGAGTTGTGTACTTCTATGTTGTCAACATGACAATTCAAAAAGGTGTGTAAAATCCTAAGTGTCTCACAAAATAAAATAATAAAATAATGCAAAATAATAAAATAATGCATTAACCTAAGTAAACTTAAGTAAGTGTAAATAGTAAATACATATTTACACCAACACATTCCTTTTAAACCAAATGTGGTTTTTCTCATCTCTTTTATACTAGTTTTTTTTTGTTATTGTTATATTTTCTAGTGTTTTTGATTTTTTTGATATTTTCAGTGATGAGGTGTTTCCTCAAATCTTTACACATAAAACCTTTTGAGATGAATGTTTGTTGATGGGTTCTACTAGGTCTTCTCCATCACAATCTAAAAGTTTGTAAGTACTGGTCCCAAAAGATTCTATGATAATATAAGGACCAATCCAATTGGCCTTCCATTTTCCTTTCTTTTCCCTAGCAACTTAATTTTTAGGGTTTTCTTGGAGTACTAGGTCACCAACCTAAAAAACATGGGTTTTGACCTTTTTTTTGCAATGTCTTGATATCCTATTCTAATTCACTTTGAGGTGCTCATGCATTGTTCGCTAATGTTCTTCTAATAGTTCTAGCTACTCTAGATGGGCCACTCTATAGTCTTCATCAGATAGGACATCACAAAGAGTAACTCTCAAGGATGGGATCTCAACCTATAGAGGAAGAATGGCTTCACAACAATAAACCAAGGAGAAAGGTGTAGCACCTATAGGTGTCCTAACACTCATCCTAAAGGCCTAGAGGGTAGGGTTTAGTTGTAAATGTCAATCTCTACCAATATCATTGATGGTTCTTTTAAGGATGTTGATAATGGTCTTGTTGGTGGCCGTTGCTTAGCCATTACCTTAGGGATAATATATTAATGAGGAATAGTGTATAATGTGAAATTTCTCACATAATTATTCAATTATTTAATTCTTAAAGAACAAGATGTTGTCCATGAGAATGGCATGAGGTATGCCAAATCAACAAATGATATGGTTTATAATGAAGAGATTTATTTCCCTATAGAGTGGGCAAGTGGTGCCACTTCAACCCACTTGGTGAAATATTCTATTGTGGTGATAATCTATTTATGTCCACTAGAGGAAGGTAAGTGGATGGCTCTAATCAAATCGAAGCCCCATTGATAAAAGGGCCATGATGTGGCCAAAGGGTTGAGCTCTTGGGCTAACACATGAATAAGGTTACCATGGATTTGACACTTTTTGCAAGTTTTAACATAGTCAATAGAGTCATTTTCCATGGTTGGCCAAAAATAGACCATCTTGGGAATCTTCTTTACTAGCAAAAACCTACTGGAGTGTGACCAACAGATACCTACATGAACTTCTTGTAGAGTGACTCTTGAATTGTCCTTTTCAAGACATTTAAACAAAGTACCATCAAGACCTTTCCTATACAACATATCAGACATCAAAGTGTAGCGCGAGGTCTATTAGATGAAGTTACATCTTTGGTTTAATGATATATTGGAGGGAGTGGTAATATCATAGAGGTAGGTGATGATGGAGTTATACCCGAGGTAATCGAGCGTGTCTAAATGGAAAATAATAAGGGAATTAGGTTGAGTAAATGTGGGTTGAACCACCTCTTCTACTAAGAACTCATACTACTCATGTTGCTTGGGTAATTGAAGTAAGGAGGCAAAGGTGGCCATGGCATTTGTTGCTCTATTCTTATCTTTGGGATTTTTTTCAAAAGTAATGTGAACAAAACAAGCCTTAAGTGTGTCAACCATATGTTTGTAAGGCAATAACTTTTCATCCTTAGTTTGATATGTGTTGGTGACCTGATTGATGATTAACTAAGAATATCCATAAACTTCTAGCACTATTAATTTCCATTATAAGGCTAGTTTAAGGCCTAAGACCAAAGCTTCATATTCTTCCATGTTGTATGTGCAGGGGAAAAGCAATTTGTAGGACTTGGGGATGATAATGCCCAAAGGTGTAATGAACAAAATACCAGCCCATGAACCATGGTGTGTATAGGAACCATCAAAGTAGAACTTCCAAGTAACCTACTCTATTTGAAGAGCATATTTGGAAAATCAGCTAAGATAGGATTCAAGCTCTCTATGGGCACATCTACCAATTGATCGACAATGACCAATCCTTTTATTGCTTTCCTATTGACATATTAAATATCAAACTCACTTAGGATCATTACCCACTTGGCCAATCTACCTGTTAACGCTATCTTGCTAACAAGGTACTTGAGTGGATCAATCTTGGAGATGAGCTTAACCTTATGTATCAAAAGATAATGGCATAGCTTTTGGGAAGCAAAAACTATGGCTAAACAAGCCTTTTCAATAAAGGTGTAATTGAGCTCATACTTGACCAGGGTGTGACTGATGTAATAAATGACCCTTTTTTTTGCCTAGTCATTTTCTTGTGCCAAGAGAGCTCCAATTGATTTATCTATTATGGAAATATATAGCAACAATAGTTTATGTAATATTGGAGGTACCAACATAGGTGGATTCATCAAGTAGTTTTTCTATAAATCAAAGTTTATTTGACACTGATCATCCCATTTAAAAATTATATCTTTGTGGAGGAGAGGGGTGAAAGGTACACACTTTTCTACTAACTAAGAAATGAAGCCACAGATTGATTGAAGTCTTCCTTGAAGAGAACATAGCTGACTCAGGTTCTTCAAAGGTTGCATGTTGATTATAGCCTATACCTTTTTGAGATAAACCTCAATCCCTTTGGGTGAAACTATGTACCCTAAGAGTTTTCCAGATTTCATGCCAAAAGTGCATCTTTTAGGGTTTAGCCTAATTTTGAATCAAGGCAAACTTTAAGAAAGTCACCTCCAAAAATGGATATAAAATATTGGCGAATCTTTCATTATTTTGAAAAAACAAAATTATTTCTATTTGCAAATTTCTCAAATTTTAATTCTAAATATGATTAATATTGGTGATTATTTTTGAATCATTTTTTTTGTTTAAATATTGATGAATCATAATAATAATAATAGGAAGTTCATTAATCACCATGGAATATTACAAATCAAAATTGAACATTTTTTTACCTCATGAATATTACGAGGATCATTACATATACTTTAAATCAACAGTAAAAACCAAATATTAGTGATATATCCCTAAAGAAACTAATAATTATGATAATTATTGGTTAGTTCAATTTAATTTCTCCAATAATATATTATGTTTAGGTGACTCAAATCTAATCATGTAAGGAATATTGTGGGGAATATTTGAATTAAAAATTTTCAATAAAATAAATTATTGAGCATTTTAAATATTTTAGAACTAAATTTTATAAAACTATGGCAATTTAGGTTGTATCAAATCTTAAGTTATTAGCGAAATTGCTAGGCAAAAAATTCTAAAATTAGCTAATTTATGAATATTAGCCACTAAAATATACCTTGCTTTGAATGCTTCTAGACAGGTAAATATCTTGTCTAAAATGGGGAAATGTTCTTGTTGGGTATGAAATTTGGCAAGGATATCATCAACATAATCTTCCATAAAAATATGCATCATGTTATGAAAGATAGTGGTCATGGCCTACTGATAGGCAGCCCTTGCATTCTTTAGCCCAAAAGGCATCCCATTCACACAAAATTTTCCCTATGCACAAGTAAAGGTTTTTTTCTCTTAGTTCTTTGGTGTTATCCTAATCTGATTGTACCCCAAAAATCCATCCACGAGTGAAAAAATAGAATGACCTGCTGTCAAATATATAATTGTGTCAATGTTGGTAAGGGGTAAATCATCTTTAGGACATGCTTTTTTTACATCCCGAAAATCAATACAGATGCATATGCTACCATCTCTCTTTGATATAGGCACAATGTTTGATATCCATGATGCATACACTAAGGGCTAGATGAATTTGGTGCTGATCAATTTCTTTATTTTCTATTTTAACTAGTAGGGCTATATGGGGATACATTTTTATAAGATTTTTCTCAACTGACTTGACCTTTGGAGAAATGTTTAAGTGATGAAGGATTAGAGTTGGGTCCAATCCTAGCATGTCTGTATAAGACTGTGCAAAGTTAATTTTCCTCTCTTTGAAGAAGTGAATGAATGTGCTTCTTTCTTTTGTGTTCAAAGATTATGCCAAATAGATGATCCTTGGTTCCTGCTCTATACCAATGCTGAATTTTTCTATTAGTTCAATTAAGATAGACAATCTTTCCTTTGAGTGCTCGAATAATGTATCAATTATCTCATCCATGGGGTACCACAGTTGGGTTTTCACCTTTGGATTCATCATGTCTATTTTTTTCTATTTTTTCTCAAGATCAACTACAATCTGGTGGTGGTCATTAAGGCTTTGATGCGCTTTACCTATTTTGGTATGACAAATATTATTTATACTAAACCCATCTATGTCCATTTCTCCTCGTCTTTGTGGACAAGATGGTTCAACTGCTTAAGGTAGATGAAGACATTGTGGTCAGTGTCAAAATTAGGAATATGGTGTGGGTTGGTTGTTGGTGTAAATAAGTATTTACTTATTACAATTTACTTAAGTTTACTTAGGTTAATGCATTATTTTATTATTTCTTAGGTGAGACACTTAGGAGTTTGCGCACTCTTATGAGTTGTCATGTTGACAACACTGGAGTAAGCAACTCTAATTTAGCACATGGTGTCTACAACATTGGAGTTTGCATAATTAACTAAGTTCTAAGTTCTCATGTAGACAACATAGTTATTTGCACTCCTAATTTAGCACATGGTGTCTACAACATAATTTTTCATGCTACACCTTTGTAGGCTTATCCTCTCATCATTACACTTCCTCCTATGCTTAATGGAGGATAAGCCATATCTGGTGGAATGTGCCTAGTTGTATGACTTATCATGTTTTTGATTCCTATGCATTCCAAAAGCATTTTAGAGGCCTTTATATATAGGCACTCCTAGTGTACTTTCAAACATATTGAATGAATATCATATCATATCATCATTCTGATCATACTCTTTTGGTCTACTATTGTGCTTGTGCTTGAGTTCCTAGTTCTTGGGTGAATTCTACCCTAAGTAAATTCTTACATGGTATTAGAGTTGAGGGAGATTCTCTTCACATAGTCATTTGAGACCATTCTTGCTTTAGCACCTCGACCTAGATCTAGAGAATCTACAAAAATTAGGAGTGTCTAGATCCAATACAAACCTCACCATTGCATCCAAAATGTCGATTCGATGAAAATTGGCTATAAATTCACCTATGCTGAGTCAAAGTTAATTTTGAGGCAATTTTTTTTGCAAACTAGCACCCAAAGGCCTGATTTCCAACTTGGGTATGCTCATTTATTCAATCTATGCATTTTATTATCAGACCTAAATTTTAATTATTCTTTGCAATTATTTTTAAAAGTATTTTTTGGAAAGAAAATTCGCCTAGTCAGGCCTATAGCGATTTTTTTTGCAGGAACCGAGCACTAACACCCCAACCCCTACAGAGAATATTCACAAAATATTCCTAATATTTGGAAAGCATATTTCAACATTCAGTGTTCTCAACAAATTTATCGACAACCAACCAAATTTGGCATTAACTCTGGCACGAGTTAGATTTCAATCTAGTGGACCCCCTTAACTGTGGCTAAGCCAAAGCACCAGTGGGCTTTGAGTTTAAATTGGTGGAGTCTACTTTTTAAATTGCACCTGGGTTTCTTTCCCACCAATGTAGAATAATTGGTAAGAATCCCAGCCAAGCAGACTTACCTTTCGACCACTATCGAGTGAAGTCAACATTTTTTTGGTAGCCATTCCACCTCCCATAGTGAAGTTTGTTGGCCCACAATTTAATTTTCCTGACATTAGATAATCTAAACCCCCAATGATAGTTATAATATTTCCTAGCGAAGTGTAGAAGATCTTCATGAAAAAATCTTTGGCTGATAGTTTTATAAACTCTACCTCCTTATGAAATCCTATGATGTGGATCCTACACTATCTGCCACATAGGACCCTAGCTCAGTTCCCTATGGCTGCAATTGCATGAAGACATGTGGTGCCCTAACAACTCATTCCACCAACGAAGCCAACCTCCACATCAGCAGACCCCTCTGACTAGTCATTGTTCGTATGACATGTGGTAGTTTTTACCCATCTGTATGATACTAACATCATCATTACATCAGTGTGACATCATCCAAGGGAAAAATTTTCACTGATGTCATCATTTTCATGAACCTAAATTTGATGATCATTTGACTGTCATTCCCAAGAAAATTTGAATTGCTATGATAGCTATATGATCATCAAATTTAACCTCATCTTTTGTTGATCCAACCCCTCTTGAGATTGATTTTTGATTTGATAGTCCGACTTTGGGAGGCCATATCTTAGTCATTCAAACTCCTAATTAGGTGTGATTCTTTTTATTTTGGTTAAATTTTTTTAAATTTTTCAATGGTGTAGTTCTTTTTTAGTTTTGGTGCACAAATTTGTCAGAAATTACATTTTTTGATGACTGTACCTATTCAATCCTACATTTTGCAACTTCAAATACTCCATACGAGCTCATCTAGGCTCGAAAATAGGTTCCATTTTTTTGAAAGTGTGTTATTTTTTGTCTACTTTCTAGATCTATAATTACAGTATAGTCTTGTATGGAAAAAAGTATCACTTTCAGAATTAGTTCCTTTTCTGCATTGTAATGCTTTGATATATCTTCATAATTGTTTTATATATGAGATACAATTTGATTTTCTAGTTTTGAACTCCATAAGGAGGTTGTAAAAAGGCAAAATTAGAAGTCCACTAAAGCCAAAATTGGCAAGTGGCCATTGTAAACACACTACATATAAAGTGCCAAAAGAATATTTTTTTGGGAGGTTTCTTAATTGAGTGAAAAAAGGGGGTGTTTTTGGTGTTGTGTTCCTCTTTTCCTACTATTTTCTTTTATTTTTTGCATCATGGGAAATTTCAAGTCCCTAAAATTAACTCCACATAAGTATGCTACATGGTCAATTAAAATGTTGTGTGACTTAATGCATAATGGAGTTTCTCAATATGTAGATGATACCCTTCCTAAACCAACATGTGATCAAGTATCTACAAGTGACATCTTTGCTTGGGAAACAATGGATAGGAAAGCATTAGGTGATATTTTTTTGGGGGTTGAAGACAAGATCATATATCAAATCTAGAAGTCTCGTACATCCAAGGAAGCTTGTGATTCCTTCCAAAACCTATATGGTAAAGTGTTTAAAAAATATGTTTACAAAATTGAAGATGAACTTTTCTCCTTAGATCCAAAGACATTTAATTCTATACATGACTTTATCATAAAGTTGAATGAATTAAGAACAAAGCTTGATGATTGTGGGAGTCCTATTAAAGATGATAGGTTAATCTATCTCATTCATAATAAGCTGCCATCTGAGTACTCCACATTTGTTTCTTCTTATAACACCTCAAAGACTACATTATGGTCTACCTATTAGAAATTCTCTTTTGATCACTATGCTATACTATTGGATGAAGAAGAAAAGAAGTTAAAATCAATGGGGATTCTCAATTCACCAAAGTCAAAGGCATTGGTGGCCAATAATGAGGGTTCTCAAACTTCAAATAAAGGAAAGGGCAAGAAGAAGTGGAAAAATAACACACAAGAGGATTCAGAAAAGACAACATCACAATTAAATCAACAAGGCAAGTCTTCCTCAAATTCAAACAAGAAGGGGGACACTAATAAGGAGAAGAAAAAGTGTGCTTATTGCAAGAAGTTGGTTCATGATGAACATGAGTCTTATCATAAAAAGATTGATGATTTAATGAACATCATAAAGAAACACAATGTTCCACTGCCTAATGTTTATAACGAGAAAGGATCCTCATCTTTAGATTCAAAGAGCAAATGGCAAGCACTTATGGAAAACTCAAGTTCTTTAGTGGAATAGATTCTTAACTCAGGTTCCCCATATAACATGGGTTCTTCAAAAGGAGACTTTTCTTCATTGAAGAAGTCCAAGGTACCACACATCTTTGTAGGAGATAATACAAGAATGGAAGTTGAAGGGAAAGGACAGGTAGAGATGGAAAATGGAGTGTTCAAATATGTTCTCTATGTTCCTAACCTAAGTTCCAATCTCCTCTCAATTTACCAAATCACTCACCTTGGAGATGGAAATAAAGTTGAGTTTCTTCTAGATTTAGTAATGGTGCGCACTCTCAAAGATGATTCATTGGTTGGGGTGGGGAAAGTTAGTCATGACACAAGGTTGTATTTTTTCTCCCACTTTTTTCCTAACTCTCCTTCACATGCCTTGTTGACTCAATCTCATCCACAAATTAAATTATGGCATGAGCAGTATGGTCATCTTGCCTTCCACTATCTTCAACAACTTTTCTCAAAAAACATGATCAAAGGTCTACCTATAATCAACTTTTTCAAAGGTGAATGTTCAACATGTTTAGTAAATATGAATCTAGAGGAGAAGTTAAATAAATGGAAGTCTTCAAGAGCATCAATTTTTCTTTAGTTGGTTCACATGGTACTAGCCGGTCCTTTTATAGTGACATCAATCAGCCATGGTCACTACATACTTACTTTCATTGATGACTTTTCACAATATACTTGGGTCTACTTTCTTCATCACAAGAATGAAGTGTTGGATAAATTTCTAGACTTCAAGACTCATGTTGAACAGAAATTGAGGAAAGCCATCAAAGTTCTTCGAATGGAAAATGAAAGAAGATATGTGAAAAAAAGACTTAAAGACTTTTGCAAACTTGAGGGTATTGATCTTCAGAATCCACCAGCATTTAGTTCACATAGGACAGATGTTGCAACACTAAGGTTACAAACTCTTAAGTCTATTGCAAATTGCGTGATAGAAGCCAAGTCTCTTAATCCATCACTTGAAGTCAAAGCTATAAGTAGTACCAATCACATATTTAATAGGTCTCCCCATAATGCCTTAGATGGAAAGACTCCTTCTAAGGCATGGTGTGGTAGAAAACCAATTGTGACACACTTCAGAGTCTTCAGTTGTCCACCATGGGAAAACATATCTTCCAAGGGTTGTAAGGCACCACCACCTAGGCCTTATACTTTCATCAGATATGAAGATGATGTTAAGGCATATAGACTTATGGATCCTGAGACTCATAATATTTTCATAGAGAGGAATGTACACTTTAAGGAAAGCTCACCCAACTTATCTTCTAATCCTCTCTGCACTTCATACATTATGGAAACTGATAGTGACACTAGTGATAGTACTTCAATAGATTTAAATATGTGGGGTTCTATTGATAGCTATAGCGTGAGGTCATGGCATCAACACATTCCACATGCCTATATTTCCATAGTGATAGGTCTAGCATAGTAGCGTACACCTAGTCTTCTAGCTCCAGCATTAGAGAATGACTACATAGCAAATATTTCAAGTTTTTTTGTGGAGTCATACATAGTGGATTTTGGGGACATCATTGATCATATATATCTTCTCTTTGATAAAGTAGGATCTTCTTTAGTTGTCATTAGGGCTCACTCTAACCCTCTTGTCCATTCTCTACATGATTGATCTTTACAGGTTGATATGATTGTGGATCCTTATGTATAGAAGTTGTAGAAGGTCTCTTTATCAATTGAGGAGATAGTATGTTCTCTGGGATATTTCTACATTCATCCTTGATAGGGAGACATCATTGATAATTGGGATTCTTTCTACACACAAGGGAAGCATCTCTTATGTACCCATGATATTGTTTCTTCCAAAGGGGAAGAATATTATTCAGCAGTCATGGATAGCTTCTACATTGGAGTAGGTATCATTGATCAACACTCTACATTTGGGGGGGGAGACTACCTTGTTTCTCTTCTTCTTCTCTCTTGTGGGGGGTGACCTTTTCCTCTTTTAGGATTGTGTTCTTCTCATATTTCTCTATTGTATATACTTGACATATGTTGTAATGGGGGGTCTTGATTACTCCATCCATCCATGCGTCTTGTCTTTTCATCTCTCTTTTCGGGAGAGATTTTTTCCCATGAGGTTTTCCCTCTTTCTCCACTTTACGAGAGATTGAATTTTATTATGTACATAGGTACCTAACATGGCCTAGTAGCCAGGACCCATCATGCATTTCATTCTAGCTTTCATAAGCTTAAGTGTATTCCCCTAAGTTGTACTTAAGGTTGGGTATTGGTGTAAATAAGTATTTACTTATTACACTTTACTTAAGTTTACTTATGTTAATGCATTATTTTATTATTTCATAGGTGAGACACTTAGGAGTTTGCATACTCTTACGAGTTGCCATGTTGACAACACTGGAGTTGGCATAATTAACTAAGTTTTCATGTAGTCAACACAATTATTCACACTCCTAATTTAGCACATGGTGTCTAAAACATAATTTTTCATGCTACATCTTTTTAGGCTTATCCTCTCATCATCACACTTACTCCTATGCTTAATGGAGGATAACCCATATCTAGTGGACATGTGCCTAGTTGTATGACTTATCATGTTGTTGATTCCTATGCATTCTAGAGGCCTTTATATACAAGCACTCCTAGTTTACTTTCAGACATATTGAATGAATATCATATCATCATTCTTATCATACTCTTTTGGTCTACTACTGTGTTTGTGCTTGAGTTCCTAGGTCTTGGGTGAATTTTTCCCTAAGGCAAATTCACATAGTTGTATCCCAACTAATGAGCTCAAGATGGGCTGGGGAGAGTGCTTTGTAATATGGATAGGGTTTGATAGGGTTTAAAGATATGACCTCATTAGATGGTCCACACGTTGTATCAAGTAGGTCCATAAAATGTGTTTCCTCTAAAGTGTCAAGAAAAGTAGAGATGATGAGTGGCTCATAGTGGTCATCTTTGACTTCTACTAGAAAGAAGTTGGGAAATATAATTTGAAACTGAAACCCTTAAATAATTTCATCATCCCCATATGATGTGATGTGATGTGTCTATTCTGTATCAACCTCTAAGTTATTTTGATGTGTGCTAGCTCTTGATGAAGTAAATACTTGATGAGAGATTGATCTTTGTGCAATGGGAATACTAGATGTAGAGATGTAAAAAAAATCACATTCTTTGTCATGAATGGAATCTTCTAATAATGATTAAATTCCCACTTGGTGGAATCATCATCATCTTCATTATTAGAGGTTTTCATGAATGGTTCCTTTGTAGGATGTAGATCCAAGATGGATAGATTTACATTCTTGTTGTCAGCTATTGTTTGGTCATTGGTGTATTTCCCTTTAGGTACCCATACCAAGGTAGAAGAAGAAGAATCATTATATTTGGGATGGGACTTGGAGGTGTTCTATGCATTGTCTTGTTAACTGTACCCCACCCCTATTTTGGATCTATTAGACTTGAATTGTGTTGCTAAGGGTTTGATGATGCCTTTCCCTTTCCCCAAAGGGCCATCTCCCATATATCCCATTTTCTTCATTAAATCAAAACCTTTTACATATAGGTGAGGGGAGATGTCAATATTTTGTTCACTAATTGCTTCTGTGGAGCTTGAAGGTACACCACTTTCTTTGACAAATGTGCATGATAGGGCCTAGTGGTGGATGGTGGTTCACCATGGGATCTTGAAGAAAGTTGAGGATGAAATAATGAGACTGAGTACTCACCTACCCCTTTACATTATAGTTTGCACTTCCTATCAAACTCTTTCATTAGTCTATCTATTTCTTCATAATGTGACCATTTGGGGTCTTTTGATGATGATGGTGAAGGAAGAGGAGAACTTGAACAACCAATTTTCTCTTTACCCTTAGTTGATGTAGATAAGTAGTCATTATCTCAACATATAGAACATGAATTGTCTATTGATGTGGACTATCTGATGTCATCTATTGGGGTGCTAGTTTCTTCCCTGTTATGAGGAACATGGGAATTGTAATATTGGGTAAGGTTTTGATTCCTAGGTATGGTTACCGCTTGGCCTATGTATATAAATTGGAGACATTGATGGTATGTGGAAGGAATAACTTACATGTCATGGATCCACAACCTTCCTAATAGGATATTATAGGTTAATGTTAAGTACAAGACTTGACGAACAGTTTCTTTTACAACTGAGCCTACCTTGATTGGTAGAATAACCATGCCTTTGGAGGATCTCTCCTCATCATCATAAGCCTTAATGGTGATTTTCTTCTCTAGGTCAACAACATCCTTCGTATATCCTAGGGCTTTTACCAATTCTACTGTGCAAATGTTTAGGCTTTCCCCACTATCAACCAAGGCTATCTTGTCTCTGTTTCTATGGATAAAGACTTCAGTGTGCAAAGAAAATTTTTGTGGATGGACGATGGAAATATCATCTTGGGTTGAAAAGGATATGCAATAAGGGGCAACTATGTTACTTACCATATTTTGTAGTTTACTAACATCAAGGTTATTTGGCACTAAGGCTTTGGTGAGGGTTTCTTTATGCTTAGGGGAAATTTGTAACAACTCAAAAATGGAGATATGGTAAGGAGTCTTGAGTAACTAGTTGACCAAGCTATATTTGGGTAAAGTGGAACTCATAGTTACATGATAAAAACTTATCATGGGCCCTAGTAAAATGACTTTACAGGCTTGACCTCAGGTAACAACATTTGATGATTGTTTCTTATTTTTATCTTTAATTATGATGGCATTTACAATGTCATCAAATTCAAAGATCATGTTTATGGAATTATTGTAATGATGAGCATAATTAACCTTGTCATGAGGAGGTGCATTCTGATTAGCTCTAGAGGGTTTTCCCTTCTTGTAGCTCATGAAAGGGTTCTTGAAGGCTATGTGGTCTTCATTATTTTTAAGGTTGTTCACTTTGATAGTTCCATCATTGATTAATTTTTTTATAGCCCCCTTAAGGGAGAAATAATTGTTGGCTAAGTGCCCCTTGTTCTAGTGGTAGGCGCAAGCACTCTTATAAGTGATGCGGGAGCATCTTGACCCTTCATACATTATGATGAATTGCATAATATTGTAATATTTAAGTCATTTAGATTTCATATAACCATGTTGAGAAAATGGTTAAAATGCGTAACTTTGCATTGTAATGTATTAAAAAGTAGAAAAAAAAAATACATTTTCATTGTAATGGGAGTGCTTCAAAAAGTATTGAAAAATGTACAAGGGTTAAAAGATTGTGTTGGGTTGGTTAAAAAGGTGGTTGGGAAGTTGTAAACCACCAAAGCCACTTTAAAATCATTGTATTGGTCATTCCAAATAGAGAGGGGTGAATGAGAACAAAAAACAGTCATTTTGAAGCAATTGGTTTTCAAGAATTTGCCATGTTTTATTGGTTTTAACTATTTTAGTGCTGGTTCTAGGTATTGTACAGACATTTACAGCCTGGAACCCTTGTATTTTCTATATATTTGAAGTGTAGGATGAATAATATTCTCTCTCCTTTTGGTTTGGAACAATTTTATTGAATTTTGAAGAAGTTATGCTAGTTTTGGTAAAAGTGGTCATTTGCAGATTTGAGGATGCCCAGCTATAGTCGGATTTATATATTTGGTACGGGCATATTTGAATGAAAAAAAAGTTATAGTTATATTAATTGGAAATATATACGAATCAGCTTTTATTTCCAATTTTTTTGAATCATTTTCATTAAGATATGCGTCAATTATCGTCATTTTAATGAAGACTGATTTTTAAAGATTTGTTTTGAAGTTATAGGCAATGATTGGTGCTTGTAGAACAATTTATGAATTGGAAAACTTAATAGCTTATATATTCAGAAGAAAAATTCATATAAGGTTTCTTGAAAATTTTTTTGGTTTTATTTGGAGTTGTTTAGAGAAATTTATTAGGCTCCCAAGGAAGGGTTACTGGTTTTACTTCTGATTTATGACAGAGAAAATGGGTCTACATGCAGAGACTATAACGTCTAATGGATTGAGTTATTTTGGTTTATCTTTTGATATGTTTTATAATTTCTAATTTGAAACAAATAATACAAAGGGTTTTGCAAGAAAATTTAAGGATTGAAAGTTATGATTAATGTACTCGGGTATAGCAGTCAAACCATGTGAATGGCAAAGTATTGTAAACCAATGTTGGAAAGAGTTTTGTTTTGGTTCATGAGATGTCTAAAAATGGAATTTATTTCATGGATTTTTAAAGGATACTCATGTATCCCAACATGTGTTTTACTAAATTTTTGCTATTTACATCAGATTGGTATCAGAGGCAACGAAAGGTCTGGTGTTTTTGTGGGTAGAGATAACTGGTGGTATGTGGATCCATCATAGCTGCAAGAAGGATGCATTTGCAATTGTGCATGTGAAGATCTCAAGCTGGGAGCTTGGTATTGTCTCCATAAGAGATACATCTAGAGTAGGATGTTGAGAGCAACCACTGAGCGAGAGTGGGAAGTGCATCACCAGACCGAGTCTACTGTTGGGTAAGATGACAATAAGGTGGTATGAAAAAATACCATAAAGCATGATGGCTAGTAGCTAGTATTTACTCCATTGATGGGAGTCATTTGAGAAAGATAGAGTATGCAGAAGAAGCATGGACTTGGTGATAAAGACAAGGAAGTGAAAGATTTGATTGCAGAACTCTCCACTACACATTTCCATGGGACATGGAAATCTTTTAAGCCTAGGAGTATGATGCGGGAGCATCTTGACCCTTCATACATTATGATGAATTGCATAATATTGTAATATTTAAGTCATTTAGATTTCATATAACCATGTTGATAAAATGGTTAAAATGAGTAACTTTGCATTGTGATGTATTAAAAAGTAGAAAAAAGAAAAAAACATTTTCATTGTAATGGGAGTGCTTCAAAAAGTATTGAAAAATGTGCAAGGGTTAAAAGATTGTGTTGGGTTGGTTAAAAAGGTGGTTGGGAAGTTGTAAACCACCAAAGCCACTTTAAAATCATTGTATTGGTCATTCAAAATAGAGAGGGGTGAATGAGAACAAAAAAAAAGTCATTTTGAAGCAATTGGTTTTCAAGAATTTGCCATTTTTGATTGGTTTTAACTGTTTTAGTGCTGGTTCCAGGTCTTGTACGGAAATGTACATCTTGGAACCCTTGTATTTTCTATATATTTGAAGATTAGGATGAATAATATTCTCTCTCCTTTTGGTTTGGAACAATTTTATTAAGTTTTGAAGAAGTTATGCTAGTTTTGGTAAAAGTAGTCATTTGCTGATTTGAGGATGCCCAGCTACAGTCGGATTTATATGTTTGGTATAGGAATATTTTGGTGAAACAGAATTTCTAGTTATATTCATTGGAAATATATATGAATCAGCTTTTATTTCCAATTTTTTTGAGTCATTTTCATTAAGATATGTGTCAGTTATGGTCATTTTAATGAAGACTAATTTTTAAAGATTTGTTTTGAAGTTATAGGCAATGATTGGTGCTTGTAGAACAATTTATGAATTGGAAAATTTAATAGCTTATATTTTCAGAAGAAAAACTCATATAAGGTTTCTTGAATTTTTTTTTTAAATTTATTTGGAGTAGTTTAGAGAAATTTATTAGGCTCCCAAGGAAGGGTTACTGGTTTTACTTCTGATTTATGACAGAGAAAATGGGTCTACATGCAGAGACTATAACGTCTAATGGATTGAGTTATTTTGGCTCATATTTTGATATATTTTAGAATTTCTAATTTAGAACAAATAATCCAAAGGGTTTTGCATGAAAATTCAATGATTGAAAGTTATGATTAATGTACTCAGGTATAGCAGTCAGACCATGTGAATGGCAAAGTATTGTAAACCAGTGTTGGAAAGAGTTTTGTTTTGCCTCATGAGATGTCTAAAAATGGAATTTATTTCATGGATTTTTAAAGGATACTCATGTATCCCAACATGTGGTTTACTACATTGCTGCTATTTACATCAATAAGCCACCTCAATAGGTGTATACTCCTTGGGTATGCTAGAAGACTAATATCCTCTTGGAGGAGGAACTTAATTATAAGCAACTTGTTGATTAGATGTCAAGGGAGTTCCATGTTACATTAGTAAAATGAACGAGCATTATCTTGTCTAGGTGGGTTTTTTCTAGTGTTCGCATTGATGTTATTGATAGTAGGATATTGTTGGTTTGGATGGGGTTGAGTTTGTGGTTTAACATGGTTAGCTTCAACCAACCCATCTTTGACTATTCTTTTGTTGTTATTTCTCCACCACTACTTTTGTTTATCGGTGGACCGATCAAATGAATTGTAAGTCTTTGATGAGTTGTGTGAGATACCCTTAGCATCTTTTGATAACTTGATGATATCATTATTTATCAGGGTCTCTTCTACTTTGGCTGCATTTTCTAATGTAGTTTTAAAGTCTTTAGGCCCTTGGAGCTAGAGCCAATAGTTCATGGGTTTAGAGAGATTATTGATAAAGATTTTAGTTTTCTCTTTGTCTAGAATGTTTCTATGGTATTTGGAAAATGTGTGTCTCCACATTTCTAGGAAGACTTTAAATGATTCTCTAGGAAGTTTTTTCATGTTACACAAATCAATCATCGTAACTTCCCTTTCAATATTATAAGAGTATTGGGTAATGAAAATGGAAGTCAATTGATCAAAGGACTTACTGTTGAAGGGTAGCTTAGAGAATCACTCCATGGCTTACCTTATGAGGCTTCTAGGAATAGATGCATTAGATACATCGTGTCATGAACAAACTCCATACTTAGAGCATAAATTGTCTAAGATGATCTTGGGGATCTAATGTACTAAAATATTTGTCATATTTTGGTATTTGCAAATTCTACAAAAATGGTGTAAAGGTGATGTTTTTATTGAATGGAAGAGGAGACACCTTGTCAAGTCTAAATTCTGTAGGTTGAATTTTTCCTCACTTCATCTTTTCCATTTCTAATTTTAGCTCTTGTAGTTTTTGTGTAAAAACATCTAAAGGTGACTCCTCTTCATCTCATTTTAGGTTGGTTACATCAAAGTTGGATGGTAGTTTTGCACCTTATTGTGCTAATGCTAGTATGCAACATTCTTTGTATTTTTCAAGTATCTTGTCCATGATATTGACAAGCTCAAGATTTTATTGAAAATATTCAATTTTGGTTTCGATGCTCTTTTCATTACATGCATTGGATGAACCCATTTTGGTAAAAGGTTCTAAATTTTGGTTGAATAGGGGTGATTTTTGGGTTACCATATTTGATGAACAATCTATTGGTATGATAGGTTCAATAAGATTTAGAGATTTCATGTGTTTGATGGTTCTTTTAGCTATTCTAGCACTCACCCATATAGGTGATTGTTTTGGTCCGTTCTTCTTTGTGACTACAATAGTTTTATGTAGTGGCATAAGATGTAGATAGGATTCCTTTAGCTCATTTTCATTTTGAAATAACGAGATTCTCTTTCAGACCATACTTAATTAAGCAACAAGATATGTTGGAAAAGGTTGTTTTATAATGTTGATAATAATGAAACTCAAGCTTGTGAAGTTGGGTAGGCAATGGATGTGTGTTTCCGATTCATTTCTAACTTGATATGTGGGGCTGAAATAATAGTGATTATTAGATAAGGATCTTGGTTGGATCTAGACCATTTCTTTTTGAAGAATGGTGGCAGTCATTTTCGTAATCTCTTAGTTTGGTAGAATGTCAACAAGGGAAAAGGGTATCCAACTCTATAGTTCATTCATTAAGATTGCAGGTAGCCTCTATTTTAGGTTTTTCCTCAACTGTGCTATAGAAAGTCTCAAATGAACTATTTCATTGACTATATGCACTATTTAAATGTTCAAATGCATTATTTTATTAGTCATGTGCACTATTTTAGGGTTTAAATGCGTTGTTATGTAGAGAAAATGCACTATTTAAATCTTTAGAAGCATTGTTTTGTAGTCAGATGCACTATAATAGAGCTCATGTGCATCAAAAAATAGGTTAAATGTGCTATTTTAATTAGTAAATGTGTTATTTTAGGGTCTTCAACAATGTTCTTGTTTTGAGCTTGGTTTTCGTATAGGTTTGTAGTGTCATCTTTTTGGGAGGATTGTGGTCCAGACTGAATTTTATTATTAAGTTTTAAAAACACATCCAAGCATAGTCATAGTAGAAATGACAATGAAATATGAAACCACATGCACCTATAAAAATGGAAGAAAAGGGCTTCCTAACAAGGTGGTCTAGAGCTAGTGACTATTGGGTTTTATTTTTTAACCAACAATGTTTGGATTTACCTCTCTTGTGATAGAGAGCTTCCCACCAATGCTAAGGAGGTTTGGTGCAATCCCTTGTGGGACTACTAAAGGAAGGATATATTCTAAAAATGGGTGGCTTCTATTTGATTAGGAATGCAAGATTGGAAGGCATTCCCTCTCACCGGTCTTGCTAAGATAGTTTGGGAGGTAGCCTTTGTATGGTTGAGTAAACCTACCTAGTAGAAAGCCAAAAAATGGAAATCAAAAATAGGTTTGGGAAATTCATCACTCTAGAAGAGTGAAAGAATATCTCTACTATCTTGACCTACCAAACATAATAGACATAGTTGCTCAATTACAAGCCCTTTAATTACAAAAGACAAGGGGCTCCTAGTTAAGTTATCTATGGGTTCTTTCCTTGTTTGATTGTAATTGATCCTTATAGAAGTTCAGGCATTCTAATCAACTCAAAAGAGTTGAGAGCATAGGCTTGCTCCTATTTAGGTTATCTAGATTGAATGTTTCTATTAAACTAGGTTTTGAACTTAGAAATATTGCACTTTGAATTGACAAGGGCCAAGGTCCACTTACCTAGTTCGATGCTAGTAAAGGCTAGGTTTATTTTTGAGGGTCTTCATTCCTATCATGCTCTATCATTGACTTGGAAGTTTTTGTTAGCTTAGAGGAAACATGTAAAAAACAAATAATCAGATTTGCAAGTTAGATTCAAAAATTTATGACTTTAATCAAATGAGCTACAAAAATTAGCATTTGCATTACTGAATGTATCATATACACTATTTATACTAGTAAATGTGCTACAAAAAGTGGCAAATGCACTATAGAGATGCATAAATGTTTAAATGTGCTATAGAAAGCCAAACTACTTTAAATGCAGTAAAAGATTGCTCAGAAGCATTACAATAGAGTTTAGAAGTGTTGTAGCACTATAAAATTGTAGATCTAACCTTGGTGCATTTGAGAAAGTATTTGAGAGTTTTTTATTCCTATTATGAAGCTTCCAAAATGTTTTAGATCCTAAAACCAATCAAATCTACACAAGAAACCAACAAAAAATGTAGATCTACAATAAAATAGAAGATTAGAAAGAAAGACTAAAGAATAGAGAGGCTTCAAGTTCAAGCCCCAAGGTGGGCACCAATTTGTACACAGTATATTTGCATACTCATGAGACTTTAATGTAGAGTGCAAATAAAATAACAACAAACTAAACTAAACCCAAGAAATAATTGTCAAAATGGAAACTCTACAAACGTCCCATGTTTCCCAAACTATAATTGCTAAGAATTCTCCTAGACTAACACCTCAGTGATAGTTCTAGAATGGGAGTATGCTTAAAATGCCAATTTACAAGAATTTATGCAAGATCTATGACTAAATGCGGATTATATGTAGGTATCAACTTTAGAATGCTATTAAGTGAATATGCAATGAGCTAAACATGTGCTAAAATGATACTAAATAACATGAAAAGAAAGCTAAAATTCTATCAAAATGACATGAACTAGCTATGACAAAAATGCTAAAAGATGTTAACTCAAAATGTACCTATAGTGTAGATGCCTAAAACTTGGGTCCTGGTCTTGAATTCTCCTCCTATTTATAGGATTTTAGAAGGGGTTGGGGTAAGAATTAGGGTTTCACTCTTGATTGGGGATAATGGTGAAACTATAAATATCTCAAAAGATAACAAGAGGAAGAGTCCAACAAACATAGTTTTGAGGATAAATGGGGATTTTTCAAAATTTGTTAAATGAAAAAGGAGGATTTGTACTTTTGTGAGGATAAATGGATTTATTGATTTAATAAAAATTCCATTTATTTCCAAATTTTTGTATTTTCCTTTTTCCTTTTTTGTATTTCATTTTGTGATTTTGAATTGCTTTTATCCTCTTTTTAGAGTTGGTTTAATTCCTTTTGATGATTTAATGATATGATGTAATCCTTGATTTGAAAGTCTATTGTTTTCCTCTGATTTGTTGTCTTAATTCACATTGACTAATTGAAATTGCATTTTTTTGGTCTTTGAAATTTTTTGGGTGTCTAAAACTATGATTTGGATCATTTTATAATGATCATCTACTGGTGAAATAACTATCTATTGGTACTAGAATTGATCAGATATAGTGGATTTGAGTTGGATTAAGGGTTTGAGAAGTGATAAATTGGGGTTTTGGGGGTTCCCAGTGGATTGAGTCTTATACCTTTGGGATTTTATTTATTTTTATTTATTGTATAACTCTATTGAGAGTTTGGAGTGATAAGGATAATAGGAGAGTGATGATGCTTTGTTAATTGATGGTCTTTTTATGTTATTTAAGGGTCATTGTGTGGGAACAATCAAAACTAGTCCAAAGAAGTCCATAGTAGGTTTTTGGTATGTTTTAGTACTTGAAAAATAGTGTTTGTAAATGATTTTACCTTGCCAAGTGCTTTGGGAAAAAGTAAAGTTATTTGAGTTTTAAACCTACTACAAGGCTACTAGACATGCAATTAGGTCTTTGAGACAAATTAAGAAGATTTTGAACAATGGGAACATGAGTTTGAATAATAACCTTAAAAGTCCTTGAATCAAAGTTAATAAAATCCTATAAGACCAAAAAAAATATCACTTAAGAGACTTGGGGAAAGTTTTGGTAAGTCAAGCTTCTAATGCATTTAAGGCTTTGGGTAGATCATAGTGCCTAAACCTCTAAAATTTCTGAAATCTACTTGTGTAACTACTACCACCACCTTCCCTCAACATCAAAATTGGATTACTTGTTTATAGATGGTGAAATTTTAGAGTACCATATAGGTGTGGTGGTTGTAACTGACACATGGCTTAGACAATATTCTATGAAGAACCCTAACTTGTGGTTATTCAAGGCTTGGCAAATAGAGAGGAAAATTTTTCATTGTTTGAACCTTATTGTTGTCAAATTTCCATTTGATAAAATATGGTGGAAAACTAGATAATAAGACTCTTTGGAAGGTTCACTAGTCAAACCATGATGCAATACTTGAGAGATTAAAATGTAGAACAAATCTAGTTGGTTCATTAGATTGAATATAATTACAAAAACACAGAATCCTAAGGTAAAATGTTGTTAGGTTTTGGAAACTATGGTATTTGGTATATGAGCATGAGAAACATGTTTTCAAAGGTTAGAAGGTTTCCAATCAAATTTCACACTCCTTTCCAACAAAGTTGCATTTTTGAGCAACTTTTACAATTTTTGTACAAAAAGTGCAACTTTTGCAAAGTTCACTAGATTCCACTTCTAGGACTCAGAAAAGGTTCTAATTTTTTTTTAAATAACTAAAAACACTTAATCCTAAGTTATTTTGATGAAAAAATCTAAAGGACTCAATTTTTTCTAATTAGAAACTTTTTCTCATATCTTGCACAAAGTAGCTGAGGCATACATATCTAAGTCAATGTTTGTTGTGGGATCAAACTATCTACTCTATTAGCTTTGAGTGGCTTGGAAAACCCTAGTCCCAAGCTCATCTCATCCCATTGACCACTTGAACATTCTTGGGCATGCTGAACCAAGTTGACCCTAAGAATCATTAAATTCCTTGGGGTAGTGATCTTTGATGGGGCATATCTCAGAGTTCGTGTGAGGTATGGATGTAATTTTGAGTGCTATAGGATCATCTTGTCGAAACCTAGAATAATCTCTCTTGGGTGATGCTAAAACTTGTAGTGTTGGCTAGTAAAAAGTCGCCAACTAGTGAATCTTCCTAACCATTTGTCGTGGGATAAAAAGAATCTATTCCTTAGCTCTAGGTGGCTGGGTAAACTCTAGTCCCAAGCTCATCCCATCTTGTTGATCACTAAAACATTCTTAGGCATACCAAACCTAATTTAACCTGAGAGTCACTAAATCCCATAAGGTAATGATCTTTGATGGGGCATATCTCAAAGCTCATGTGAGGCATGGATGCAATTCTAGGTGCTACAAGATTATATTATTGAAACCTACAATAACCTCTCTCTCTTTTTGGAGATTGGATTCCATTTTTATTTTGTGACCGCATCTTGGGTGATGCTAAAGCTTGTAGTGTTAGCTAGTACAAAGTCACCAACTGGTGAATCTCTTTAACCATTTGTCATGGGATTGAAGTATATGTTCTATTAGCTTTAGGTGGTTAGATAAACCCTATTCCTAAGCTCATCTCATCTTGTTGACCACTCAAACATTCTTAGGCATGCTGAACCTAATTGACCCTAAGAGTAACTAAATCTCATAGGGGCAATGATCTTTGACGGGGCATATCTTGGAGCTTGTGTGAGGCATGGATACAATTATAGGTACTACAAGATCATGTTGTTGACACCTACAATAACCTCTCTCTCTTTTTGAATATTAGATTCTATTTTGATTCTACGACCCCATCTTGGGGTGATGCTAAAACTTGTAGTTTTGGCCAGTACAAATTTCCTAATTGGTGAATCTCTCTAACCATTTGTCATGGGATCAAACTTGTTCTATTAGCTCTAGGTGGCTATGTAAACCCTAGTCCCAAGCTTGTCCCATCCCATTGACCACTTGAACATTCTTAGGCATGTCGAACCTGATTGACCCTAAGAGTCACTAAGTCCCATAGGGAAATGATCTTTAACGGGGCATATCTCGGAGCTCATATGAGGTATGGATGCAATTATAGGTGCTATAGGATCATGTTGTTAAAACCTAAAATAACCTCTCTCTCTTTTTGGATATTGGATTCCATTTTAATTTTATGGCCCTATCTTGGGTGATGTTGAAACTTATAGTGTTGGCCAATACAAAGTTACCAACTAGTGAATCTCTCTAAATGTTCACTGTGATATCAAACTATTTATTCTATTAGTTATGTGTGGCCAAGTAAACCCTAGTCCCAAGCTCATCCTATCTCGTTGACCACTCAAACATTCTTGGATATGCTAAACCAAATTGACCCTAAGAGTCACTAAATGTCGTAGGGCAATGATCTTTGATGGGGCATATCTCAGAGCTCATGCGAGGTATGTTAGCATGAATGTTAATGCTATGGGGGAGCATTACAAAACATTGATATTATGTATTTATAACTATGTTTGTCATTGATGACAGTATAGTAATAAGTTTGTAAAAGACTGACAGAGAAATAGACTATGATTTTTGTATTGAGAACATTATGTTACTTATCTAATGATGAACAGTTACTAGTACATACTACATTGTGTATTTGTTACAAGGGTAAGTGCACCAAACCTGAATCAATAGTGTACAAAACATATGGTTGATCTATAGTGAACCATATGGAAACAAAGCATTAGGAAAGTAGTTCCTATTGCATGATTGCTATAGTTCGTTACAATTGTAACGAAGGGTTGCATAGTGAACTAGAGATAGTTTATTGACTTTTGATGACATCAGAGAGTGCATATGTATGGAAGTCACACATGTGAAAGTCTATGTATAACTGTGAGATGAAAACATTAATTAAATGTGTATTTCATTTAATTAACATGTGGAAAGCTAACTCAAGGATTTATTATTAAGCATGGTATAAAGAAAATATTTTTTCCATGTTTTATATATAGATGAGTAGAGAAGACTTAAAAATAAATAAGTAACAAAGTGATAGAAAAGTAGAGTGATCTACCTATGTGTTTAAGTGACCTTAAGGGTTATTGTTACTAAGTTTTAGAGTTTCAGATCTGATTACATGATCTAAAGGTGAAGGATTTTGATTACTGGACAAAGGAAGATGTAAAAGCTTGTTACACATCTATTATTCTAAAAGGAATAGTACTAAGGTTAATTGGATAGTGGGTTCATTGATCTGATCTTGAAGCTATTTGGATAGTGGTTTTAACTACCTTCCACAACTCCTAACAAGGTTGGCACAACTCTTAACAAGGTTAGAATCTCCTAACAGGGACTCTTTATACTAAATGTTGTAATAGATTCCTAACAAGGTCCATCCTCTAACAAGGAATATTCATATTAGTACATCATTTTGTGGGCATCATTCCCATTAGGGTTTTCCCTCTAATCAAAGGTTTCCCTAGTCAACATATCTAGTGTAATTGCTTATGTGCATCTCTTTGTGGTTGTTGTTTAATTTGGTTGAATGGTCAATATTGTTTAAGAGGATAACTATTTTAAACTATCATATAACTAATTCAACCACCCTCCTCCCTCTCTCAATTATATTGGTTACTATTATTTCTAACAATTGGTATCAGAGCCTCAACACCTTGAAGAAAAAGTTTAACAAATTTAGAAGATCCATGGAGAACATGTTTAGAAAGAAAATTCTAAGATTTGATGGCATAAACTATGACAACTAGAAGGATAAAATGAAGACTCATCTCTTGTGCATGGGTCCATGGTATTGGCTTGTAACCAAGGCATCTAAAACATTGTGGAAGAAGACAATCTTCAAAGCTATACCGAGGAACAAAGTGAAGTATTTATGTGCAACATAAGGGAAAGAGAAGCAATATTGTCAGCTCTACCTAAAAATGAGTATAGCCAAGTAAAATAACTCAAAACATCTCATAGAATTTGGAAAACCTTAGAAGCTAATTATGAGGATGATACACATGCAAAAAGAGTTAGATTACAAAATCTATATTCCACATTCCAAGATGCTAAAATGATGGAAGATGAATCTATAAGAAGCTATATTGGTAGAATATGTGAGATTGTTGTAGGAATCACATCTCTTGGTGGAAAGAAATCCGATGATGAAGTAATATGGAAGATCTTGAAAAGTCTAACACCACCTTTCAAGACAATAACATAGATGATTCAAGTGATGATACCTTGTACAACTAATTTCACCAAAGAAACATTGCTTGGTAGATTAAAGCTAAAGAATTCAATCTGAAACTATTTGGAGAATTAGAAAAAGTTGAAATAGCATTTAGTGCATTTAATATTAAACCTAGTCTAGCAAGGAACACAAAAGTGCAAGGAGACATTGCTAGCAACAAGAAGTCTATTGAGGAAAAGATCCAAGAAGGAGTGGCTCTTCTTGTGGAAAGAGAAAAAGATGGTAAAAATATATTTAAATGTTGGATATGTAATGAATATGGTCATTATTCATCTAAGTGTCCTAAGAGAGAAAGAAAGCATAAAGGAAGATTCAAATCTAGAAGACCTAAAAATTGTATATATGCTAATGAAGAAGAAGAAGAAGAATCTAATAAAAAAAAAAGTGAAGATGAATTAGGATTCATAGCTATAAAGGAGGATGATCTTGATAGAGAAATTAGAGAAGAAAGCATGCTGATTTCACAAGTTGAAAGGAAAGATTGGATCATTGATAGTGGATTTTCACATCACATGACTGGTGATATGAGCGAATTTGTCAAATTTAGAAGTAATGATGGAGGAATTGTCAGAGTAGGGAACAATGCATCCTGTCACATTATAGCAATTAGATTGGATCATTGATAGTGGATTTTCACATCACATGATTGGTGATATGAGCGAATTTGTCAAATTTAGAAGTAATGATGGAGGAATTGTCAGAGTAGGGAACAATGCATCCTGTCACATTATAGCAATTAGATCTATCAAACCTGATGGTAAAACAAATACTAATGATGTTTATTTTTTTGATGGACTAAAACATAACTTGTTAAGTGTTGGACAGCTTATAGAAAAAGGTTACCAGTTACAATTTTGTAATGACACATGCATCATCAAGAACAAGGAAAACTACCTAGTATTGGCACAAGAACCAGAGGTAATGTATTTTAGTTAAATTCCAATAAAATAAAAGTTTTAGTAGCTAAAGTTGACAACAGTTGGTTATGGCATAGAAGATTTTGTCACATTAACTTTGATAACATTGCGAAAGCTCCGAAAACCTAGTTATCTCAAAAAAAGATGGGCACGGTGAGAGAGAGGGATGGAGCAGGCGGGAATTGAAATTCGAATCATGTTGTTTCAAATCTGGAGAAAGGCGGGAGACAGGAGACCACGTCTGCAGGAGGGCATGCAGCAAGGCATGCAACAAGCGCAGGGCAGGAAACGGAGGGGAAAGATGAGGATGCCTCAAAGGATGGGGACCCATGGGTTTTGATGCCCCATCTAGGTGAGAAGATTCCCCATCCCCCCCATGTGGGCAATGGGCCGTCTGGGACATGGGGACGCTGGTCGAATATATTCGGGATAAAACCATCAGGTAAATCGTCTTTCCCAAAAGTCATTGACAAATCTGATAAGGAGAAAGGTATTTTTGCTCTGGAAATCCCTAGGGAAATTATTCACCACAATATCCTAAGCATGGCGAACACTCTGGTAGGAAAATTTGTAGGGCCAAGACCTAATATTGATGTACTGAGGACATTTACCAGGAGAAAATGGGACCTTAAAGGGCATGTAGATGTGACTGCTATGGCCAAAGGCTTCATGTCTTTCGAGTTTTCTTGCTCGGAAGATTTTTCTCGTATACTATGTGCTGGGAACTAGTCTTTGGGCAGATCCAACCTAATATTGCAAAAATGGACATCCAACTTGGATTTGAACAATGATTTCCAATCTCAGGTTCCAGTTTGGTTAAGATTTCCGAAACTTCCTTTGGAATATTGGCATGAGGATGTCTTTGATGGCATAGCCAGGACCGTTGGAGAGCTCCTATCCATTGACCCTGTCACAGCTGCTAAGAAAAGATTGAACTACGCAAGAATCTGTGTAGGAGTCATCGAAGGCCAGGACATGCCTCAAGTTTTAGAACTACAATCTCATCTGGGAAACAGATCTCAAAAGATTGACTATGAAAGTGTGCCTTTTGCTTGTTTCCATTATAAGAAGGCTGGCCACAAGGCTGGATCATGTCCACTTTTCAAAGGGAAGAGTACAGTGGGAAAGGCTCGTCCACAAGGGGGGATAAAAGATTCTCTAGATCCCAAAAAAGAATGGAGGAAAAAAGCATCGCAAGTCAAGGCAAATGGAGAGGCAGAAGAAAAAACAAATTATGCTCCTAATGCGCCCCAAGAGGAATCAGGGCCTCCTCGGGTGACTGGAAACTTAGGAGGGGGAGAAGAGGAAGGAGTGAAAGACGATTCAACACATCTCCCCAATGCGAAGGAATCTGAGGAGATAGGTGAAAAAATGACTCTTCCCCCTCTGGATTCTCAGGAGGATGACTTGAAACTATCCTTTGTCCCAAACTCCATGGAAGAACCAAAGGAGGGGGAACCCATGTCCCAGGACCCTAACCTGGTGTGTTGTCCCCCCCTTCAATAGTAAACAAAATCATCGAGAGGCTGTCTGCATCGACAATGGAAGATTTGGCGAGAATTGATGCTTGGCCGGACAAAGGACTAGAGGGAGAAGAGAATCCCTAGACGGAAGTCAGGAGTAGAAAGAAGAAGAATAGCAGGGACCCTTCTCCGATATCTCCCCCTTCTACTAGAAGCATGGCCAAGGCTGATCTTGGCCACAAATCTAACCTAGTGGGAAGGAAAAACAAGAATGAAATCAGGAAAGAGGAAGCCAGAAGAAACATTAAGGATGGTACGCAGCGCACCATCTAGGAAGCATGATCAGTAGTTAAATCATGAAGATCTTATCTTGGAATATTCGTGGACTCAATGAAATCCACAAGCAAGAAGTTATTAGAAATATGATAAGGGACCAAAGGCCTGATGTGTTTCTAATCCAGGAAACTAAAATGAAGAAGGAAAGGATGGAAAATATTAAGTTCAACAATAGCATGAAGGGCATAGCCTCTAACTCTGAAGGAGCGTCTG
>CM053792.1:949565775-949598275 GCA_028749045.1 Cupressus sempervirens | reverse complement strand
TGAGAAAATGGGATGAATTAGTATGAAGAAGTGATGATACTGTAGATGCAAACCATTTTTTAGCATCTACAAAAATAGAGTTTATTTTCTACTATAAACCCCAAGGATGTTGGATGAAGACTAGTAAAGCAATTGTGAATAAAGTGTGAGAAAATTAATTTGGACTTGAACATAGATATATTCATGACTTCATTGGAATTGAATGGTGATTTGGAATTTTATTAGAGTAAGTGTGTAATTTTAAATTTATTTTATTAAAGAGTAACTAGAATTAAATTAGAAGTATACCTTAAAGCTTACCCTTTTATAGCTTGCATTTCATCTTCACTTAACTTTTTATCTTCATCCTTTCAAAAAACTACTCCAATATCTTTCATCAATCTACAACCCCAGATTGAAATTCAATAGGAGTAAACTAAAACCCTAGAACAAAACCAAACCTTAAGATAAATTGAAACATAGTGTTACCCATCATCTTTGGTATCATTATTAGGGAAAGATATTAAACACATGAAGCCATAGAAAGTTAAGATAGGATCAATGTATCTGTGGGAGTGTCTGATCAAGTGTCGACCTTTTTGGTCCAATATCCAAGGTTTGCACACCAGTAAATCATTTTGGTTTATGAATAGGCTAGAGATAATCAATGCAAGTTTATTAATAAAGAATTAGTAGGTAGTTCAAAAAATCAAAAACCACAAAAAGAGAAAATTCCATTGACCATCGAAACCAAACCAAAAAATGAAGTCAATCTCCAACCACCTTCTCAATCCACCTCCCCTACTATACCTTCTAAAAATTTTCAACAATTCAAAAATTCATATGAAGCTAGGTGTGTTAAGCCTCCAAACCCACTAGAACAACTTTTTAAGACATGCTACAACCTTTGGGTAGTAGAAGTTTTGGAAGGAGTCATGGTTGATAATGTTAGAAATAATGCAAAAAATAATGGTAATGCAATCATTCAATACAATATGACCTTTGAGTTTCCTATTCAACCCCCTTGGGGTAATGCTCCTATGAAGAATATACCTCACTTAGCACTTCCTATATTTAGAGGGTCAACCTCTAAGGATCCTAACATGTTCCTACTTGAATTTGATGTCCTTTGTAATAGCTATGATTAGCAAATGAAAGATTCTTTTTCTAGCAAGATATTAGGAGTATTGTAAGACCAAGGAAGTATGGGATGAAATATTTCACATGACACAATTAGAGGATGAGTAATTTGAAGATTTCTTAGAGTAGTTTTTCTTTAGCTTACAGTGCTCAAAATGCCCTGATTTAACCACAAACACTATCAAAATGATCTTCTTAAGTGGGATTCATGATGAAACCATGGATGCCTTAAATTTTATTGGTAAAGGTTGATATTTCTAAACTATCCTTTGATGATATTTTTGATATATGCAGGAACTATCCACAATCTCATAGATTTGTTTGTGCGCACTAAAGTATGTTTTCCACTATGGGTAATGCATCAATTATCTCCAAGTGATAAATTGATAACCTACTTGAAGACCTTAAAATTGATTTATTAAATCATATGGGAAAGAGAATTGACACTTGTATACTCATAGAAAATAAGAAGAAGTTGAAAAGGCCTTGGTAGTATATTGCCCAACTTCTTGTAAGATGCATGGACCAGAAGACTACCCCTATAATCAGACTCATGTAGCATCCCTTGAGGAAGCTAAAAAGAATTAAATACTACAACCTTTTCTTGAAGGGGTGGTTCCTATGGAGTATACTGAAGAATTAGTTTACTATATGGCTTGACGATGCCAGTTTCTACTTAGAGGGTTCTCCAACGAACTTTTTTTAGACTGTCTGAACAATTATCTAACCAAGGTCCATGGTATGGAGGTTGGAAACAACCTCAAACTTATACTTAATGGCCCCAATATGTTTATCCTAGTACACAACCATGGCATCAAGCATGGAGGCCACAATCTTCATATCCACCTCCACAACCTTATATGCAACCTTATCTTCCACAACAATCCTTTGATGCAGGAGCATCGAGCTTGGATTTTTGTGGAGCTATTATTTTCATGGTTAGGGATGTGTTGGAGACATATTGGGTAACCTTTCCTCATCATTGCATAGATATTGGATGGATTGAGTTAAAGTTTCAATTGTTTTTACCTTGTTGTAGGAACTATGTTTTTTCTGGTTTCTGGGTGCCTATTGTGAGCTATGTAACTAATTTTATAAAATGAGTTATAGGATTATCTTTTCAAGGATTGAAGAGGGCCTAGAGTTATATCTATTATCCAAGGTGCAAGTTCTAATTCCTTATATATTTGGAGATATGGCAATTCTCCTAGAGTATCAATTTCTAACAAACTGCATGATGGGTTTTTGTGTGTGACTTTCAGGATGGATGCACACTTTTCCTTCAAGAATAAGCCTTTGTGCACTTAATGGGTTGTAGAGGACCTAAATTAATACCTATTATTTTAAGCACAAGTTCTAATTCAATAAAATCTAGGAGATATCATGATTTCACTCAGATATCAATTTAGGGCATGTAAGGGCCTAGAGTACTATCTATGGTCCAAGGCACAAGTTCTATTTCCTTATATGTTGAGAGATATGGCAATTCTCTCAGAGTATTGATTTCTAATAGACTAGACAATGGGTTTTTGTGCATGACTTTCAAGATGGAGGTGCACTTTTCCTTGGAAAATTAGCCTTTGTGCACTTGAGGGGTTGTAGAGGACCTATAGACCTACAGTTTGAAGTGTGAGTTCTAATTCAATTGGAGCTAGTAAATATCATGATTTTTCTTGGGTATCAATTTCTAGACAGTTAATTTTGGTTGGAGGTTGGCTTGTGGCTCTTCAAGTATTTAATGTTAGTTCTGGCATTCAGGGCTAACTTGTGGCTTACATTTGGGATAAGTAGGGGAAATGGTGAAGTCTTTTAGTAATTATTCATCCATCTTAGAGAAGAGGAGGTAGTTGAAGAGCAAGTTTTTCCCGAGTTTATGGATAGAGAACCGAATGTGAGGTAGTTTACACTTGGATCTTGGATAAAGTTGGAGCAAAGCTAAGGTTGTGGTTGGAAAACAAGAAGATTTCTTGGTGGGCTTGCGAGTACAAGTTTAGATTTCCTTGGTTGTTTCTTCCAAATTGCTATTATGTTATAGATCTAGGCTAGCTGGGATTGGTTTTGTAAGTTTGGATCTTGAGGGATCTTGTAGAACTAATTTTTTAATTATTGTTTGTATTTGGCCCTAACTCGGAAGGCCTTATAGCCAGGCATATTAATTTATGTGTTTCCTGATTGTTCATGCGAGGTGGTAGGTTATAATATGACTTGCAAACAATTTGGTTTTATCACAAGGAGCATGGGAAGGATTTGTTGTAGAGGGTTTATGAAGATCTTGGGAGATGGCTCCAAGAGGATTGGACCCTGAGATTATTGTGAATCTTTGTGATGTAGTGGAGAGGAATTTTTCTAAGATGGCTACTCAGTTTGAAGCTAGTTTGGATGATCGAGCTAAGGAGGAGGTTGCTTGATTTGAAACTAGTTTTGCTAATCGAGATAAGGATAGGATGAGGAAGGTATTTCATAGATGTTTGTGGACCTGGAGTCTACCAATCTAGAAGAGAGTTGTTTGGCCAGTTAAGAGACTTGTTCATTAGAGAAGATGACATGACAAGGTTGAGGTGGAAGAGGTTGGTTTTGTTGATCAGTTTGTGAAGTCTGATACAGAACTGGCAAAGTAGCTAGAGGTTGTTGCTAAAGATATTCCTAACTTGTTGATGATAGGATAGATATTGGTTTTCATGATCAATTGGTTGAATCTAACATGGAAATTACATAGCACTTGGTCATGGATGATCCGGTTGTTGTTGGTGGTGACATGTATGTTGCAGAGCATCTTGTTGTGAGTAATGAGACTATTGGTGTTGTGAGTTTGGCATGTGTTGATGGAGATATACATATTGTTGTTGATATGGAGTTTGTTGCTGCTGGTGTGGATTCACTAGTTGCTGATGTGGATGAGGGTTTGCTGATGAAGCCTTATGTTCAGTTTGTTCTTGGGTGTGAGCATGCTAATTGGGTTGTTGATGTGTATTTGATTCTGATGTTTTAATGGATGAAACAAGATGGTGTATTTTTAGATTTCTTCTATTGACTTTAATGAAGTGGAAGCCTTTGGTAAAGATAAAGTTGGTTGTAGATCTTTCTTTGGGGAACAAAGTATGGGACATACTTTTCTATTTACCTAGGGAGTCTAATGTAGGAGCATCAAGCTTGGATTTTGGTGGAGCTATGATTTTCATGGTTAGGGATGTGTTGGAGACACATTGGAGAACCTTTCCTCATGATTTCATAGAGATTGGATGGATTGAGTTAAAGTTTCAACTATTTTTACCTTGTTGTTGGAACTATGTTTTTTTTGGTTAATGGGTGCCTATTGTGAGCCATGTAACTAATTTTTCACAATGAGTTAGAGGCTTCAATTTTTAGGGATTGAATTTGGACTAGAGTAATATCTTTGGTCCAGGGAAAATTTTCTAATTCCTTATATGTTAGGAGATATGACAATTCTCCTAGAGTATTAATTTTTGACAAACTACACAACAAGTTTTTGTATGTGACTTTCAAATGGATGCACACTTTTCCTTGGGGAATTAGATGTTGAACACTTAAGGGGTTGTAGAGGACCTAAATTAATACTTTTGGTTCAAAGAAAATGTTCTAATTCAATTGGAACTAAGAGATATCATGATTTTACTCAAATATCGATTTTGGGCATTTAATTCAGGTCGGAGGCTAACTTGTGGAATTTAATTTATGTATGGGTATTTAATTTGTGTTGTGGGAAACTTGTGTCTTAGTTGGGTATAATTAGGGCTCTTGTGGAGTCTTTTAGTCATTCAATGGAATGTGAGGAGTAGCTAAAGAGCGAGTTTTCCTTAGTATGTAGACAGAGTGTCGAATGTGAGGCAATTTATAGCAAGATTGTGATGGAGTTGTGAATGTGTGGACAAAGCACTAAATGTGAGTCATTTTACACTTGGATCTTGGATAACTTGGAGTAGAGATAGGGCTACAGCTGGAAAACAAGGAGATTTCTTGGTAGGCTTGTGAGCACAAGTTTAGATTTCCTTGGTGGTTTCTTCTAGATTTTTGTTATGTTACAAATTTAGGCTAGCTGAGATTGGTTGTAAGTTGGATCTTGTTGGACCTTCCAGAACTAATTTTGTAATTTCTATTTGTATTTGTCCCTAACCTAGAAGGCCTCATAGTAGGGCACATTACATGTAATAGTTATTTTATGAATAAATTATTGTAATTTGGTATCAAATCTTGCATTGTTGCTTCTTCTTGTTGTGTTTCCATTATGTGGTTATATAGCTAGGGGCTAGGACATCTCCTTTAGGGATTCTCCTACCTTGCACTATGTCACCTTTCTTCCACCACTAATAAGTCCTTATCAAAAACCTCAACAATTTCTTCCTCTAATACATCTATCTTCCTCAAATCAACCTTCAAATCCACCATAGCCACCTAAACCCATATCCATATCAACTCAACCAAATCCAAGTCCTAATAATAAGCCTTCTCAATAACTTTATAATAATGAAGGGGCCAATTTTCCTACCTATCTTATCAAAATAGTTTAATTGGATGGTATAATTTTAAGATCTAGGAAGTCTCTAAAAGGACTCATTATTATAGAGGTCCATTATGAACCTAATGAAGAGATAGAAAAAGAGCCTCCTTTTCCTGAATGATTCATCCCTAAGCTAGAGCCTAGTAGAAAATACATTTAGAGATTGATATTTTCAATGAATTACATAATGTTAATATCACAATTCCTCTTTTGCAAGATCTTAAGGACATTCTAGTATACAACAAGATAGTATGTGAGTTATGCACCCGATGATAGAAAAAGACGGAGGATCCCAAGATTCTCCAAGTTATTGGACAATTGGCGAAACTAATGTTGAGGAATGTAATGATTTCAAAATACACCAATCTTGGAAGTCCAATCATACATGTAACTATAGGTCAAATTATTATCCCTAATATACTTGTGGATTTAGGTGTTGCTATAAATGTGATGACTAATGGAACAAAAATTAAATTTTCATTGGATGGACTTAGACCTACTCCTATAGTACTTTAGATGGTTGATTGATCCTTAGTCAAACTAGAGGGAGTTATAGAAGTTGTTGTTCTTTCCATTGATAGTTGGGATTATTTGAACGATTTTATGATTTTACAACCTAAGGAAACTTTACCCTTACCAAGGGTAATACAAAACATCCCATAAATATTTTCATAGATATGACAAAAGTCATGGTTTATAAAGAAGAAACTCCTTAGCAACTTACTCCACCTCGTCTTGTAATAAACATGTTGTTTGAGCTGATGGCCAAGTTATAGCAGGAAAGTCAAAGGTTAAGGGATAGCTTGAAAATAGTAATAGGGGGATCTTAATCTAGTACATCTTTGTCTAATTTGTATTCATCCTTTCAATGAGGACATGAAAATTCCTTTGATTGGGGGGAAATTATGGGAGTCCCAAATAAACTATTTTATGTCCATATGCCCTTCATTTTTCCATACATTTTAATCCCTAGTTGCTAATTAATTAGTAGGAAAGTAGGAAAATATTTGATTAATTATTAATTTGGAAAGTATGACCTTCCTTGCATTTGAGTTTCAAAAATAATATATTATGTTAAGTGCTGAAGGAAACCAAGGATTGAGCTAATTGAAGGACATGGATGGCACAAGGTTGTTAGTGATTGGAAGGTTTTTTTTAATGGATTATGTTTAGATTTGAGGATTTTGCATAGATTGTTTCAACTGAATATGGTTTGTGGTTTACGACCAAAACCAATTCCTAATTTTTTATGATTAGTATTAATTGGATAAAATTGATTCTATATTTTTAATCTATGTGTGTGTAATCAAAGAAGGGATATATATATATATATATATATATATAGGCGCACACACACACACACACACACACAAATTCAAAAAATAATTTGTACATTTTTGTGATAGAAATACAAAGATCATATTTTCAATATTATAGAGTGATTGTTATTGTGGCACAAGCATGTGAACTAGTTACTCCCCACTGGTCAACTAGAGGAAGGTCCCCCTCTTGGAGAATTTGGTTAGATCATTATGTTTTGTGTTTCTTATGTTTTAGTAAGTTATTGTATGTGTGATCAGAGTGTTATGTTTCAAATTTTATATGCTAATTTATGTTATAGCATTTCATCTTAAAGACTTCATGATATATTTATATACAGTTTCCCTTTTAATGGTTAATTGTTTTTGCTTATAGAATCCATTTAGTGAACCCATCTATTGTGGCCCTTTCTAAACTGTACTATATTCTACATACTACCTCCAATCCCTTTCATGCAACATTCTCTCCTATCACAGACCCATTATCTCTTATCACCATATAAATATCTCTTGTCACTCTTCATAATGCTTACCATTATTCAAAATAGTGTTTCTCTTCTACAGTAAATCTTGAGCACATTGGATGAACACCAGTAAAGTAATTGTGAAAAAAGTGTGAGTAAAGTAATTTGGACTTGAACATGGATATATTCGTGACTTCATCAAAATTGAATGGTGATTTATAATTTCATTATAATAAGTGTGTGATTTTGACTTGATTTTAGTAAAGAGAAACTAGAATTAAATTAGAAGTATACCTTAAATCTTATTCTTGTATAGCTTGCATTTTATCTTCACTTAACTTGTTATCTTCATCCCTTTGGAAAACTACCCTAATATCTTTCATCAATCTATGACCTCGGATTGACATTCAATAGGAGTAAACTAAAACCCCTAGAACATAACCAAACCTTAAATAAATTGAAACACAGTTATACCCATCATCTTACTTTTGTTGTTCACCTGCTATGGATACACCTACATTGCAAACAAAGAGATGATCTTGAACACACATGCTACCAATTGTTCATTTTAAAAATATATTCATTTGTTGTCTCTTCTTATTTTGTCTTATATGTAACAAGTTGTGAATTTCAAATGAAAATGTGACATGTGTCCAGTCTCCCTACGCCTAGAGCTTTTTGCAACTCATCTATATAAATGAGTTCCCAAGGCTAGATAAGGGTTTTAATTTCAAAAAGAATGAATGTTATTTCATGTTTAAAGTCAGTCTAGTACTATGTAGCAAAAAACATCTCATCTGGTTCATTTTAATGGAAGTTTAGAGTTGTAGTGTGTTCATTATATCTTGTGTTAACTTATTTTCACTAAATTTGATACTTGGCTTGTGTTATTTCAAGAAAATTACTACAAAAATGAAGAAACATTTGATTGCCCAATTTAGATCTTATCTCTTCTTGTGTTATCTTTCAATTTTTTGAAATTCAATGACAAACACTTTGATTTTTAGTTGTAATTTATTTTAAATTATATCTTGTTTCATAGTTTATTTCTAATCAAAATGATTATGTAAGTTCTTAATATTGTTAAGAAAATTGAAGGTATCATAGGGAGATTTTTATAAGTATGAGATTTGAGATTGAGTATTGATTTCCTTTTCACAAATTTTTATAAGTACGAGAAAATAGATATGTTGTAGTGTGTCATTATTTTGAGTAAATGGCCCAAATGGATGAATTATTGATCATGAATTGACATTGGATAAGTTTTGTAAGGTTACATAGTATTTAAATTCACAAATCAATTATGTATTATCTTTTTTCTTATTTGTAGATCTAGCAAGTTAGCATGTGCTTGATTTAGGAACATGTAGGGTATGGAGAGTTACCTATTTTACATCCCTCACCTAGCATCTAAATTAGAAGAATAAAAGAAAAATGTCTTCTATATCATAATTTATGGTGAATATTATCATTAAGGAAAGCGATAATAAATTCCAAGGTATACCTACCTGAATCCTATAGAATTTAGTGGTATGAAGACTATAAAGTCTTATTAGTTGGTCTTACTGGCTTGCATGGGAATATTTTTCATAGTTTGTAGCTTATTCCTAGGTATTTTTTGCATTCTCAAAAGGTATTTGAAATCTTTTCAAATAAGGAACCAACACCATGTTAAGCTTGAAATTGGTTAGAAGTAGAGGTGACAGTGAAAATCGTATCTAGAATTTTGTCACCAACTTCTGCAAGAAATGAAATGGAACCATGAGAAAGATTAAGGAAATATTGTAAGTTATCATCTAAGTGATCAAGACATCATCTTTATCATAATTTTTTTTGCAACTATTTACTAAAATTATTCTCTTCCGTTATCGCATTCACCATGCAAGTAGGTTCAACAAGGGTATCACAAGAAGGAATTCCACCAACCCTAACAATAATATAGAGAGGAACATTATATGCTTTAATTATCACAATATAATTAAAGATAATCAAAGTCTAACATGAAGGTTTAGTTTAAGGTTTAATATGTTGAACTTGACCAACAACATGATTTTCTTTGTTAAATTTCTCATCATAGTCAAAGTGCTCTAAAGAAGCCTAATCAATAATATGTATTGAGTGAGAAGGAAAATGATTGGAGTAGATTTGAGAGTTTTTGTTAGGAGGTAAAACTAATTTTTTTTCATAATTGATATCAACGTATACAGATATAGCATTAGAACCAATAAGGTCTTGAACAACATTTTTAAATTAATAACACTTTTTCATATCATGACTGGGTTGATGATGAAATTGATAGAAAGATTTCATATCAATGTATTTGGACTTAGTTTTGAATGGATCAATTTTTTTTATAAGAGGAACTATTATCATATTATCATTAATTAAACTCAACATAACATTATGAAATGATTCAAAAAGTCAAGTATACATGTACACGAATGTCTGAAAATAGATGACAAAGGAACCATACATTTGGATGTTTCCACATGTCCACCAACAGTGTTGAATGATTTTTTTTGTTTGATGTTATTGTTTGGTTTCTAAAATTTATTTAAATTAGATGTGGCATCACTCTTATCAATGTGAACATGGTCCATTAGAGAGTTTATCTCAAATTGACTCACTTTGGTTTAATAATGATGAAGCACTACACAAAATTGTGAAAAGGAGAACTTGGAAAGAAGAATCTTATGTACAATGTCTTTTTTTATAAAATAGAAATAAGAATGTGTTATATCAACATCAGACATAGGATAGTAAATAAAAGCATGCAAATTTTTAATTCTACCAATGAAATCACTAACTTTTTTCTTTAAGACCTTGTTTACAATGCATGAAAGTAGTTAGAACATTTTAAGATAACTATTGTTTTTTAAAAATTGGATGAAATGATCAAAAAACTTGTGGAAGGAATTAGCATAATAAGGAGGCAAATACTAATACCATTGCAAGGCTTTCTCTCAAAATATTTTAGTAAACAATATCTTCAAGAACTGATGATCATGAGAGAAATCACTATAAAAGGTTTGGAAAGTTTTGACATGAATCACAAGATCACTCTTTATAGTGTCTGCCCCTAGTTTACATTTTGTTATTATTTTCAAACTCTTCTAGGCTAGTTTATGCTTGATGATTAGTAGTGTAGAACAAGATTTAGTATGCAAAGAACATTAGCAATAAGAGAAACATTCACAAACCAAAACTAAATTCACATATATGTTTAGACAAAGAAAAGCAAAACAAAAAGTGCAAACCTCACAAGAGAAAACACTCCATGCTTTCTTGATTCTGTAGATGTGTCCTTTTGATGTGGATGTATGCTCAAGATGCTCAAAAGCTGCTTCAATGGAGGTGGGTAATGGAAAATTGGTAGCTTTGTGAGCTCTCAATTTGGCATTATAAGGGTAAGATTGATGGCTTTGGTTCTCAAAATAGCATGGTAACTTTAGCTCAAAGATTGTTGATGAAATGGCTTGGGATGGGATTCAATTTATAGGCCAAGGGGTAGAGGGATGGAGGGCTTAGATGCAAGGATTGGGAGATGGTTAAGGAGGGCTAAGATGCACTCAAAGGGGAGCACATGGATTGTGCTTGTTTAGCACCAATGGGAAGGTGACACTTGTCACAAGGAGGATGAGTGTGAGAGGGTAGGGTAAAGGGTTGGTTAAAGGCATGATGAGTGGGGTTGAGTATGTAAGAGAGATGTAAGAGGAATGAGTGTGGAAGAGGGAAGAGTGTGGAAGATGGATGTAAGAGTCATGAGTGGGCTTTTAAGAGTCTTTTATGGTTTGTAAGAGCACTCATGACTTGGCGGTTGGGATTTTTGAGGGGAGACTTTGATTTGGTTTAGGAAAGTCTTAAACTTGTTTAGGGAATGTGACAACATTAGGGGGTGGATTAGGCTTGGGTTTAGGATTAGATTAGGGATGTTAGAGATGTGCAAGTGGATGGCATTAATGAGGGTGGGTGAGTTAGTGGCTAAGCTTGGTTAGTATGGGTGGATGGGGTGGATTAGGCTAAATGGAGAATTAGGGATAAGTTAGGGGTTTTTAGATTTGAGGATTTTATTTATCAAATAGATTTATTTAATAAATGAGGATTTTTGGAATTAGATAGAAGAATAGGATTTAATTGATAAATAATAGGTTATTTGATTTATTAATTAGGACTATAGATGATTAATTAAATTAATCAGCTAGGGATGGCAAAGGATTAATTAAATAAGAATTTAATTAATGATGCCTTTAGAGATAACTAAATAGCATTACCAAAGCGGTGTAATCAAATTTAGGTGTCTACAAGTAGCATTATCTTTTAGATTATCATATATTGTTTCATACTCAGTTAATTTTATGATGAGACTACTTGGTACTAGTTACTTCATGTATTCATGATTATACCTTAATGATGATTATTATAGTGATTTCAGTTATTCGATGATGATTAGTTAGATGGATTATTATACGTGTTTTCTTATGGATACTTACCCCATACTACATGTGTATGGTGTGCATGTATATTTTCTTTATGTATGATATTTTTGATGTGGTTAAGGAAGGGAGTCGTAGTCACCTGCTAGTTGAGATCTACACGATCCACCACTTTCTACCATTGCCTATTTAGTTTAGTACATATGTGTTTGTACATGCATGGATTTTATGCTG
Source organism: Cupressus sempervirens (assembly GCA_028749045.1). Taxonomy (NCBI): domain Eukaryota; kingdom Viridiplantae; phylum Streptophyta; class Pinopsida; order Cupressales; family Cupressaceae; genus Cupressus; species Cupressus sempervirens. Next base: position 949,586,190 of record CM053792.1, on the reverse strand, counting down.
ATTATAGGTACCGAGTATTGACTTCCCTAAATTGCCAGGATGAGCATACCCTATCACAGTATCTCAATTGTAAGAGAGGGGAGATAAATTCTTCAGTCCAAATCCTAAACCTTTAAACTGATTGTCCTAGAAAATTAGGATAAATATTTGAGATGATTACCCTTTTGAATTGTAAATTTGTGATTATAACTCTTAAGTTTGATATTGTATGTGGTATTTTATGATGGGTTTTTGTATTTTCTCTTATCGGTATTTGGTGATTTTTTCTTTTAATTAGGTCAAATTAAAAGATTAAATTTAAGATTTAATCTAATGGAAAATTATTATGATATTTTAATATTTAATTAATTAGGAAGTTAATTAAATAAAAAGAATTGAAATTAAATTTAAAATTTATAGTTTAATTTTAGAGTGTAATAATATTTATTTAATTTAATAATAATATATTTAGGAGATCATTTTTAAATAAATGCTAAATATTGTTATTACTTAAGTTAATAAATATTTTATCAATTAAACACTTTGAAAATAAATTAAAGAGTGGAAAATATATTAATTTATTTAAAGAGTTTTAAAATTGTGTAAAGTATGCATGAAGTTTTGAAAAAGAGAATAGAGAGTTAAAAAGTTGTGATTAAGGAGTTCCCTCGAGTGATCGCACAATTAGTGCCCCAAATTTAGGAGAGAACTCCTTATCAGGAATTGAGGGTCCATTTTGTAGGGACTAGAAATTTTGGAGAAGGGAATTTTCAAGTAGAAGGTTTTGAGAGAAGAGATTTCTCTCACAGTCTTCGGGTGTTTGCGAATTAGCATCAGAACCAAGTAGATCCTTGTGTTTTGTTCACCTAGTTAATTATGTAATTTAATATTCCTGTCTTCATCATGATTGTGAATTATTTTTTCCAAATTGCGTTGTGATGAACTCTTCAATCCTTCATTTGAATTTATTAGTATTCTTATTATTTTCTTCTATATATGTGGAGATTGAAATTTAGTAGAACCCTCATACTTTTAAAAGTTGTAAATTAAACTAGGAAAGGTTTTGAATGGAATGGAAATTGTTAAATTAAAATTTTGATTGGTTAGCTGTAATTTTCCTATCAGAGTATTGATAGAAATTATAATTTAAAAAAAAAAATTAGAGAAGGCTATATTAATATTTATTTTTTTAAATTTATTTTTAAAAAACTATATAATAATGGTGGGGAGGTGGGACCACCAAACCCCCACCTCCTACCATCTTCCCACAGTGGCAACAAAGGCTATCGACAGCCATTGAAGGCCACATGGTAGGCCTATTGTGGTGAACAACAAGTACACCTATTGTCATGGCAACAGGGCTATTGTGGTCGTGGCAGTAAACCTGTGAGCCTTGCATTATTGCAAGGTACTCTTTTTATAAAGTTTATTTTAAAAAAATATTATTATTTTATTAATAATATTTATTATTAACATTATTATTAATATTGTTATTAATTATTAATTCAAATTATCATTTAATATTAATTTTATTAATAATTATTAATTAATTAAATTAAATTTAGTTTAATTAAGTTTAATTAATAATAGAAATTATTTAATGAAGTTCTAGATTTATTTTATTATTATTATTGAATTTAATAAAATTGTAATGATTTTATTTGAAAATTGATCATTATTATTTTCATAACTTAATAAATAATTACCTTTAAATTATTTTAGAATATTTGACTTATAATCAAATAAGGGTAATTTTGCATTTTATTCAAATATCAAAAATGGGTTAAATTGCAAGGGTAAACTATGAATCTCACTTACTTGAAATATACATTGAAACAAATAATTAAACCTTACTATTAACTCAAGTATGTGTTTTCAAAATCAAAGCAAACTATGAAACTACTATGTTATCTATATGTTGTCTATATTTTTGTGTTTGGGTTGGCTAGAGTGCTGACCAGTTTTAGAACGTCTACCAGAGGCTTGGGAGTTTTGTGTTTGTGGTATTATGATGATTTGATCTCAATGTTTTAAACTAAACCATGGTAATGTGTTTGGTATGCTCTATGATGAGTTTGGTTGTAGTGTTCGTTATTGCTTTCAATGTCTTTGTAGTATGACATGTAAATTTGTCTTAACCTTTGAGTCTTCGATCAATATTTTTAGGATGCTTTCCAATTGCTCGTAGAGAACTGATGGGTTATTGTGAATTATCTTTTGATGCTTTCCAGCCACTTGTATAAGACTGAGGGAAATACTATGATTCTTTGATTTGTGGTTTTATGAGCTTAGGGTAGGTTATCTATATGTAATGTCGGGAAGTGGCTTGTAATGGAGGCTGGGGCCTAAAGTGGCTGCCAGGGTAACCCATTGCAAGTTGTTTAATAAGTTAAAATACTACACTAAATGAGAGTAAAAATGAACCTAATAAGAGTCTTTGTATGTTCTTGCCCATGCCTCGAGTGCTAGTGTAGACTAGGATGGGAGTAGAGAGAACACTTGATTGCGACCATACATCGTTAGTATGTCTTGTCAATACGAAAGTATACTAGTGTCTGATAGAGTCACTGTGGGGCTCGGGTCAAGTTAGACTGCCATAGTAACTCTAGCATTGATTCGTGTGATGACACTTGCCTACTTAAATAGTAGATTTCCCATGTGTCTTTGTCTGAATCTAGGTCTTGATGTCGATTTATCTTGGAATCCTTTGAGTTAGATTACTTTTAGAGTTTCCTAAACATAAATATCACTTTTAATTTTGGGATTGATATCTTGTTTGGGACTTGAGACTATCTCCTTAGTGTGGTGGAAGTGGACCTTTTTGGGTTACCACGAGATCAAGTGGTAGTGCTTTTTACTCTTACCATTGAGATCCATCCATTGATGCCATGGCTAGAGTTCTTTGTCTACATTTCCTTTCATTCTATCTTTTTGTATTATGATGGATGATTTCACTAATTATTTTGTACTTTGTTTCATGGATTCAAAAGGGATGATGTAATATATTTTTATAAATGTATATTTTTTTAGCCTTTCATACCCTATGACATGTACAGTGGATGATTGTGCATTCCAAATATTATTGCTAAGTGACATTTAGAACAAATGTATATTATTTAAGTGGACTTGGACTTGTAATTATTCTTTCATATGGGTGTGTTATTTATTAGACTTAGCATTATTTAAATTTAAATGTGATTCAACATCTTGGTATCCTTAAAGAATGTAATCCGTTATGTTTTCTTATGTATGATTGTTTGTTATTGCTTCCACTGCTTTATGATTTATGTGTATGTTGATCTTTCAAAAAAAAATGTTTGTCAAACTTAGTTAAAACTTTAGGTTAATTCTTTAGGATCCCTTGGCAAGGCGTTACACTCTTACTATTATAAGTCTCGAGATGGGGAATCTCAAAACTTTGTGGCATAACAACTTAGATATTGTCCATGGACAAAGGAATGGAAATATAAAATGTAGGATTGTTGAACTTATACTAAGTCATGGATACAATTTGTTTATGCAAAGATGACACAATTTGAGATAAACTTTTAATAATGGAATCTATATAAATAATGGTAGAAGGAAATAATTATACATGTTAGGAGCAATATTGGAAATAGAGGGAATGTTGGAATATGAAAAAACAACATTATGATAAGTAGGCATAGATGAAGGAAATGAAACACATACAATACTTGAAGGAATAAAAGGATTCACCATATAAAATATAGATATTGTGTCTCTAAACTATTCTCATTTATTACCATGTATATGGTAGATGATGATGCCACAATAATACCAAGTGCATCTATAATCAATTAAGAAGGTGACAAACCAATATCAAGTGGTAATTTATTATTAACAAGATTTAAAGAGATATATGATATGAAAATAGTCGTCATGGGTTTTCACAAAAGATGAGAGATACACCCTCAAAATCTATCCAAATGTGAGACCTCGCAAACAAGTTTGAAATATTATTAAATAATCATCCCACATTATTGAATCTAGAATACTAGGACTTACCTATCATAAATAATCATTAGAAGATATCAAATAAGAATCTCCACTCTTATGAAACAATTGAAAATACACGTGTTTCATATATTGCCAAAAAACAATTTCAATATAGATTCATTATGCAAACTTTTGGTAATGTGTTCTCCCTAATAAAGTTTTCATTGTAGTTTATGACAATCTAATTCTTACTCAAACAAATAACTATCATTATTCCTTAAACATTTTCTTTGTTGACAACTTTTTTGAAAGAGAAAACGCCAATTTAATTTGTTACAATAAGAAAGACACTCCTATCAATCCAAACAAAATCTACCCCATAAAAATGAGAACTTTCCCAAAAGAAATTCATTACCAAATCTATATATATATATCCATTTTCACAAGACTCCAAATATGTTCCAGACCAATATTCTCTTTCCATTTTCTCCAAAACATAAAGCATCTCAACCATTAAGATTTGTTTTAAATTCTATCTAAAATAATTTGAAGTTCAATAATCCATTATCTAACACCAAAGTCTTCTAGAAAGAGACTTTAGACTTTCTAATCTTACATTTCAAAATCACATAGAAATCTTTAAAAAGCTTAGGTTACATTTTGGTATGAATGATAAAAGCATCATTGGACAAGGGTCCAAAGGGGGTCATAAGATGAATCGGAACCTTCCAAGTTGAAAGCCAACTTTTGCATAAGAATCAACTCCCCTCAGCATCACTTTTTGCATGTGAATCCTCTTCCTTATCCTTTTCACCGTGTCCTTGTAGCTCAAAAGTCCAAACAAAATAGAGCAACCAAACGTTGAAAACTCCATATGACTAGATAGATTTGCCAAGGCTGTAAAAACTAAAAGGTGTTGCATTAAACATAAAAGATGGACAATAAAAAATACTTGTGTCCGTGTCAATATAAAGGGGTCGACTAAATGCTAAAATCATTCTACTTTATTGTTTGGACCGGAACAAGGACAAAACCCTTTTATCTTGAAAAGCGCAATGAACGGTGCCCGAGTCCAACACGTGGCATTTGATCTGCCGCTCGATGATTAGCATAGCCCTTCATCCTGAAATAGGCGAAACGGTGCTGCGCCTTACACGTGGCGGTTGACCTGCCGCATGATGACCAGTAGAACCGTGATCGGAGTAGGTATTATCGCCGGGATTCTCTCGGCTTTTGCGACACGTGGCGCACTAGCATTATGCAGGACTCTACCTTTTTATTATGCTGACACGTGTTCCTATCACAAACCAGTGGTGAGGAAAATATTCTTAGCAGGTGAGAAAGTTATTGACCTGGTTTTTATTTTTTCAATGGAGTTAGTCGATGCCATCATGGTACTACTTACTGGGATAATGATTTTCATGGAGAGGGTCAAACAGCTACTTCAATATTTCTCGTCTCCAAGGATAAGAAATAAATATTTTGTAACTTGATTTCAACTGAAATTTTATTTTGTTCCATTTAGTGTAGGGCCCACTTAGTTTTCATTGCTGCCCATCGTTAGGGTGTTTTGGAATTGTTGTTTATTAAAAGTGTTTAATATTTTAAATAAATAAATAGTTTTGGGTTATCTTGTATACTTTTTTTTCTAATTACTTTGGATAATGGTTGAAAGAATACTTGGTCTTATGTTTTCTTAAGAATTAATTTAAGAAAAGTGTTATTAAAAAATTAAAGATTGTAGTGTGTGAGAACTTCTTGGAGTACATTTAAATTATGAGCTCTGATATCCTTTCTATCATCTATAGTATGTATTATGCTAGTGCCATCAAATACGTTAAAATATTTACCTCAATTTTTTTGGTAAAGTCCTTTCTTTTTTAGTTTTTGAAATTTTTATCTCAATTAAATTGAAAAGAGAAGAAGGTAGGCATTTGCATGGTTAGGTTCCTTAAATATCCTTCAAACTTCTATAGGCAAGAGAAATAAGTATATGCATGGTTGGTTATTTAAAGATCTCAAACTTACACCTTGGGACGTTCTATCCTTACAAATTCCAAGCACAAAATATAATTGCCTTTGAAATGTATAGAACAAAATGAATAATGGCTTCAAAGATAATTATGGTATTGAAAACTCCTCCAAGATCATTAAATTTGGGACTATGATAAATAGTTGTTATATTTATCAATTAGAAGAAAGTTTCCCACTCTAGAACTTTTCAATTTTATTTTTTTCCCTAGATCTCAAAACTAACACATGGTACTCACGTTAAGTGGGGGCCTACAACTACACTTATAGATCCTCCCCCTAACACTAACATTGTGTCATCTAGCAAGGGCCCCATTACAAAGCTTTAAGAGTATCATCTAAGGACTCTATAGATTCCACCTTCAATAGAAATGATGGTTGCCTCCTTGAGGCGATTTATTAGGGATGGAAAACATCCTCCCCAATGAGAATACTAGGCAAGAAAAGCCAAGTTTAACCCTTGGGTGTGTGCACATTGAGGAAAGAACTATAATTATGTTCCCCAACTCTATAGTGGACTAAATTGTTTGTTCAATGAGTGTTTCTTTGGTTGGTAAATTCTTCTCCTTTGAGTCATCAATTGGTATTGTAAGTAGGGGGGAGGTGGGCATCATAGAATGAAGGGGAGTGTAACAACACATGAAATGTTGAGGGGCCCTTTCCTATTCAAAACCACTATTGAGGAAGGCCTTATGTATCATCTTAAATTTGACCCACTTCAATTTAATGAATGTTTACCACCTATTTAATGTCAGATCATTAGTCTATTTGTGTTTTTCATCCCTTCTTCCCTTTTATGTTCTTCCTCCTAGGTGGAATTGGGATAAAACCCAATAGATTCTCTTTAAAGCTCATACTTTCATAGCGTTACGCTCGAGGTAGGATCTATTTCTATTAGGTCCTCCCTTCCTTTCATCTATCCACTTAGAATCTACTCACATTGCAACAACTATATCTTAGACTTTGCACCTAATTTTGGAGATCTAGGACCTTGTTTGGATCCTGAAAGGATCCTACAGGTCATGGGACCTAGTTGTCAAGGGCATAGTGGTACAAGAGCACCTTGGGGTAAGGTAAAACAATAACACAAATTTTTTTTTGTAAATGGCCTAACCAACCATTTAGTGAATAAGGACTAGATTTAAAGTCCCAAGGTAGGTTTTAGATGTGAAGGTTAGGTAAGATTCAAGGTTGAGTCAAGGTTTAAGCAATTAGGTCTTGTTAAGCCTAAAATTGCTCAAAATTGCTCTATAAAGAAAAACATGAAAAAATACCCAAAATAGGGAAAGAAGTGTTTAATGGAGGTCCTTAAGTGTTTTAGGTTCAATTTACAAGTGTTGAAACCAAACTAGACAAGTTTGGAGGCCTAGATTGCAAAATTGCTCATTAACAACTATGCAATTTTTGCACTTTTTTAGAAAAGGGAAAAATGGGTGGTTATAACTCAAACCAAAGGTCAAGGTGGTTAGAACCTATATAAACACCTTCCAACTCATTGCCAGGGGATGGTTGTGCATTTGTATAGACAACATGTGTGAAGGAGAGTTTTGTTGTCAGAAAGTGTATTTTTGAGGAGTGAGCAAAGAAACCTAATTAATGAGTTTTTTTATTTTGAATGGAGTCGTTGCTTGATATCATGTATTGAATTTGTGCATGCTTGTTTTGATCTTGGCATTCATTTTACAAGGTTTACAAAATTCATTAGTTTTTGTTTTCCTATTGTCCAATTTTGAGAAATCAACATACAAATGGCTATAGATTGAGTTTCCATGGTCAAAACACTATGGCCTTTGGAAATCAAGTAATAGCCTCTTTAAATAATGTACATAGAAATTTAATATTTTGTGGGAGTTAAATAGCTACTTTACAAGCGAGCCCTAGGCATTCAAACGGAGGCTTGGCAAGGCACAATGAAGCTTCTAAATGAGTTCTAGCAAGAACATTGAATTGGCATGTGCCAATCTTGAATGGGAAATGGTGAAGTAAGGTATTAGGTGTCTACAAACCAAAGGAGGAGGTTTGATGCAAAGCCTAGAGCATTTGGTGGGTGTTTTGTTAGCATTGCCCTTGAAACCCTCAAAACAAGGGTTTTCTAAAATCGTACTGTACGGAGACCATGGAGGCTTGAAACCAAGAAAATATTCAAGCCCTAGTCAATGTTTAACAATTTCTAATAGACATCTATAGGCCTTGTTAATTATTTTTTCAAGTTATTGCAAATTCCTTGTTTCTAGGAGGGTTAATATGGGCTCTTAAGGCTACAAGGACAAACATAGCAATTTGGAGTTGTGGGTGAGTTAGGCTCATCAAAATGATGTAGAATGGCATAAAATGTGTCAAAAACCTTATAAGGAAGGTGCAAATTGGATCTTGACCCATTAATGGCATTTGGTGGGATTTTGGCTAGTTAAGCCAATAGGTGCTTAGTTAGAGTGTTTGGAAGTCATAGAAGTGAAACTTGGATTGATTGGAGAGTTTCTTGGTCAAAGGGGACTAGAAGAGTTTCCTTTAGGTTATGATTAGAGAAGTGACAATAAGAAGGCTAAGAAGTAGCCTTGGTAGAGCAAAAAGGCTCTAAGGTGAAGAAGCTCCCCATCAAAGTGGTATCAAAGCCATAAGATTGTGGCTTGTGGTGGTATGTTGTATTCCACTTAATCAAGTGGATCTTCAAATATGGAAACCAATGCAAAACTAGCTAAGAAGGTAGATGAGTAGAAGAAGTTTATGGAGGAGAAAACTAGGCTTCTTGATGAGGTCTACTGGTTAACAGTTTGTCCCTCTTGCTAACTTGGCTTTACCTTGACTTTGGATGCCAAGAATGTGAGGAAACAAAAGGATGTCACCAAAAAATGGTTTAGTGTATGTGTTATATCATTTCTCTCTGAATTATAAGGTACAACTCTCTTATATGCAAGATATAAAATGAATTGTCTTTAATAGATCATTGAGATGGGGGTATGCTCTTAACCTGAGAGTAGAAGAGGATAAACCAAGATGCTCATAAATACAAACACCCCAGGCCAAAATAGATTTGAGCAACCTATAACACCCAGTGGACTAGATATCACAAGTTATCTTTAAGCCCTTTTAATACTACTCCCGCTCTAATCTAAATGTAGATTAGTCCTACCAAAATGCAATCTAGAGAGAGAATAGATATGCACATGAAAGATGAAATGGAATCTCCCTTGACTAATAACCCTTTACCAAAATGGAATCTAACAAGGAATTAATAACTTCAAATGCATTAGTCTTACAATCCAACATAAAATATTCTAAGATGCAAGGTTGGCTTAGCTGAAGAAGATAATAAAATGAACCTAGGCATGCTAGTCCTAAATAGAATTAGAACATTACATTACCTAACTGCAAACATCATACAGATCCTTCATTCCATCTAACTATTTGATTCTCACTCAACATTTGGAAATGCAGGGGGAAAAGTTGGACAAAATTGTCGATCCCTCCTACTAACTTAGAAAATTCCATTTATAGGTCCCCTTTTAGGGTTCTTGGCCAATTATAAATTTATTAGTTACATTAACAAAGCACTTGAATCGCTTAAAAATCCTACAGTCATCAATTACAATTCAATGCATCAGAGAAAGAAGATATAAATGATTAGAAACCCTCAAAATGGTTCATATTCTTCTCTGATTTGTAATAGTAACCTTGGTGCCAAATCCATATAATTTAAATCTCAATGATTACAATAGGTTTAAATCTATACCATCAATCTCCTATCAATGATCATGATTAAAGCATGAAAACCCTTTTAATTTTTTCTCCTGTCGCTTCTTTGTAACTGTCATTCATACTATGCCTTCACTTGATATGATGATGTGATCACTTACCTAGTTTGTTGTTTGTAGTTTCACAACTCAGAACTTCTACATATGACTTAACCATGTGATGATGCAATAACTGTATGAAATTGATTGTTGTCATTTATCACAACTTCACAACTTGACATGTCTTCATTCTACTAACTACAATGACTTAGAGATAATTGCACATTAACTATGATTGCACTTTCACAATATTAAAATTAACTATCATTTCTAACCTACGACCTTGAGATGACCATTTTTGGTTGATTGTTAACACTTTTGTTGGGTCATGACTTAAAATGTATTGAATGCTTCTTAGCTAGTGACCTTGCAAAAATTGTTCACCTTAATTATTAATGTCTTTCGCAATGTCACAATGCTAATCTCATGTCAAACTTAAACTTCCAATGATGATGCAACCCTTAGGTTTCATTGCATTGCAACCTTAACTCTAGGTTTCTTCTAACCACCCGTGACCATGCGATCACTGGCTTTCATTGCTTCACCGTGCTAACTCTGGGTTATCTTTAATCACCTGTGACCATACAAAAGCTCAGATCCTTAACTGTTGTGGTTAACTCTTTATCCTTCTATCAAAAGAACTAAAAGTTGCTTCCTTCCATAACCTCACTCATTCAATCATTGACTTTAGTTTGACCTTGGTCGCACCATCACATCCTTCACCTCGAGTTAACTTTAATCTCCTGCAGCCCTACGAACAATGGTTTTCGTTGCTTCACCATGTTAACTCTGGGTTACCTTTAATCACTAGTGAAAATGCAACAATCATTGATCTTTATGATTTGATGACTAAGATTAGAAGACTTTAACTCTCTTTTTTCCTCTATAGTGTGGGTTCACCTGTTCTACGTGTCATGTTATTCTCTTTGTCACACTTTTGTAACTTGACTTTCTTTTGACTAGAACTGAGTTGTGATCATGTGATCATTAGTTTTGATTGTTATTTCATGCCATTCGCATCATCACACCTTAAAATTCCTTAAGCCAAAAAATAAGCCGCGATCGAGCGATGATCATTAGACTAACTATCTTGCACCTTCACTGTGGTTGGAGAGGTAACATTTCTTTCATCTACAATGTTACGATCACCTTACACTTGACTATCCAGATCACCTTCGTAGCTTCACACCATTAAAATTAACTTCTCATTCAAATGTGCAACATTGCAATGACTGTTTTAATTGAAAATTTCTTCATTTTGCAGCTTCACACCTAAGGTCTTCAACTTTGAGTAAAACCCTGGGATCTTGCAAAAATTATTTAAATCTTTGACTGTTTCCTTTCATCACAGCTTTGCAACTTAAACCCTTAAGTCATTTTGTAACCCTACGAAGTGATGGCATACTTGAATTTTCTCTTTTGTAATTATAACCTTAGATTTTAACTAACTACTTGCGACGTTGTGAAAACACTCAATCTACTCTTCATCCAATAGCCAAGGATCCATTTTCTAAGAGAAATTGACTTTTCAACTCATGACATGGAGATTTAGATGCATTTTGCATTGTTGATTTAATTTCAATGTTGGTCTTTTCCACCTTTGACTATGCTTTTTTCCATTTCTACATCTTTCAATGTTCACTCTACATCGAGTTCAATTGATCTTTCTTCTAGCTTTTTCTCACGATCTGCATATTATCTTTAACCTTGGTCCTCATATTTCTTCGCTACTATTTTCTCTAAATATGTCTATGATCTTCTTCTTAAATGCATCCTATCTTCACCATGAGCACTTGATCAAAGTATTAGGATTTTGGAAGAAATTCCCTCTCATCTAGGAAATGCATAGACTTACCCTCCCTTTCTTAATCACCTAATATGAATGAATGCATTAGATTGTTTTTTAATGCCCACCTAGGTGCACACAAAGGGATAGATGAGAGGAGATTTCCTTAAGATAAATCTAGACTTAGACATGATATTGTTTTGACTCAACCCTAGTCCTAGAAGCTTGAAAAATATAGGGGGACTGAAATCATGGAAACAAGGCCATAGAAGAGATGAAAGACAAGTTGAAAGAAATGGAAGATGTAGCCCTAGCAAGGGAAGTTGAAGACACCAATAAAGGCAAAGAGAAGGCAAATTTGGAGGATGAAATACCTAAACATGATCCTTCACTTGGGGAACAAGAACCATTCCTCAAAGATCTCAAGGCATTTGGAGGAAAGAGTGTTGAGAATGTTTCATTATTCCATGGGAAGATGGGTGCAAAGGTGGTCCTAGAGTGGATTGAGAGTATTGTGAATTACTTTGAATGTGAAGGGACAACAAAGGCTCAAAAAGTAAGGTTTGCATATTTACTTCAATTTTTCTAGTAAAGGGCTTTCTTTCTTAGTTTTTGAATTTTTTATCTCAATTAAATTGAAAAGAGAAGAAGGTAGCCATTTGAATGGTTAGGTTCATTAAATATCCTTCAAACTTCTATAAGAAAGAGAAATAAGTATATGCATGGTTATTTATTTAAAGATCTCAAACTTACACCTTGGGACGTTCTATCCTTACAAATACCGAACACAAAATATAATTTCCTTTGAAATGTATAGAACAAAATGAATAATGACTTCAAAGATAATTATGCTATTGAAAATTCCTCCAAGATCATTAAATTTGGGACTATGATCAATATTTATTTATATAATTATACAACATTCATATTTATCAATTAAAGAAAGTCTCCCACTTTGGAACTTTTCAATTTTTTCCCTAGAACTCAAAACTAGCACATGGTGCTCACATTAAGCGGGGGTCTACCAATACACCTATAGATCCTCCCTCCGATGCTAACATTGTGTCATATAGTAGGGGCCCCATTACAAAGCATTAAGAGTATCATTTTGGGACTACATAGATTCTACCTTCAACAGAAATGATGGTTGTCTCCTTTAGGCGATTCATTAGGGATGGAAAACATCCTCCTCCATGAGAATACTATGCAAGAAAAGCCAAGTTTAACCCTTGGGTGCACGTGCACCTTGAGGAAGGAACTATAATTATGTTACCCAACTCTATAGTAGACTAAATTTTTTATTCAATGAGCATTTCTTTGGTTGGTAAATTCTTCTCCTTTGAGTCATCTATTGGTATGGTAAGTAGGTGGGAGGTGAGCATCATAGAATGAAGGGGAGTGTAACAACACATGAAATGTTGAGGGGCCTTTCCCTATTCAAAACTATTATTGAGGAAGACCTTATGTATCATATTAAATTTGACCCACTCCAATTTAATGAAGGTTTAGCACCTATTTAAAACGAGAGTATCAATCTCTTTGTGTCTTTTATCCCTTCTTCCCTTTTATGTCCTTCCTCCTAGGTGCAATTGGGGTAAAACCTAATAGAACCTCTTTAAAGCTCCTATTTTCATAGTGTTAAGCTCAAGGTAGGATCTATTCCTCTTAGGTCCTCCCTTCCTTTCATCTATTCACTTAGAATTTACTCCTTGCACTACAATGACTATATCTCAGACTCTGCACTTGATTTTGGAGATCTAGGACCTTTTTTGGATCCTGAAAGGATCCTAGAGGTCATGGGACTTGGTTGTCAGGGGTGTAGTATGCCCTTGATTGGACCTATTTTGGGTCTCCTCTTCAAGTCCTATGTCCAAAAGAATTTTTGGTGTTAATTCCTATATAGGTTGACTTGTGGGAGTTAGTCAATTATGAGCTCTATATAAATGCTTTTGTTTGCCCCATTTCTTGTCCATCAACATCACAAGAAAGCACTCTAGCACTCAAGCATGCAAGATTTCAAGTTCTCAAGAATTTTTCAAGAATCTAAGGTATTCAAGATTTCCTCCAATGAAGATCAATGATTTATGCATTCAAACCATTGAAGGAGTCTATGCTATAACTTTTATTGCATTTTCAATATTCAAGATCTCCCTTCATACATTCAACATAATTTATTGCATCTTCTACATCCTCTCAAGATCTACATTCATCTACAAGGTGGATTTCAAGCCCATGCATTTGTGAAGTTTTTGGTGTCACTTTAATTTCCTTTCTAGGATTTTGAAGTTGATTCAAAGCTACTACATCTACATAATTGATTACATTCTACATTCAAAAACATATTCATAGATTTATATTGCTTCATGTAGATCTATCACTACTACTTGCTAGCATACTATTTCACTTATTTAAATTCAAGTTTAATTCCCAACTTGGGGTTTGACTAAGGAAACTTGTAGTGCCTCTCCCATTTGACTTCTGTAAGTCATCCTGATGGATGCAACTTCATTGATCTCTCCTTGAGAAGGGATCATGACTGTGACCATGAGCGGTCTACACCATTGAGGTGATTGGATTTATGCTTCTATATCAGTTGCTTTGATTATGCTTGTGGCTGATTTATGAGATTATGATGTGATTTATGTTTCATTTTGGTTTGTACCAGTGGTTACCAAGATCGATGTGGTATCATGATGTTATTCCGTGATTACCCTGATATGTGTGCAAAGATTGCACTATGTACTATTACCATGCTACACTGGACTAGGTCCCTGTAGTAGTGGTTAGTCATGTTTATGATTGTGTTCGCTTATGTGTTTTAAGTGCCCTTTTAATGTTGTATAAACAACCATTATAAAATGCTTAAATAATTAGAAATGGATTGTCCATGTTGGATTCATTAGTTATGTGTTATATATAGCTACTTATGTTATGTTTTACATTTGAGATGACCTGAGGGTCAGATGTTATATCTTGATTTTAGTATCATAGATGTTAGACTACTATGTTGCTCAATTGATCATATTACATGATGATGCCATTTTGAGATGACAGTGTATTTTATAATGATATTTGGTTATCCAGTATTCAGACATATCTCTGATTATATTATGTGATGGATTCAATGCTACTTCATTCTTGCGTTGTTATGCTTTATGTGAATGTGAGTGATGTAAATAGATTATTTTGATATAATTAAATAAATGGTTAAATTAGGTGATTTAATGCATTTATTTCTTTAGCTATGTTATTATATGCAATTGCACTTGATCATGTTGTTTAGTGTGAAGGATTTATATCCCTAGAAATGGCACATGGAGTTAATGATTTAGCCATTCATATTTTACCAATGTCGTCCCTATATGGTCAACGTATCCTTATTTTAATTGTTTAATTAAAACTTTTGGTGATTATCAAATCTAAATTCATTTGCATTATGTGATTAGACTAGTGATTGTGTTTGTGCATTTAGAGTTTCGCATTGTTGTGAAAGTTGTTAAGGAAATTCTTGTGTTTTTGGGTTTTCAAGCTTTTTAATTGATTTATTTTAATTTCTAGTAGCTTTTCCATAGATTAATTCCTATTTCTATGAATAGCCTGCTTTTATTTGGGTCAATTCGGGGTTTAACTAGGTTGGCTAGTTATTTTCCCTAATTGATTATTCACTCGAAAAAGTGAATATGTATCCAAAAAGGGAATTTAATTCCTCACTTCTCACTTTCAAATTAGACGGTTGGAGAGTAAAACCAAAAATCCTCTTCATTAGGATTTACTATTTTGTTCATTATGGGAGCTACGAGTGTGGAATCATTGCAAGGTTGAGCTCATTGGATCTAGCTTGGGGAGACCTTGGATTGCTACAATTTTTGGTCACTTCTGCAGGCTTTTTATTTTATGACTCAAATTTCCATTTTGCCCTTTTGTCTGCAAGGTAGAGCTCTCCCATTTTATTGTTTTCACTCCACTTCTACTTTTTTTTTTGGTAGCCATTTGTTAGGAGATTTATAACTAGTGTTTGTTTGCTAGTTCTACTCGATAGGTCGGGTATGAGTATTTCCCTATTTTTTGGGATGAGGGTTTTGGGTTTTGCGCCATCATGTTGGCCATTTTTGCATATGGTGTCTAAAATTAATTATTTTTGGAGTTTTGGCATTTTTTAACCCAAAGGCCAAATGGGTTTTTATTTTGAAGTTTTCCAAAATTTGGGAGTTTTTACCTCATTTTGCATGCCACCCTATTTTCTCAGGTTTTCTTGGCATGAGTTGGGTCATGGACTAGGATTATTTGTTTACATATCAATGAGATTTTTGTTGTATTTTTGTGTTTGCATTAGGATGCATGTTGCATTCATACTCCCAACTTTGTGTTCGATTGAGTGATTTTATACTTGTCATTATAGTTCTTTTGGACCTTTATTTTTGTTTTGTGGACACTAGGATTCGTGTAGAATCCATGCACTCGGATTGAGGCCAATTGAGTGAGTTCATGATGTTTGGTCTTGTTGCATCATTGGGGATTCATGTAGAATCCATACTCCCAAATTGAGGCTGGTTGAGTCATTTCATGATGTATGATTTTATTGGCTTTGGGATTCATGTAGAATCCATCCTCCTGAGTTGTTTTCAGTCAAGTGATAGTTTGCATTGTGTTCTCATCTAGTTGTTGTGTTATGATCTTCATGATGGTGGTGCACCACACAGGAGTATGTGCATGTATATTTGTCGGGTGACTTGTAAGGCTTGATCTTCTGTGGTACTTCTAAAAGTTATGATCATTGGGGTTGGCTTGGGACTATGCATGCCCACGGGTACTTTTCATAGGATGAGCATGGGTAGAGTAGGGTAGCATATGGATGGGGCTCCTGTCTTATAGCCTAGCACTCATGACACCATAGGTATGATAGAGGGAGTTTTAAATAAGTGATAACTAAATAAAATGTATGAGTGGTAATAAAACTTAAGATAATAAAATGTATGTGTGAGAGCCTTTCCATCAAGGGATGTTGTACTTGCACATTCTGAGCTTGGGCTTCTCAATGCCAAGTGACTCTCCATGATGTCATCCCCTATTTAGTAGCCTATTGAGTGTTTGTCTAGGACCTATACTCCTTGCATTGTCTTATGTTCTTGGTTATAGCCATCATACTGTTTGGCATGAGTGTTAGCCATGGATATTATTTTTGCGTGTTTGTGGTTGGATCATTATCTCCATCAACATGATGGGTGTGGACCTATGGGTGCCACATGGTTGGGAGGCATAGCTACCTTCACCACTGCTCGGGACCGGTGTACAAAGACAGTCTTTTATCCTAGTGCAATCATTGCTGGATGTTTTCACTTGATGCTTTGGATTCTAGAGTATGCTTTCTTGTGATTTATACTTTCATTGGAATGCTTGGATATCAAGTTTAGATGATGTTAGTTTATTTGATGCATTTCCATATTATGATGTTTAGCATATGACTAGATGATGTGAATTATTCTATTGGATTATCTATTGCTTATTGGTTTAGCATGTTAGATTTCCTTATTATGATGATTACCATGTGATAGGTGATGTTATCTACTTGAAGGATTATCTTATGCTTTAATACTAGCATGTTAGATTTCCTTATGCATATATTGTAGCATGTTTTAGTAGTGATGTCCCTTTTATAATAGTATCGATGATCTGATCGATGGCTTGGGATGTTACACATAGGGGATGGCTAGGATCCATGATGGTCTTATGATGTTATTAATGGTTGGGAGGAACCATGTACTTAGTTAGTTAGTTTAGTTATGGTAATGTTATTTCTATACATTGCGATGTTACTTTTGTTCACTGTGATGTTGCTACCAATATGTTCTTTTATTGCTATGGTTTTCAATGGATTGATATTTCTCTTTATTGTTCATGGCATCTTGTTGTTTATGTGCTCAAGTGTTCATTCCTCGATCTATGTGAATCTGGTACTCCTCGGTGTAGAGGTTCTGATCTCAATATGCCTCTTGTGTTTGTCCTTTAAGAGTTTTCCTTGTTTTCTTGGGTGACCATGTGTCAGCATGGGGCTATACAATAATGTGTTGCACATCCATTAAAGTTCCATCATGCAATACTTGAAAGTATCACACCCCTTAGGAAGAAATGTCATGTGATACTGGAAAGTAATGCACCCCATTAAAGAATTGTTGTATGATACTTGAGAATTATCATATGCCCTTGAGAGGAGTGTTGCCCAATCATTGAAAGTGTCACCTTGCTTCTTTAATGTATCACCCAGTGCTAATTTAATGTATCACCTAGTATTTGTGAAAACCTGTCTGGGTGGACAATGAGCCTTTTTTAGTAAGACTCAAACTTTTTGAAAAGTGTTTTGGGTACCCTTTTAGGTGTTCCTCAATCCTTTGGTCTCACATTTTGGATTCAAAATGTTTCTATTAAAATTCAATTTTGTGTCTCTCATTGTTTGTCATTTTGTTTGGTAGTGGTGTTTGGAGATTCGTTGGTTGCTTGGATTGTTAGTAAAGTCTTCCATTGTGATCTATGTGATCCCTATACGGTGTTGTCATGTGCATTCATACTTGTAAAAAAAAAAAAAATCTTTGCTTGTATTGAATCCTTGTTCCAAGGATATCCAGGCAGGGCATTACAAAACCTCTTGCCCCCCTCCCCACAACAATAAACAAACAATATCTTGATTTTGTAGATTTCAGATCTTAGATTGAAAAATATGTTATAGATTTGGACACCCTTTACATTCATTCAGGGGCACACTGCACCCCTAATGAACCATTATTTTACCCTTGAAGATCTAGTTCGCCCTTGATAGAATGCTAGAATATTTATGGGTTTCATCCACCTTGTAAATTTTAATCTAGATCTTAGTTACAATAACTTTTGATATCATTTGACAAAAAAATTTCATGTTTGTATATCATAAGGTATATTATCTCCTCCTTTCTATTTCCATACTTTCCATTACAACATTACTTCATTATCCTTTCATTTAAATCCCATTAAAGTGGGGGAGATAGAGAAATAAATTTGAGTTATTCATTCTTCCTCACATTAGATTTTGAATTGATACTTCCACTAGTGTCAATCTAGTCTAATCAAAAGGGGTGAATCTTGGTCTTCCCCCTCTCACTTATGTGTGGTGGGATTGTTTCCATTTTCCCACTGTATATTTATTAGTGAACCTAACTCGTGTCTTCTTTTCTTTAGGTTAGATCCTTCTATCCATCTTGGTCATATTCCTCATTGATGAACAAGATTCTTCTTCTTGTTAGCATATATCTTGCATCATGAAGATCTTTTGGTGTATGATTATCTTTTTTCAATATTCTCCTTATTGCTTCTCTTTATAGAAATTATGATGTTTATGAGAACTTTATGCATTTCATTGTGTTTATGAAGTTCTTTGTGTTGTTCTTGCTTATACTATTATGAAGCTAATGAATACATATGTTCCTTCTTTTAAGATTTTGATTAGTTCTTTATGTGGTTGACTTATTTCTTCTTTGGATTATGCGAGAACCTTAGTTGAGGATGCTCCTAATCATCCTCCTAATCCTTACCTAACCCTCCTAATACTCCTCCTTCTTTGTCTCCCATCACATATTAATCATATGTTCAAGCTCAAACCTTAGTTCATGATGAGGATATTTCCATATTCCTTGATGAGCCTATTTATTGACATGTTGCTTGTAATAGGGGGAAATGTAAGGTATATTTTCTTCTTCCTCTTGTTTTCATACCCTACACTACTTTTGTACATGATTTTAATCAAATATCAACTCTTGTTGAAGATTTGATAAATAATTATCCTAAAGGTTACTATATGGTTGTTAAACAAGGTTAAACTAGCTTATGGCTTAGCATTAATGAGTAGGGTCTTAAAAATCATTTTCATGTATCTCCTAAGATATACAAACATTGTATTGGTCATTCTACTTTTAACATAGTGCAAGAATATTTTATACAACCTCCTCTTCATCTTCTCTTAACTGCACCTAATCTTGATTATCATGATACTTGTAGAGATTTGGCTTTAAAGGTGTATATTCCAGTTTTTGTTGTTGAACCAAAGATATCTATGATACCTCTTGAGGATTATCTTTTTGTATATTCACATCCTTTCCACTATGATGATTCTCAAAACATTTCCAATTGTTTTCATTTTTATTTGTATGTTAAGGAAAAGGCTTCAATGTGTATTATTACTTATACGTCTGAGGTGTTACAATTTCTACATAATTTCACTTAGCCTTTACTTCTTACCTATTGGAGTAGATTCCCCATTATCTTGTATAATATGTCTTTGGAATCTCCTAATAGGGTTTTTTTTCCCTTGTTCCTTCTCACTGGGGGAAAATATTTCTTCTATTCTTTTCTAGAGATCCTTTCTTTTTCCTATACATGAGTATTTTTTGATTTTGTTATCTCTTTT
The DNA here is from genome assembly GCA_028749045.1 of Cupressus sempervirens. Lineage (NCBI taxonomy): Eukaryota > Viridiplantae > Streptophyta > Pinopsida > Cupressales > Cupressaceae > Cupressus > Cupressus sempervirens. The sequence continues at coordinate 949,566,215 of CM053792.1, read as the reverse complement.
TGATTTGAGCTTATATTCTCTTATTGCAATATGTGTTATCTCTATATGTTATGTCTATTTGCATTGCATGAGTTTTGATTTCTTTATTCATCATGTTTCTTATATTTATAAGATTTTATTTAGATGTTATAATTGTTGGAAATATAGGATAGGCTAGGTTACTAAGAGGGGAGGGGTGAATCAGGAACTAATAAAACTTAATCTTATCTCACCAATTAATCCTTCATATATATTTTGATCTAATTTCATGCATGAAAGACTAAAAGTAGTAAAACATTCATAACAGATTAACACAAGATATGGTGATTCAAAAACCTTCCAAATAGAAAGTAAAACTAGGGTGGGGATGATACCCACAAGCTTTAGCACTGTAGTATAAAGTCAACCTATTAAGGCTTACAATTGACCACTTCTGATGATCTACCCTATTAGGAGAAATA